>JAIEZT010001214.1:5332041-5864229 GCA_019594935.1 Periophthalmus modestus | reverse complement strand
AAACAGTACTCTTCAGCCTCCTCCAGTTCGACACACTGGGTACCATTTTTTTCAAGGCAGAGCAAGGTAGCACTTGTTATATACACTCACATAAACCCAAAACATGCACACTAGATAAAATCCTCCAGTTAAGGTAGTCGTGACCAAGACTAGTGCAAGATCTGAGATGGATCTGTGGGCGCACTGCTCCAGACAGGTTGGCCCAGCGGTGCTGAAGGATGGCTCAAATGCAGAGGACAAATTTCCCTATGTGGATAGTATACCTTACTCTTAACCTTAGCTGTTGCAAACTTTTCTCTGTGGCTACATGTAATACACAGATTTTCAAGCAGGAATAACTGCCTAATGTTGAACCATCCATCCATTTTAACAATAAACTTGCATATGTAAGTCTTAGCATCATTGTATGTTTGGTGGTGATTGTGAAACACGTTTTTAACTTAATATGGCTCGGGGCAGATTTTGCACAGTACTTTGCAAACACTAAGTAGCTGTAAATGTGTGGGGACATATGTTATACACTTTGAGCACAAAATAAATCTAATTCATTGTCATTTTTATTCTGCAAAAAACCCAATTTCTTGTTATTATTATTCATGTTAGTCCCCATGGCAACCCCAAAGCAAAGTGCACGGCCAAATGGGGTTTTCTTTCATGCATTTGATGTTGATCAGCTAAAAAATATAACCCGTAAAAGTTTTGTCCAGATCAGACTAAAGCATATTCTCATTTGAGAGAACAGCACCAGATTGTAAAACCTTGAAACAAATTGCAGTGATGATGGCAGGGGAACAGGTTGGTGATAGAAAAATAAAAAATAAAACAAACCAAAAAACACAAAGCAAGGACTGCTAAATAATTAAATGTGTGTCTAAAAAAAGCTTCATGTGAATCTGACTGGACTCCAACGTCGATGTTTATTCATTATTTAACTCATAACTCAGAATTTTTTTAACAATGTTTATTTCATTTGTTCGTGTTTTCGGAGCATATATACTGTTTTACATTACATTATTTATGCTTGTGCTTGATCTTGAAACTAGTTCACATGTAGCCTTAATGCAAACAATGCCCTGATTTATTTACACGAAGCAATGCATGAATGAATAATACATTTACAGAGAAAAAAATGTGTATATTTAAATCTATAAGAATGGCTTTAGCGCAACCCCATTGGTTTGTCTGGAGCATTCAGCTTGAGGCTCCCGCAGGACTGTGGTCTCAGCTGGCTTCATCAGAGAACGTGGAAGTGTCGCGTACGGAGCAGGAAATGGGAATGTCAAGGTCATCGCCGAGCCTCGGGAGCACACTTCACCCCCGCCAATGGTGACAGCCATATTTGGACAAGGAAGCAGGAAGTCTGCTCATTTTCGAGCATAATGAGATGTGTGAAATGGGGTTTCACAATGTGGGTTGCATGGCTGGTGTAGGAAAAGTTGAAAGTTATATTAAAAAGATCAAGTGGCAGATGAAAATGAAAAATAGATGATAGTACAGACAATCATTAAAACCATATTTAAAGGGCCCATATTAGGCTATTTTCTGATCTATGTTATAGATCAGACACATGTTTAACACACATGCATATTTAGGCTGAGTTTTTCTCCCAAACAGAAAACACTCTGTTCCACCTTGTGATGTCATGTGGTAATATAGGAAGAGCTCTACTGTGTTTTTAAACTCACCTTCACTAGAATCATTTGGATCATTTCAGCCCTCTACTGAACAAGGTAAAAGGTAGTTATTAACTTGTATACTACAGCTGCATGACATCACAAGGTGGAACAGAGCATTTTGAGCTTTGGTGACGTAGGCAGACACATAGTAGTAGGTCACTTAAACATGCGTGAATGAAACAAAACACAACTCCAGGCTTTTGATGAGGTAACAACATTATAACATGGTATAAAAGTCACAGGGGTCAATTTTGTGTAATATGGGACCTTAAAGTAAAAAAAAATATTTAAAATAACAGGTCATTCCCAGTGAATACATCTAATCAACTGTGTGGCACATCCTTTTTTGTGAATGCAGTACAGTATGAAGTGCCTTTATTATGAATTATTTGTGGTGATGTCATCTGATTTAAACTAGTTTTAGTTTAGTTTTATTACAGCCCTTAGTTTTGTTCTTTATAAAATGAAAATTAAGGGGTAGTGGAGAGTTTAAATGCTTCTAATTTATGGCGCAAGAGTCCAGATGCAGTGTATGTGTAAAATAGGGGTGTAAACAGCTGACAGGTTTCATCCAGACCAGCATCCCTACACTGTGGTGTCACTTTAGGACAGTCAGGACATCTGGTTGTCTTGGAGCATCTGTACTCAAGGCTACCAACTGAGCTGTATCCAAAATGGATGATTTCACCAGAATGAGAGTCCAGCATTTTCTATCAGAGAGTGTATGCCAGATTTAAATAGTAAATAATTTTGTTACGTTCTGTTTAATCCTGTGCCAGTTTTATTTTTCGTTTTATGTGAAGACAAACCTTAATGAGAAAATAAGCTTCTAAACATGCTTTTTATGTCAATAGATATGTATTTGTGGAAAAAAAAATTTCTTTCTGTCCTTCCACAAAGATGCTCAACAAATTAATTAACTAACTGTTAAATCAAAATTTCAAATGTCATCAAGTAAAACTGTGTCTGTTCTTACTGTAACAGTGTACACAGTCGGGGGGGCAGTTCAATATCAGAAAATGACGAATAGTTTTGCCAGAGAAAGACATGTCTGGAAACATTTCATCAGGATTTTGACCATCAGAGGTAACTAAGCCTGGACTACACTTCACTGGTAATATATGTCATTAATAACAAAAATGTTCATTGCAATGGTAAATAGTCATATTTTTACATAGCGCTTTCCCAACTTCAAGGCACTCAAAGCTCTTTACATCAAGGAACCACTCACCCAATCACACACACATCTATACACCAGTGTACGCAGACACTGGGGGGGAAGGGGACACTGGGAACAAGGTTGGTTAAATGTCTAGCCCAAGAACACAATAACAGTTCATCTACGGGAGCTGGAATCACACTGCCAACCTGTGGGTCGGTGGATCTGGCCACTCTCTCCCGGTGATGTTTCTTTCAAGAACGGGATTCAAACCTCCAACCTTCAGATCAGCGGATAAACATTCCACCAACTGAGCAACTGTAGCAATCAAAACAGAAGTTGGTAAATATGTATGAATGTGTGCCCAAACCACACAGCACGCTTTTAAAGGTGACCACAGCAAAGCCCCCTGAACAGCATGTTGTTACTGTGATCATCCGAGAGGTCAAACACACACACTGAATAAATCTGTCCTTCATTTACTCCATGTTGGAAATCCGATCGCCCACATCAAAACATCCAGGGTTTGATTTTTAGCTCGGCTCGTTCTCTTCCCCATTGAGTCGTGTGGTCACAGACAATTGGAAACAAATAAAAATGTGTTATGTTGAAATATGAGGCTATGGTGCCTTATTCCACATGTCCTGGGTATTTTTTGATGTTAAATATGCAGGAAATAGCAGAGCATTTCTTTCTGTACTGGACCATAATATACATGCAGACTACTTTGAAACCTTTTGAAACCATCACTCTCTGAAAAAGTAGGTTGGCCATCGCTATCTGTCAGAAGAGAACAACCCTGTATAAAATGTAATGACTACTTCATAGACTGCCTGATCTGACTTGCTTGTTCGACTATGATACAAGAACTTTAAATATGAGATATCCTGATTATATAAGTCTAAGGAGTGGCTGCACCAGAGCTAAGATGGGAAAAAGGTGTTTTTGGCTGTTTTGCTTCCCAAAAATTTAATATATTTCAAGGACCTGCAAAACTGGATAGATTGGTGACACTTATGTAATTTAATAATATTCCAATGACAAACATTTATAGTCACACCTGCTCCAATTTTTAATGTTTTTAACAGCTTTATGTATTTGCTATGTTTGTATTTTTTCTGTGTTTGAACAGGGCGGTCATGAAATGGGTGCTCTCATCGGGCTGTCCCTGTATAAATAAAAATAAATAAATATAAAAATAGGAGAAAAGAATACACACAGGCCGTTTGTCTAAGAGCGCTATCCATAATGCATTGTAGTCAATATTAAAAATGTTGTTACAAAGCTATACTCCACATATACAACAGAACAACATGGTGTAAGGCACAGTATTGGAAGATGAAACATAAATCTATATTCAACAAAAGAACATTATGACTCTTTAGCTCATCGACGACACCGATCGGCTCTGTCTCTGGTTGTGGCGCTGAGTTATGACCTCATCATCATCTCATTTGCGCAGAGGCAGAAATGAAATTGGTTCAAGTAATCAACCTAAGGTGCTTTGCTTAAGAAATTTCTCAACTCATTGTTCAAAGAATCGTTTGCGAGACAATTTTTTGCCGTGTGTGCCTTTCCTTTAAATCCTGGCACATAGAGAAAGCTGTCACCAGTCTGCCTGTTCAGAAATGGCTCCCAGTGGGGGTCCTCGATCAAAGATGAAAGTGAGCGCTGAATGATCTGGAAACCGGAGGTGGAGGTCTGCCATGACAGGAGTACAGGGTGTGATTCATCAAATTAACAAATTTGCTCTCCATCTCCCTGTAGGCAGCAGTGTAAATTCTCACTTAAAGAGCTGCTAACTGAGTTTCTTGAACAGCAAAGCTGAAGAAAAGATTGGCTTCTATAAATTGCGTTTTATTTCAATTGAAGAAAGATTTGTTCTTTTCTCCACTTTTTCTGTTTTGTGTTGTAGGCATGTAGGAAATAGATCAATGGGACCACCCCTCTATGTCCTGACCTTACATATGATTGGTCAACAATCCTTCCCTGATTTGTTCCCCCTCAAATTTGTCATAATTAAAACTGAGTTTATTAGAAATTAGTTCATTTTTACCGTGCTGTTGACTGACAGATTCCATTTATTTAAAACAATGAGGAAATACATGCTGTCCAATAATTAATTTCTTTCTGAATTAAGTGTCAACATATTCCATGACATCTCATTAATAACATTTCAAATCCATAGACTGTATATAAAAATGGACATAGCTAACCTGCTAGCCACTGCGCTCCAAATAAGACTTGAGCACGGGGGTGCTACCGGCTCCATCGACATGCCCCTCTCTCTGTAACTGTCAGGTTTGTTATTTTGGTCTTAACATTTTCGTATTAACCTGATTTACATGACACATCCATCCATTCATTTTCTTCTACTTATCCAGGGGCCAGGTCACGGGGGCAGCAGTCTAAGCAGGGACTCCCAGACTTCCCTCACCCCAGACACGTCCTCCAGCTCCTCTGGTGGGACCCCAAGGCGTTCCCTGGCCAGCCGAGAGCCCTCCCTCCAGTGTGTCCTGGGTATTCCCCGGAGCCTCCTCCGAGTGGGACAGGCCCGGAACACCTCCCTAGGGAGGCGTCCAGGAGACATCCTGACGCCACCTCAGCTTACCCCTCTCCAGCAGGTGCTCTACTCCAAGCTACATGATCCTGGTATTTTTATTCCGATATTGCATCTGTAAATCAAGATATGAACATTAATAACAGGCAAATCAGGCTTTATCTGAGGTTGCTTGATTGACAGCAGCCTGCTCCATTCTAAACCAGTGGTGCGGACGGGAATGTGCGTTACCTTCAACAGCCTTGCTTCAGATTGGCTCTTTGGTTGTTATGATACTAGTGGGATTTCCAAATATGGAACTTGGCTTCAAATTGGCCCTTATAACTGCTAGCCTTGATGAGATTCATTTGACTAGAGGCAAATGCTATGGTTGACGTCACACTCCCTTAATCCACGTTGTTATACAGTCTGCGATCAAATCGGTTAATACAATATGGCAACATGAAAACAATAATAGTGAAGTAAACATGCCAAATTAAGAATCCTTTCATTTACTTATAATACTTATATTTATTTGCTTTATATATGTGTCTGATTTGAGTTGCCATTTCTCCTTTCTAACTAAAAAGAGTCTCATTTAGTCAGAGCACTAACCTCTCAATGGGTACAGCAGTGTCAAAGAAAGGACAGAGAGAAAAAGTTTGTGGTGAGACAGGGATATGCCCGTGAACGCATGTGTAATTAATGACACTCTTACTCATAATTAAAACCTCTTAGCTTTCTCCTCACAAGGTTGGAGCAGCTGGTATAGACAGGGCCCTTACCGCCAGACAAGACGCATAAATTTGGTGACAGTATCGCAAGGCTGCACCTGCTTATGCTACACCTGTCACCACGGCGATCATAGCTCATCCTGTCAATGAATTAACTCCCTTCTGCGCTGTAGTCCCTGGTGGCTCCAAGGGGGACTGTGTATCCATTTTCAGAAATTAAATACATTGTTGTTTGGTTGAGGAAAAAAGGACGACACCTCTTAAAGTAAAGTGGCATACTGGAGATGTGACAGATTTCCCCCAGGAGCAGCATCAGCCCTGCCTTGTAACTATAACTTAATATCATGTCAGAGTCTCCAGAGAATGTTGCAGTGAGTCGAGCAACTGGAGAAGGGGAAAATATAAGGATAAAGGGGAATTCGGCTCAAAATTGTGCTAGAGGCACTCATTCGATATGTACAATGTCTTAAGAAGATACAACATGAGAGCGTAATCACGGTAGCCTGGCAAATCCAGACTGATCTCTCTGTTTTTATTTTAATACAGATTGATATCAGTCTGGTCTCTCTGGCGGTTCAAGCCCAGTAAAATATTTCTTTTGTATTTTTTTTGTTTTTGTTTTGTTTTTCAGTGACACTTGAAATTAGTAACCTGTGATTTACAAATTTATGAAATTTGTCTAACCTCAGATGAAGAGTTTAGTGCTTCACCCATGTATCCTGCACAAATCCGCAATGTTTTCCAGCCTCCTGTGATTTATGTATTTTTCCTTGTTTTTTTCCGATATGGACATCAGACTATGTGTCCCTGATTGACTAATCCACTTGTCAGTCACGCCCACCTGAAAACACAGAGCTTTACCGGTGACCAGAGTCACATCTTCATACTGTATTGAAGAAATGTGTATTCTGGATCCCAGGTAACTATCAAAACAATTACCAAACCATATTTCTTGTTGGTGGTGTTGAAATAAGAATGATACATATTTCAGATTGATTCATTACTTATACCAGCCTGGATGATGATGGACCCAACACAGTAATTAAAAACGAAGTAAACATTTTCTAAAATCACAAATCGTTAAAACAATGACTCATGGACAGTGTTGGGAATAACGGCGTTAAACAATAACGGCGTTACTAACGTGTTGCTTTTTCACTAACGGAGTAATTTAACTAATTACTTTTCCCAGTGTCCCAACGCCGTTACCGTTACTGACAGTAAAATGTGGCGCGTTACTATTACTTCAGTTCACTCTGCTCTTCATCAGAGAAGTCTCTCACAGAAGGGAGCTGCAACACTGTTGTGTTTCTTTGGTGAAAGAGGCTCGGGGTGAGATAATAGGCTTGTTTGAGATGAGCGAAACAGGCGCAGATAATCTCGTGAGAGCGAGGCCGACGCAGGCCGTGTCTCAATTAACCAAAGTGCCCTTAAATGCGCCACTCGAACGGTCGGTACTTCGACCCGCACTTCGAACAGTACATGGAACAATGCATTTGGCGAATTGGGACATGGCCGCAGTTTTTGAGCAAGGTGAGCTGCTCTCCACCGACTGCGGCCGCCTGCATGGACTACAAACGCGTAATGCATGATGGGAAATGACGTCCTGTCACACGTGCATTGACAGCTGATTCGGTCCGAGTTGAGTTTTGATCAGAAACGTGACGCCCTGACGCACGGCGCCTCCTCCTGCAACTTTACACAAACTACTGCCACATATTTGATATGGACATGTGTTTTAAATGTGACTGAAAGTGTCCAGACTGTTGTCACATATGGATCACTTATAAACAAATGCAGTATAATTACAATCTGTTAAAGTGAAATAAATGTTAAAGGTTCACATCTGTTGTGTTTTTATTGTTTTAACATAGTAAGTTACGGCATAGTTACTTTGCCTAGTAACTAGTTACTTCTCCCAAAAAGCAACTGAGATGGTAACTCAGTTACTTTTTGGGAGAAGTAACTTGTAACTATAACTAATTACATTTTTGAAGTAAGATTCCCAACACATAGACTGGTTGCTCATAGACAATCAAAGCTGTCAACATTAAGACATCCACCTCTCGCTGCCCCCTGCTGGACACTGGCCTATTGACTAAGCTGTTTTTATTGTTTTTAAGTTATTGAGTGAGAGTGAATATTGTAATTGACTGTTCATTGATTGCAGGTGAATGCTTGTATTTGAGTTTGTCTGAAGTAATGTACTTTTTAGAATGATGAATTTTAACTTTGTAATGTGATTTTCTTTTATGTAGAAGTGACACTTAACATCTGTCAAGGAACTACAGATGAAAAATAGCCCCCTGGCTAACTCTGGCATATTTACATGCAAATGTTCATTACTTTGCACTGTCCCTGAAATAAATAAATAAAATAAATAAGTAGGCTCTGTGCACAACAGCACCCGGCAACCTCACTGTTAGCGTGACTACTTCCTGTCCAATTGTATCTCTATGAGGCTTTTGCAGAGTCACGCTAAAAATGATTAAATATTTAAAGATCAGGCAGTGGACAGAGAGCTGCAGGTGGATGTAACCAACAACATGTTAAACACTACACACACAAACATTAATAATTCCCTGCAGGACACTTCTGTGATTAGCTAGACAGATGTTTGTGTCTTAATGCTAATGCTAATGCTAATGCTAATTTTGAGGCATAATAAAAATTTAAAACAACACCACAAACAATATTATATGTGTATATATAAATGACGTATTCTACATTTAAAAGCAATTGAGTAGCATTTGTTGTAATGAATTTGACTTTTAATAGGTTGTTTATCTTATGTTTCCCGATTTTAGTACAATAAGTCACTGTTAGCTTTGAAACACAGTGCCCGGCGCCTTGATTTTAAATAATTGCCAAATAAACCAAGTCTAAAATATGACTAAACTAAGTATATCAACAAAATGGCTTGATAAAGTAAACCTGTTCAAAATAAGAACAAATCCAGGTCTAAACACTAACCACCAACCAGTCTTCTAGCAAGTACTTTACCAGAGTTGCACAAAAATATGTACACAAGTCAGGCCTAAAAAAAAACTGCTGTACCTTTGCCACTGTCAAAGATCGTAAGCTCTAATTTCCCTCAAGTGTTCTGATGAAATATTAAGTCCTGTACAAAGTGCCCCGAGACAATACAAGTAACATGGGAACAATGTAAGGCTATGAAGGCTCATGAGAAAACAATAGGGAGAAGCACTTAGAATGAAATTTTAATGTGCCTTCAATAAAGTATTCTGTTGTCTTTTCCAGGAGTGTGTCTAATAGTCAGAGCTTTGGCAAACAGCCCACTGGGACAGAATTCAGACCGAGGCACTTTTCACATGCCAGTTTATATGAAATCTCCCCATGTATCTGTTCTTTATCTGCTCTGTCCATCACTCTCACTCCACTCGAGGGAAGGAGCAGAGACTGTGGACATAAAAGGACACTAGACCCACTGGCCTGCTACCTCCCAGGATTGGATTTTTTATTAAAACTGGTTGACATGATAAAACACTGCCTTTTCCTAAGCTCAGTGTACTCTTGTTGCTATGTGGAAAATGGAGTGTTCTGTATGTTTGAGATAGAATCCACTGGTGGTCAAACCTATCGCTGGGCTGCATTGTGGTTTGGGGCAGAGGCCAAAGGCAAAACACCCCAACAAACCAAAACAAACAGAGCAATGCCTTCGGATGTATGCTATCTGCTATCGACTAGTACATAGTTTTCGTAGAAATATGGACTATTTTATTTGTATATACTTTTGTGCATTTGGGAATGGGAAAGACATCTTCAATTTTTCTCTCAATCAGATTCAAGGAGAGCCTGATTCATAAAGTGTGGGACTTAGCTCAGAAAGCAAGAAACAAATCAATCTGGCTTCTACCGTGTGTTAGTTGAAATGCTTTAATTAAAAAAAAAATGTATCAGTTGGACAGAGGTTTTTTTTAAGTGTGAAGACATTTCGCTACTTGTCCAAATACAGTAGCTTCTTCAGTTCTGACAGTGTTCAGTAAGTCACTGTGTTTTATATGTCTCAAGTGAGGCGTTAACTACACTGAAACTAACACACCCTAGTTGTTTACAGTAAGAAGCATCTGTTAATCCATGAACTACCCTAAGGTGTGAACTTGGTGACAGGCAGGGTCGGCCCAGCCTATAAGCAGACTAAGCAGCTGCTTAGGGCCTCAAGGCCAGCAGAGGGCCCCCAAGAGCTCATAGATTTATATTGAAAATAATATAATATATCAAGTTTTACTGGCCACAGGACTGGTGTGTTTATAGCAGCCTAAATATCTCTTTAAAACAATTACATTTGTTTCATACCTATAGTAGCAAAATATCTACTGCTGCCTACATTAGTTTTTGAGTCAGGCAGAGGTGAGGGCAACTATGTATTTACACCGGTGCAAGGACCATTTATAATGTAAATTTAAGCCCACTGTCGCCAACTGGAACACATCAAAATCCACCAGAAATGGAGAAAAAATATCTAGAATTTCAAAAACCTACCGACTATGGTAGTTGTGACATTCTGGATGTTTTCAGTCTGATGTTGGTCATATAAATACAAATACAACTGGTCAGGGTGGTAAGAACAGAGTCCTAATGTTGTCAAATGTGAATCACCAATAGCTGAGCCAGGAGGCATCTGCTGTCGGGGGCCTCAGAGACAAAGTCAGCTTAGGCCCCCCTGAAAGCTAGGACCGGCCCTGGTGACAGGTCGTACCATGGACCCCTATTTCTGTATAGAGATGAATTGTTCCTGCCTAATATCATGTAGAGAGCAATGTATCTAAACAAAAAGCCCATTAACAGACAAACATAACATGTGCATTTATCATCGTCAATCTTTATCTAACAGGTATACCTTATATCTGTGGCATAGTCTTTGTGAATAAATGGACATAGCTAACCCGCTAGTCACTGTGTTCCAAATAGTAAGTGAGCACGGGTTCAATTCTCTTTCTATTGAAAAACTTCTGCGCCTCTCTCCGTAACTGCTGTTGTCAGACTCATCATTTTGGTCTTAAAATGTTTGTATTAACCCGCTCTACATGATGCTGGTATATTTTTATTTTGATATTTTGTCCATACATCAATATATAAAAACTAATAACAGACAAATCAGGCGCCTTCTTTGCAAAGATGTCGCAACAAGTTTGACAGCATTGCTAAGCACCCGCTCCTTGCTAAACCAGACCAACCCTCCAAACTCGCATCTATAACTGCTAGCCTCAATAAGGGGCATTACCTTCAACAACCTCGCTCCGGATTGGCTCTTGGGTTGCTATGATACTTGCAGTCAGATATCCAAATATGGAACTCAGCTCTAAACTCATCCCCATTAACTATTAGCCTTGAGGAGCTTCACTTGACTGGAGCCAAACGCTATGGGTGATGCCACAGTCCCTTAGTCCTGTTCTTTATACGTCTATAGTTGTAGCCACAAATACTCTGGACAAATAGGATGATGGTTTCTTTAGATTAGACACAATTAATACAACATCCAAACAACGACAAAAAACACATCAGATATCAACCGATGCAGTTCCAAAAATCCAGCACTAAAAAAATATTTTCTCAGTTTTGACCACCCAACATATGTATCTAAAAAGTGTGGACAATTGATTGGAGCAGTAAAACAACTTGTCATCTGTGTGCACTCTGATGGGTTGATGGATGGTCGCTGTGGACACCTTGATCACCCGAGCTGTCGAGGTGTGGGCCCTGCTTGATCACTGTCAAAGGGGCCCGAGATGGTCAGAGAATGCTGCATGGACCAGGGACTGTCTCCGCCCAAAGCCCCTCTCTCACACTAACAGCCAGATGCTCATTTGTGTCAATCCAGCTGTCTGTACCTGAGATGAAAATAGCTCAGAGCACAGAATAGAGGCAACACTTACAGATAAAAGCATTTTAAAGGTTATGTGTTGTTTATGGTTTGAACTCAAATCGTACCATGGCCATTGATTACCGTAATTTCACAGCCATAAGGCGCACCGGATTATAAGGCGCAGTTCAGTTACGGGTGCTTTTTCTGCATTTAACACATACAAAAGGCGCACCGGGCCTTAGGGCGCAGGCACGGTAAAACATGTATGTTAGTTTTGCTTCCTTTGCCTTTTTCAGAGCACATACTGTGTTCAGTTGTGCTTTATTCAAGTATTTAGCAAAGTGCTCACATCGTTTTTTTTAATTAATTCACAAATCAATCAAAGTCTTCATCCTCTGTATCTGAAATGAACAGCTGCGCTAGATTTCTATAAAAATACACCATGTTCCCTCTTGTCACTATAAGAGTCCGTTTTGTTGCAATACCGCTCCGCGTGAACGATGCCGACTTTTGCGAAAGCTCAAAGAACAGTGCAAGCAGATACGTGAGCACAAGCATCCACAATCCATTCACAAATCTTGGCGTATCTCGCCCGGTGCTGCCTCTTTGTAAAGCTGTGTTCGCCGTCTGTCATCCATCGCTCCCACGATGTTCGCAACTTTTACCCACGCCTTATGGTCGTGAAATTACGGTATTTTGACCTTTGTCCATCGCAAAATATAATATAATATATAATACAAATGGGCAAAATAGGGTCTGTATTCTGTCAGGAGGGCTACAATTTCTTAAAATCTTATTACCTTTGCATGCATTGCTTTCAAATGAGTTGTAAGCAAGGATCTTCATTACTTAGATCGCTTTAACTTTGTGAGTTCCTCTTACATAATACATTTTGGTGTCCACCTCTTTCTTCAGAAACAGTAGGCCTGCATGTAAATTAAATAGACAATGGTCACATTTTTATATAGCGCTTTTCTAGCTTCAAGCCATTCAAAGCACACCTTCATGCACCAGTGTACAGAGACACTGGCGGTGAGGTGGGTTAAGTTTCTTCTCCAAGGACACAGAGACATTAGTCATTCACACCGCCAACCCGTGAGTCAGGGGATTTGACCGCTCTACCAATGATGTTTATGTTGAGAGCGTAATTCAAACCACCAACCTTCGGATCAGTGGACAAACACTCTACCAAATGAGCTACTGTTGCCCTATAAATATTCATAATTTAACCTACTAATTAGTAATAGGCAAAATGTTATGTTAACTTTTCAATTTGCACTGAGAATGAAAACACTGAAAATTAAAACACATAAAGTGAAAGGGCAGACACGACCCAATAAATAAAACAGTGTTTTATCTGGCTCCATCTATCAGCAAACATCATCGTGTATTGTAACATCTTATAAAGTGTAATAAAACAGTCATTAGAAGTGAATGATTGCAAGCATTTATTTTATTTAAAATGAACTCAGCGTGATAAATTATACAGGATATATACTGTGGCAACTGTGCCCTCCCCTATTGAAGCTCTACTCACTGAAGACTATTTGCATGGGGAAAACGTATTGATTAAAGAGAAAAAGTCAGCAAAATTACATTGCTTTGTGCCTTAATTAGGACACTTGACCAAATGTAATTTATTACAGAGTGGTCCAAAATAGATTTTAGAAGCACTCACCACATCTGCATTAAGCATCAGCTCATTATTGATCCCCCATTTACTGGCCATATTATGTTTTCTCTTTGGCCGCAGTCATTTTTCAGTATGAAGAATGAATGTGACATGAATCAGGCCCATTTCAGAGATTATAAGATGTCTAAGTTCTATTACTGTGTTGTTGTTTTTTTCTGTGTTTGACATATGGAATAGTTGAGGCTTCATGGACTTTTTTTATTAATTTATTATATATATATTTTTTTTATGTTTTGGCAAGTTCATTAAACTCAGTCAAATGAATCATGTTAAAAGCTGTGATCAAAACTGTATGTGACACACTGCACAGAAATAAATTCAGATTATTATTACAGTAACTCAGTTGGTAGAGTGTTTGTCCACTGATCTGAAGGTTAGCGGTTCAAATCCCACACTTGACATAAACGTCTTTGTCTGAGTGGTCGCATTCACTGGCGCACAAGTTGGCAGTGCGATTCCAGGTCCCACAGATGAATGCTGTAGTTCTGTCCTTGGGCAAGACACTTAACCCAGCCTCCTCATACTCTGGTGAATTAATGTGTGTGTCAGTGGGTGAGTAGTTCCTTGATGTAAAGTGCCTTGACGGTTGAAAAGCACTATATAAAAATGTGACCATGAACATTTACTGTTTTATCCACCAAACACATACTAGCCAGAACCACCTGTGCGTTCCCAAACAGGCCCAGGCCGTGTATCACCATTTTGTGTATGTAGCAGGGACACATGTGTTTTAGTAACAGTGCTTTCACACCTCTGATTGTGTCCAACAAAATTAAATACAGCCACAGCATGTGAGTGTACAAATGTCATTTGCTACTGGCTCCAAATGTATATCTTACTACTTTTCACTTCCGACCTTTTGCTCCACAAATGATGGCTGAAAAAATGTTTTCCCAAAATTCAAATGCAGTAAACTTCTAGTAAAAACTCACTAAACAATTTCAGGAATAAGAGGTCGGAGCAGTGTGAAACTTTGCCAGCGTTCAACTTTCTGTGGTGAGAGGAAACAGATGTCCTTTTGTTGGGAGGGCACAGTATTCATGAGTGAACAAGCAGCACAAAGAATAAGCCACTGTAGGAGCAGAGGTTACTGTCTGCAGTGCAGCGGGTTCTGAGTGCGAAGCAACTCAGTGATGTAAGGCAAAGACCCAAAGACTGCTACTGCAGGGGAAGATGCACGCCGCATTAGCATGCATGTAGTGTTAGCTGCCGTGTGCAGAGTAGTATGTGAGCTTTGGATTAGAAAAAAAGCTTCAAAATTACATTAGTAACAAATGCATTCTCAACTGGAGAAACTCTGCGTCTCCATAACCTAAGAGGAATAAGTAGCATGGACATTTTTCAAGGTATTTTTGAGCAACAGAACTCTGGCATTAGATAGATTTAGCTATTTTAGAAAAGCTAAATAGATAGGTTTAATGCTGTGGAGCATTCTAGGAAAAGCAATCACTGGAGACAAGCAGCTGGTGTTGTCTCCCGCCAGAAAACTGCACCTTTAATATTTGCTCTCATGCAATAATGAGTCATAAAATAAACTAACAAATGCATAAAAATGAAAAATAAAATAAAAAGAACCACAATAAATATATTGATTTTCCTTCTTTTAAGTTCATTTTTGCACCAGTACTTTCAGATCCACAGTTACCCTGGGGAAGCTGACAGAATCATGACAGCTTAGAAGTTCTTAAGGCCCCTCCAACCACCAAGCACACGGCTATAATCATGCTAACATATTGAGACAGTGCCACAGACACTACAGGGATTATCTTGCCCAAGGACACACAAGCTGTGTGAAAAGAGTGCAGGGTTTCAACCACAAATTTTATTGGGAAACCGACTCTTCTAAACTAGTTTCAAGTATTAACTTCACAATAAGGATTCAGTATTGTGTTTTTAATATTTTCCCATTAAAAGTTTGAAATAATGTATCACCAAACACACCATGAGTATGTCAAATACTTTATGAATTGTCCACACATTGGTAATACAACAAACTCTTGGATTTTTCTTTTCATCTGAGTCAGTTGACGCAGTTATATTTACAGTACATATTAAAAAAAAATCTCACTCTTAACTGTAAAATTGTCAAACTGAGTCTTTTCTGAGAAACACAGCTTTGGTAACTGAGAGACTTTAGTTCCAAAAGTCAGATTACCAGCGGCTTTCCTGAAATACTGAAATCTTTGCTCAAATTCACAAAATAGCCACAGGAGAAGTTTTGATTAATTGTTGTATGAATATTCAGCATTTGTTTTAAATAAATAAATGACTTTTTCATTGTTTATGTGAGCATTGAGATCTTTAAAGGTGCACTATAACTTTTCCAGAGGGTCCACCACCTGTTTGTCTCCATGGAGATGTTATTATTTACCTACAATCTTACACAGTATGGTCTTAAACTTATATACCTTCATAGAGACAAGCAGTTGATGTTACCAGTTCAAGTTACAGGTCAGATCTATGGAGGAGTGACTGCTCACAGTAGAAATCCATGTTTTAGCAATAAAACACATGTCATTCAATAAATGCAAGATAGATACAATACGTTTAAAGCCATAGAACATTCCAGGCATCACAATAACATCTTCAGATGATTTTTTTATAAGATTTTTTTCTCGAGAAAAGTTGCATGGTGGATCTTTAAGTTCATTATTTTACTTAATAACTTGACAGTTAAATTGTTTTATTCATTTTACCAACTCAAACACTTAAATTTGCAGTTTCACATCACACACAGGCCGATATCACTAGAGGAGAGCGGCCCATTGCTCATCACTGACAGTTGAAGGACTCTGCTTGTCCTTGTCGCCGTGGTAATGCCCATGTGACCCGGGCCTGTCACATGACCGCTGACAGGTGTGCTATCTGTGACACTCAATGACAGGACCTGCTTATTTGTGTCTACCCCACAACATCTGTTCAAATGCAGCGTTAGCACAAGTAGCAAGAGACCGCCTGTCACCTTGCGGTCCAAATGTCATGGTGGGTAATTTCTTTGAATGTGGGTTGAATATCCATCAAATTGTCCTAGATTTGAGACACAGAACACAGAGAGAAAGCAAAGGGGAAATAATTTGTTCTCTATGTATGATAAACAACTTTTGAGCTTTCTGCAATGTTAAAACT
The DNA here is from genome assembly GCA_019594935.1 of Periophthalmus modestus. Taxonomy (NCBI): domain Eukaryota; kingdom Metazoa; phylum Chordata; class Actinopteri; order Gobiiformes; family Gobiidae; genus Periophthalmus; species Periophthalmus modestus. Next base: position 5,847,475 of record JAIEZT010001214.1, on the reverse strand, counting down.
TTGTTCCCTCATCAAAAACATGCCTGAAGAGGTTTTAGATGTCATCTATGTATGTTTGAGCAATTTAGCGATCTCTCTCGGGCCCTATCTGATATGGTTAGCTGTAAGATTTTGTGCAACGCTCAGCCCATAAGCCACCCATGCACATGACAATTCACCATAAATATACAAAAGTGTGATACAAAACTGTACACAACAACTCACCAAACCTGATGAGATGTGCGAGATGCACACTGATAGTATTTTGATAGCTCTGTGAAGGGGGGGGTGACTTAGTGCAGAGAGCAAAGGGAAAGAGATTCAGAGCGTCAATGCCGATAATGAAACTTTTTGCCAAATGTAGCTTTTGAAAACAGTTTATTTATTTTATTATTTATTTGACATGATTTGACATGAATGTAAATACACCAGATTATAGCCAAAAGTTCATTTCCATCTGTTTTCCTGTCTCACAAAAGGGTCAAGTTAAAAATTGCACACTACATTCAATGCATAGTTCCCATAGTTACACTTTGCACACAACTGCACATTCCACTCATTGCACAATTACACTTAATGCACAGTTCCCATTATTGCACTATACAAAATATTGCCCATTCCAGTCAAAGTGAAAAAAAAAAAGTCCACTAAAAGGTAACATGATCGAAATATGTTATGTTGTTAATATTTAAGAAAAATACCCCATCTTTAATAAAAGATTAATTTTGTTTCGACTCCTAACTATTATAAGCAAATCTGTCTGTCTTCTTTCATATCATTTATATATCTAATTTGAATCTGTAAGTGTGTGTATGCATGTTGAAAGCGAAGGTGCTTGATGGCAGAGGTGGTTAATGCTTGTTACCATAGTAACAATGTCTTGGTGACACTGAACGGCCACTACTACATAAATAGAAGAGGAAATAGCTGTAGCTGTCAAATTATACCCAGTCTAATGGAAATAACGGCTTAGATTCCAGCCATCTGTAATCTTAGGAGATCAAACCAATATGTAGATATTTGAAGTTCTGGTGCACTTGTAAGTTTGTTAACTAACAACTGAGCAGTAAGCTAGTATAGGTCATCGGTGAACCCAACTCACCTCTTATTAGTTTAGCCTGATGAAGATGAGGTGTAACGGGCTTCTCTTTATGGTCCTCACGGTGGACAGATGGATCGTACCTTGACAAACAAAGAAAAACAGACAGACAGAGCCGCTCCACGCCCAAGCAGGAGGAGTGGTGACAGGCTATCTCCATGCATATGGATGCCACAGCCAGCCACAGTGGCATGGCTTTGATTGAATAGTCACACAATGGGAAAAGGCAGGCTACTTTTCATGTTCACCCATCAATCAGTGCAGCAGACTGCGGCTCTCTTAGCTTTGTCTGAGTGTCAATTAGCCGACGTGGTCCCGGTTGCAAGACAAATTTAGACAGGACCTTTCTCCATAAGGCATAAAGCTTATAATATATATCGGAAAGGGACCAATCACACTCAAGCAAAAATGAGTGTGTTTAATGGTGCTTGGCAGTATTCGGTCACCTGATTACAAAAGTAGAATTGGTGTTCATTTTTCTTTAAGACTTTAAGCACAAGTGCCCATTCATTATTAAAAGTCCTATACTATGCTAAATCAACTCTGAGCTTTAAACCATGTTTTAATGTTGTTACCTCATTAAAAACATACCTGGAGTTGTGTTTTGCTTCATTCACACATGTTAGAGTAATCCTTTAATTTTAGTCTGTCTACATCTCTAAAGCTCAAAATGCTCTGTTCCACCTTGTGATGACATGAAATGGTAGTTTTTAAATTAATGGTCGCATTTTTTATAGCGCTTTTCTACCTTTCAAGGCACTCAAAGCGCTTTACAATAAGGAAGCAGTCACCCATTCACACACACATTCATACACCATTTTACGCAGACACTGGGGGCGAGGTAGGTTGCCCAAGGACACAACGACAGCATTCATCTGTGAGGGTTGAAATTGCACTGCCAACCTTCAAGTCAGTGGCTCTAACCACTCAACCAATGATGTTTATGTAGAGAGCGGGGTTTGAACCGCCAACCTTTGGATCAGTGGACAAACACTGAAATTAACAGCTACCTTTTACTGTTTCTTCAATAGAGAATTCCACAGCTGAAATTATCCAAATGATTCTAGTGAAGGTGCATGTAGTAAAAAAAAACAAAAAAAACAACAACACAGTGGAGCACCTCCTATATTACCATGACTTCAGAAGGTGGAAAAGAGTATTTTCTGTTTGAGAGAATAACTCAGTGTTAAACATGTGTGAATGAAACAAAACACAACACCAGGTATGTGTTTGATGAGGAAACAACATTATAAGAGATCAGAAAATAGTGTGATATGTGCCCTTAAAGCTCAGCTGAAGTGTCTCCTGTGTTAACAATATGATGTTTAAACGTCTCACAAATCACTTTTCTCTCTGTCTAAAATAAAGGAAGTCAATATCCTGTTGTAGTTCACATCTGTAAAATATGAGGTTACCCAGAAATAGTATGGGTTATCAGACACACACCATGGAGTCTGGAAATGCTATTTGAACAATGTTCAAACACTGCAATATTGATACAACACTTTAGGCACTTCCAACAATTTTGAGACTGCCAATTTTGAACAACTCTCCAATAAAATACGTTGTTATACACAATCGAAACTAGCCTACAGCTTTACACTTCATAAAAATGTTTCAATACTTTATCTGGATCTGTGGCGCTAGACTTACAGTATTCATTAAGTTTAGCCAGAAAAATAAGGCCTTTTTCTTTGTAGATGGTTTTAAATATTACTTATTTTTCCAGTCTGTGAGCAGTCCTTCAGCCATTACTCCCCAAAGATATTAGACTTCCAACATGATTTATCATAGCAGTTAGCACACGGCTCCCATCACATTACTTTAACTAAGATAAAAGAGTGTCTTTGTCTCGTGGACATCTAACTCTCCACTTCATTCAGCCCTCTTGTGTGTGGTCTTTGTAGCGACGCACACATGAATGAAAAAAATGAGTCTGATAACAGAAAAAAACACACAACCAACTCGGGGCAGTACAATCCCTCACTCTTTGTTCTGCTGAAGGGCTATTCTTTGCTTAATTACACTATAATAGGTAAGAGAAAGCTTTATCTGCAGATTAGTGAAGGGGGCGCTTTGATGAGGTAGTTTGTACTTTAATCACCGCTTACATTACATCATTTACAAAGTCCAGAACGAAACGAGATTAGCACTAGCCTTTAGCTTTCACAATTAGGCTGTTTATTGGAAAAAGAAGGAAAATTCAGCAGAAGCGTTGATAGATTGGCTTCACTAATGTAACAGTTAAATGCATCATTGTTTATGCAGCGTTACAAATGTAGCGTAATTGCGTGAAGACATGGCTAACAGACAGTTTGTTGATAGGGGAATTGCAGTGCTCATCGGCTTAGTATTTACATTCATGTGGGACGATAGTGGTGCAGTGTGTTAAGAAAGTTAAGAAGGGTTTCTGGTTTAAACCTCACTCACATACATAATAAAACATGTGATCCTGGCCAGTTGTCTTGCCATGAATGAAAAACAGTGGGGCTTACCTGAGTGGTCAAGAAGACAGAGACAAAGAGAAGAGTAGACGTGTGGTTTTTGTGCAGTGATGGAGAAAGATTGGAGGTGTGTCAAAGGATTGATTCAGAGGGAACTTGTTCAGACAGCGGGGCAGGTAGTACAAAAAGCAAGCAACTCAACAAATTTAGATAATTACATGTTTACAAGAAATAATAATTTTACTATGTCAATGAAAGAGTCTTCTCTGACACCACAAATAAACAAAGTTTTTTTGTTTTTTGTTTTTTTTTTACAATAGCTTTGCAAAGTGGTTCCATTATTGAAGATGTGATTGTTGTCAGGACTTTAGAGAGGCCTATTGTGCATATGTCTGCTCTCTGGCTATAATCTATGACATCTGTGGATACTATGTTATAATTTGCACATTTAAAATTGCAATATTCCTCTAAAATGAGAAACAAGTTAGCTAATTTCCGTGTTAGAAAACCGCAGTGTTCAACAGGAGCCACCGCCGCTGTAAAACGTCATCATAACAAAGAGTTGGCACTTCCGATTGTACCAAAATTACTACATAACACTGCCAAATCCTGCGTGAATCACCAATTAAGAAAATAAAATTGGAGACTGAAGTAAGTATATCAGAGTGGGTGTGTGTCGATGGCAGTGAAAACGGGGTTGATAGGCAATATGGCGTCTTGAAATTTAAGCGATTAAAGATTGCTCAAACATGCACGAATCACTCCAAATACAACTTCAGCTAAGTAAATGGTGAGAGAGAAACAAGTATAACATGGTTAAAAGCTCTAAAAGTCGATTTTGCACAATAGGTCTGCTTTAAGATATAAGATTAATATGGTTTGTGGAGCCAGTCTCAAACAAATAATGACAAGATTCAACAATTGTAGATCATAAGTGTGGAGATTCCTTCCTAAAACAGATTAAACCCCATAGAGTCTCTGCTCTCTGTCGGAAATTATGACATCATAAAATCTAGAAAGTGAATCCTATTGAAATATGAATGGAGGAAGAGACTTGGATAAAACTTGGAAAATACTTATGCAGATATACCCAAATTGCCCCCTACAGTGGGCCACAATCCGTCGATGCCCCTCAGCCCACAGTGAGAATAAGCCAGGGCAGAGCAGTTTCAGCAGAGGAAGCCTTCACATACAAATATATGAACTTAATGCAGCGGTGATTTGCACACTGGACCACACGCTGCGGCACACTTTGCATGAGAAAAGCACCTCCATTTCTTGCTCTGTCAGTTTCTACCTCAGCATCACCTCATTGTGGTGATGGATTTTCATAGGCTTAACAAAAACTCTTTTAGCGTACAATTAACTTGACTGTAAATGGATCGTGCTCTGAGGTGGTCCTACTGTGTTTCAAATGTTGCCATGGCGCTATGCTAAACCATTGTTGCCACTTTCTTTAGCAGACATTGTGTTCTGTTCCTTTCAGTTGATTGCTTCACAGCCAGGACCATATTCTGCATACTCTTGTCTAACAACAATATGTTCACATGTCTTCTTTTATATTTCGTATTTATCAAACCATGGTCAAATATTTGGTGGCTAATGTTTTCCTCAAGTAAATATAAAGCACATAGGCCATAAATACAATAAACAGGCCATATCATACAATAAATGCATGATAGAAAACATCAATGCCATACTGTGGAACATTGCAGACAGAGGAATAACACCTGCATAAAGACAGCTTGGGTGACAGTAACTCATTTGTGTTTGTGTGTTTGTCCTCTGATCAGAAGCTTGCCAGTTCGAGTCCCACTCTCGACATAAACATGATAGTTAGAGCAGACAGATCCACTGACCCACAGGTTGACCGTGCGATTCCAGCTCCTACAATTGAATACTGTTGTTGTGTCCTTGGGCAAGACACTTAACCCATCTGTTTCCCAGTGTCTGCGTACACTGGTGTAAGAATGCACGTGTGAATTTGAAATATTTACCAAGCAGGTGACGTGCCCCCAATTAAAAAAATGTACACAATGCAATGTTAAAGTAATAACTAAAAGTACATATATTTAAGTAAGCAATTTCTTCCCTATATATAACAGTTTTCATGTCATTGCAGTGTCCGAAGCATGTCTTCACCTCACCTCCCATTAGCCAGCACATGTAATATTGATGGTGGTTGGTTAGCTAAGGAGCGTGCATGCCACATGTCCACTCTCCAGATGTACCACTCCACCTTTTCAGTCTGCCATTTCTGCCCCTTACCTTACTCTCGTCAATTATTTGGTAGGGCATTCGGAGGGTCTGCAGCATATAGGTTCTGCCCATTTTACCCATTGGAGCATCTTTACGTATAGGGTTAACTTCTAGACCTGCATGTGTGCCATTATATAAACTTAATCATACATATGTTTTAAAAATAGCAGTGGACCTGAATGAGACCTGAAGCTGTAGTGTATATGGTATTTGACTTACCACTTGACATTCCCTTTAACCTGGCACAGCAAGATGGATTTTTGCGATATTTGTGAGTTCACAAACTCCCGAGAAACCATCTTGGCATGCACCCGCTGGTGTGGTGGGGCCCGGCTGCTGGAATGAATATGAATTATGAATATAATCAAATGATCTTTCCAATTATGTCCAAACCTCATCTTATGGATTCAATCTCATATCTTTTTGTCCAGTTTTCTGGCTTGTTAAGACAGCTGCAGTACATTCAGATCACTGCTGCTCGGGTTCTGACTAGAACCAAGAAGTATGAGCACATAAGTCCTGTGCTCAGGTCTCTACACTGGCTTCCTGTGGCTCAGAGAATAGACTTTAAAGCAGCTCTGCTTGTGTACAAGTCTCTCCATGGCCTAGCACCAAAGTACATCCCCGATATGTTAGTGCCATTTGAACCTTCAGGGACTGGCCTCCTGCTGGTGCCCAGAGTCAGGACTAAACATGGGGAATCGGCATTTCAGTTTTATGCCACTAAAACCTTGAACAGTTCTACCAAAGACTGAGAGACAGGCCTCTACTTTTACAATGTTTAAATCCAGCCTCAAAACGGTTCTGTTTAGCTGTGCATATGACTGAAAGGTTTTTATTCTGCACTCTTCTCTTTTAATGTAAATTTTATGATTATTTGTGTTTTGATTTGCTTTAATATATTTCTTATTCTGAAAAGCACTTTAAATTACGTGTACAAATTGGTCTATACAAATAAACTGTCCTTGCCTTGTTCTAACCCAAACTTGGTAATATAATATTTATTCACATTTCTTACTATGGTACAATAATCATACAATTTCAAACTGTATTCTGCTCTTGTCTAAGGCTCTAAATAGTGCTTGAAAAATGGACAAAGGTCAGGAAAAAAAACAGACGGCGCACTGCAATGAATGTCCTTCAGAGCATGTGTGGGGGAGGCTAACCCGCACGCAACACTGAATAATAGTCTTTAAATTGTCAAAGGTATAAGACATATATTTTTGATAATGTTAAAACATTATTCAAACTCCTTTACAATAGAAAATGGTTTTAAGAGTAAGTGCACCTATTAGTTTGACCAAATCAAGTTTTGTGTGGTTAATCAACCAATATAACCTGGAAAAACTCATTCAGTAATACAATATGAATACCCCTAGAAGCCCAGAGTGACCCAACAGTTCTACGTATTTTTGAGAAGCACTTTGCTCCTGTCTACACTTTCATTTGACACAGTGTTGACCCTCTTCCACAATGAAAGACCCCCATACTTCACACAGTCAACATATTCAACCTGTGAGCCTATAATCTACTAACCTCTTTTATTGATAGCACAGTGCAGTCTGAATCCAGGGTCACTGTACACTATTGTTATGTCTGAGCTGCTGCTGCCCCTCTCTACCCTTTGGCACCGCTGCTGCCCTATTTGCCATTGACTTGGATTTGAACCTACTAGCACTCATTTTAGACGAATAGGGCAAATTCTGCAGCTTTCTATTGACTCGAGTTTTAACCCACCCGCGGCAAAACTGGACCTGTTGAACTTGGATATTCTCGTTGGACAGGGAGGCCATGACACTGTTGGGGGTTTTTTTTTTTGGATTTGGAAGTTCACTTTTTCATAATGCTCAACCAGTGTAAAAATACATAAATAAAATAAAAAAATATAATCTTTGTCCAGTCATGGCCCTGGGTCTAATTCTTGCTTTGGTGGTTCTAGCTCTAACCTTATTTTGTTCTTGGTTAGTTTTGGTTCAGTGCAATTAAATGTATTTTTTTAAAGCCCAAAATCACAACGCAGTTACCTCTTAGGGCTCAACATGATAATTGATTTAACCAACAGAAAGTTAGAAAATCAGACATTGGTCAATAACAGACAAGCAAATTAATCAACAGGCAAATGGATAACTGTCCCAGAACATCCCTTGTCCTTATAGCCTCCTTCTCAGCAAGGAAAAACCCAGTGGGAAAAAGAGAAAACTCAAGGAGAACCACAGTGAAGGAGAGATCTGGTTTCCTATCAACCTCAAACATGCACAAAAGGCAAAAATCCTGCAGGTATGGTAGTCCTGACCAAGACTAAGCCAAGATCTGGAGATGGGTCTGTATAAAGTGAGTTTAGCTGGCATGTTTTATTCCCAAATGCAGTCTTGGTTTGTACTTTATAGTTATTTACGTTATAGTTATTTTATTAAGTACTTCAAGGCCAATAGATAGGTATTGTAGTACTGGATCTTTTCTTTCCATTGCTACAGTATGTGGGATGGTATATTGTTGTTGAACCTCAGAAACATACAATTTAAAGCACTTATATTCTTAGTACTGCATTATTTATGTGTAAACTTAGAAAACAACAACACAAAAAGTTGAAGGAGTGAAGACGTTTCGCTGCTTGGATGAGCAAGAGGAGTAACTACCAAGTAATTAAGAGGAGTAACTATTTTTCACTTCAAAAAATGTTCAAAACAGTGATATGTAACAAGTATAAGAATAAAGTTTAAGTTGCATATGAGACAAACTTTTTTCGGTTTTGAGCCACGAAAACGGTTCAGTTCAAAGCAGTGGAGACTGTGAATACTTGGGTTTTGTTATAAAGTTTGTTTTACTTTCACTCCTGTTGAACACGTTCTAAATAATCTGAATATGTTTCTCTATAAGCATTAGGATTTTAGGGCTAATTACAAAACAGTGGATTGTAATGCATGAGACAGTAAACATTTAAAATAAACAACAGATATCGAGTACATTCTGTTTGAATTTATTTTCTCGTTAAGTCAAAGCAGATGTTGATTTTAAATGAACGTCAGTAAAAATGTAAAACAGTTGATCAGACTTTGTCAGATCAAAGACAGAAATATGTGCGGCTCCTCACTCAACCACGTCTCTTAAAATCAGGCATCTGTTTATGAATTTCACAAACAGCTTATCTTCTGATCGGCTGAGGTCTTATTAACCTTTATATGACAGGGATCTCTTGTACATGTCTGGATCAGTCTGGCTTCAAAATTATAAACTCCACCAAACAACCAAATCAAGATACAAGAAAACAGGTAATAGGTAAACACTTAATTCCTCACATTTAAGCAAAACGTGTATATATTGTAAGCTAAAGGTAAACTTTGAGGGGAGATTTGACTGCAATAACTACATACTACATTTTACCCCAGGGCAGATGTGGCTAACCTCCCACGAATATGACGAGTGAATGAACTACTGGATTTATGAAAAGCGTTTGGAAACTCATTCTCAGTTTAATCTGCTATAAGGACCACTGGTTTAATTTACATATTAAACGTTATTTGCAGTGGTGGATAAAGTACTACATTTTTTATTTAAGTAAAAGTACAGATACAGAAGTAAAAAGTTACTAAACTAAAAGTATTTAAGTACGTATTTAAAAATGTACTTTAAGAGCCAAAAATGTAACTATTTAACACAAGTGTTGTTAATTTCTTAAGCTGTTAAATGTAATATATATTAATTTTAAAAAAATATACATATTTTGGTCAGCAGTAACAATACAGATTAATGTCTTATATTTTCTTATGAATTTTGTGTATTTATTTTTGTTTGCTTAAAGCTGAAACTTGAACTCACGATTTTGGTCAGGAGATGGTAAAAATAACCCGTCAAATCATATGAAAAGTACTTTCAGTCCAGTTTAAAAATGTACTGGAGTAGAAAGTACAGATACCTGCTCTCAAATTTTGTGAAGTAAAAAGTATCCACTGTAAAGTGTACTAAAGTAAAGTACAGATCCCCAAAAATCCTACTTAAATACAGTACTTTAGTACTTGTACTTCATTACCTTCCACCACTGGTTATTTGATAGTGCACATAAACTTGAAATAGGGTGACCAGACATCCCCAAAAATTCTGAACAGTCCTGAAAAGTGTCTCGAATCCTGTCTAAGCTGTAGCAAAAATGTTATCAGTCCAGAATCACAAATAGTGTTTGGAATATTATCTTCTATGGACTGTGTGCTTGGCAACACTCAACCACACACTACTGCTCTCCTGCTTGGATGCAGTGCCACGGCAGAAAACATGCTCTGTGGGGAATACAATTGGTAGTTTTCAAATTCTACAATGTGATGATGTCATACTCTCAGACGGGGGCCAAGAGACAGGTTTTTTTTTGTTTTTTTTTTTTCCTGGTGATTACATTGTACTTTCCCTTGAAACACTCAAAAACAATGGCAATAATCTGCATTGTAACAATATTAATTTTAGCTGCCCCCCTCTGCATGTTAAAGGGCCCATATTACGCTATTGTATTATGTTGTATTATGTTGTATTATGTTGTTCCGTCATCACAGAACATACCTGGAGTTGTGTTTTGTTTCATTCACACATGTTTAACACACAAGCCCTGCATATTTAGGCTGAGTTCTTCTCTCAAACGGAAAACTTTGTTCCACCTTGTGATGTCATGTGGTAATAGGAATTGCTCCACTTTGTTTTCAAACTCCATACACCTTCACTAGAATCATTTGGATGATTTCAGGCATGGAATTGCCAATCTCAACTGAACTAAAGATAAAACATAGCTGGTAACTTGAAACATAACGCTTTCATCACAAGGTGGAACAGAGCATTTTGAGCTTTGGAGATGTACACTGACTTGTAATAAGCGATCACTGAAAAATGTGTGAATGAAGCGAAATACAACTCCAGGTATGTTTTTGATGAGGTAACGACATTATTACATGGCTTAAAGCTCACAGGAGTCAGTTTTGTGTAGTATAGGACCCTTGAGCAAGCAACGAGAGCTGCAGTGGAGGCAGAGAGAACTGAGAGACTCCAACCACAGTCTCCCCCATAGCCTATAGCCGCATCTCTTATAATGTGAGCTATGTCAACAAATAAAGCCAACTTATTGAAAAAAGTGGCTTGCTTCGTTTAGCTTCTGATATCTGTAATGTTTTCATACAGTGCACATAATGATCCGACAGTACGTGGGGATAACTGGATGCTAGAATTGGAATTTGCTGAGGGAATTTTCTGAGGGAACTGGGATGAGTTTACTTGTGGTGAATACATTTTATGATTATAGCCACACATGTTTTCCGGTGCCTGAAGTAAAGTGTGTTGTGCTGCTTCATGTGCTGCTGGGCGCTCACCCATGCCACTGATGAGCCAGGCCTAATGTAAGATGAGAAGGTGGCACAATAACATCCAAAGGCGTTCCATTTCCCAGCTGTTTCTCTGGTGTCTGGTTTGAGCCCACAGTGAGGAGGCCGAGGTCCCTGCTCCGTGGCTCTGAGGCTTTAGCTGCAGTCCACAAAAAGACATTTCTGATTTAAGGTGCCACGGGCTTCGAAACACAACAAGTCCAAAAGTCAAAATGCCTCAAGGATGAGCGCACTTATGCCAATGTTTCTGTACCCTATAGTAGCATATGTGCTTTTCAAACTAGTGCAATAAAGAACGTTTAAACTACCAGGAAATATTACAGTTGGTTTTCATTTTTTTTCTTTTCATTATATTTTTTTCCTTCCCTTTTTCTTTGGTCACATGGTCACGGTCACAATTTTATATAGCGCTTTTAGACCTTCAAGTCATTCGAAGCGCTTTACATCAAAGAACCACTCGCCCATTCACACACACATTCATAAACTAGTGTATGCAGATGCTGGGGGTGTCGTGCCCAAGGACACAAAAACAGCATTCATCTGTGGGAGGTGGAATCTTATCGCCAACCTGTAGGCGGTAGATCGGACTGCCCAACTGATCATGTTTATGTCACGTATGTTACTGTCCTTCATCTTTTCTTCTACTTTACGTTTTACTTCTCTCTCCTTTCCTTTTCTTTTCTACTTTGCATCCTTTTCTTCTCAGTGGGAAGTTAAACGTGCTGTACCCAATTTTTACTGTCTTAAAATATGAGAAGTAGTTCATTTTAAGGGGAGACACTGCAGACACTTTTTTGGTCAGTTTAGTCTCTTAGCACACAAGCTTTAATGTGGAAACAACAAACTGTCCTCTCTGCACCAAAAGACGTTTTAATGTTTTGTTTAACATTGTAACTCCAAAGTCAGTTTTTTTCATAATGCATCCCCCCATAGTCGAAATGGGTTTCCTCCGCAGGGTGGCTGGGCGCTCCCTAATAGCTCAGTCACACGGGAGGAGCTCTGAGTAGAGTCACTGCTCCTACACCTCGAGAGGAACCAGCTGAGGTGGCTCGGGCATCTGCTCAGGATGCCTCCTGGACGCCTCCCTAGGGAGATGTTCTGGGCATGTCCCACCGCGAGGAGGCCCCGGGGAAGACCCAGGATACGCTGGAAGGATTATTTCTCTCGGTTGGCCTGGGATCGCCTTGGGGTCCCACCGGAGGAGCTGGAGAACGTGTCTGGGGTGAGGGAAGTCTAGGAGTCCCTGCTTAGACTGCTGCCCTCGCGACCCGGCCCCGGATAAGCAGAAGAAAATGGATGGATGGATCCCCTAATAGTGGCATTTGTATTTACCAAGATTTTAACGAAGCATACAGAAGGATTAGGATATTTTAACCATTTTAACAAAACAAAAAAATTGGCAAAATTTGAACTTTTATGCAAATTTTCAGTGAGTTTTTGTTTATATATACTACATAAGATACTCAAAACCACTTCTGTATATTATTTAGTATCTAATAGGACAAAAGGAGACTGTCTCATATGTCCCAAAAATGATCAGTTTTGTTTGTTTTTACACATAATCTGCCTTATTTTTATATGACAACATTACATGATATATTTAGGGCCCAGGCACATATGTGTGAGAGCTCTATTGTGCAATTTTGAAAATCAATCAGTAAACAATAATGTATAGACAGGTAGACGGTATTGAAAATTAGAGTTCAGTGAACTCACTTAAAATAGTAATAACAAATACTGAAAGTCAGCTCAGTAGCACCACCTCAAAAATCGATTTACAATGGCCCAGAAAAATGTCATTGTATACAAATGAAACTTAGCATCAAAAATAGGTCACATCAGGACATGTAAAAAATTATATTATGGCCCCGCCCTACACCCTACAGGGAGTTGGCCATATTGGATCAAACCTAGGACTGACAAAATCACTCATCATAATCTTTTGATATCTCCTCCAACAGTTTTCATCAAAAACACTTCAAACTTGGCCAAAAGACACAAAATCCATGTGCAATAAAAAGTTATCAATTACATTTTAAATAAAAATGTTGGCCATTGTTATGGTGATTTTTCAACAAAATGTAAAATTGTAATATAATAAAAAAATATGTATATATATAAATATATATATATATATATATATATATATATATATATATATATATATATATATATATATATATATATATATATATATATATATATATATATATTTTTTTTTTTTTTTTTTTTTTTTTTTTTTTTTTTTAAACGTTGTTGGACCTGAAGGGAGCCAATGATGCCCCTTCAGTTCCCCCTGCAAAGCTAAAATGATGCAGAAGAATTTAGTATATAGTAGACAAATAAATTTGGTACCCAGACTCTGACCAAATATGCAGATAAAGACCATGCTCTATCTGCATCCACATTTGCATGGCCTCACCTCAAAAAAGTAAATCTTTGTTATAATTCAATTAAATATAGAACACACATTGTTTATCTGACACTGAGCAAAAAAGTGTGGGACCACCACCCCCTGTCTCCAACGTGAAGGCAGCCATTGAATCAGTATATGTGGATGGCCAAAATCTAGCCCTCGTACTTTAACAAACTTGTCATAGGGTACATAAGTCCAAGGGTGTGGTCATGATGAAAATTTATTTTTAAAAATAGGTCTCCAGTGCCCCTTGCAAAGTTAAAATGGGCCATAAACATTTATCTCCCACATGACACTGGAAATAATGAATCACATATCAAACTAAGGTTGATATGCAGCTCTCCCACTGCGGCGTGCCCTTCCATGGCCGCAAGGGTTACGAAGGCCCTTTATAACTGCTTACAGTTTTAATTTTTCTCATATTTATGTGAGTAAACTACAGAAGAAGGTTGAAATTGTTTTTTTCCTATTCACCTCGCCTTAGGTTTCCAGTGATCCAAAGCTATTCCGTTCTAATTATAAAGTGATTATGAGTTTATAAGCACTCTTCACACTTTCACTTTCAGAGGCCAAAGCAGAGTTTTGCATTCTCTTTTCTTCTGACTGCCTACAGCAGCTTCACCTCAACCGATGGATTAAGAATATACTGAAGTTGTACACATTTATGTTGCCTTAGGCATATTTTTTGAAAATTACTCTATTAGAACACCTTTCCTTTTATGTCTTTTTAATTTAGCAAAGTAAGGTCCATTCTTAGACAGTAGACTGTAATAAATCACTGCACCCATTTACCCCACGTGGAGGCAGATGAGATGAAACGATTAAGCTCATTTTGGCCTGATGAAACAATAGTGCTCTGGGGTGGGGAGGAGAGAGGAGGGGTAAGGAGGAGAGATGAGGAGAAAAGGATGGGGGAGAAGAGTTAAGGAGAAGAGAAGGGAGAGAGGATGAGTCAGGAGGGGAGACGAGGAGAGGTAAGGAAGGGTAAGGAGGGGAGATAAGGAAGAGAGAGGAGTAAGAAGAGGAGAGAGGGGAAGAGGAAGGGAGGCAGAATAGAGGAGGCAGGGGAGAAGAGTCACTAAAGCAGCTGCTGTTAACCCTTAAAGCCTGAGAGTGTCCCGCTGTGGCTCAGTCCAGCCCTGATTCACATGCAGACACTCTCAACTGACACTGCAACTATCACTGTATCCCTGATTGTTAGTTAAGCATGTGTAATATAGTACTATACAGCACCACTCATTCACATTTACAAATTGTGTTATATAATAAACAGGTCCTTCTCAAAAATGAGGTCTGTATAAAAAGGGGTAAACCTGAAACTGAAGCTGGATGATTGCACTGGACTTTGGCTGTAACAAAGAGAAGATTAAAGCACATGCTACCTTGAAATTATTTATAACAATACGGTCCTGCTCATTATGAAGAAAAAAAAAATCATGCATATGACAGACAATTATTGGCTTGAAGAGAAACCCCTGAAATGAAGAGAATGAACAGATGAGAGGGCTTATTTTAATGCCTTATTTTTCCAGACCAGGGATTGTTTTCACATCTGACCATTTCAATTGCTCACTAGCGTCCGTCCTCAGAGTGGTCACGTGATGTTGCTGCGACATGACTGATCACGAGTGTTGGGAATCTTACTTCAAGAATGTAATTAGTTATAGTTACAAGTAACTGAGATGGTAACTCTTTTACTCTTTTACTTTTTGGGAGAAGTAACTAGTTTCTAGGCAAAGTAACTATGCCGTTACTTACTATGTTAAAACAATAAAAACACAACAGATGTGAACCTTTAACATTTATTTCACTTTAACAGATTGTAATGATATTGTATTTGTTTACAAGTGATTCATACCTGACACCAGCCTGGACACTTTCAGTCACATTTAAAACACATGTCCATATCAAATATGTCGCAATAGTTTGTGTAAAATTGCAGGAGGAGGCGCTGTGCGTCAGGGCGTCACGTTTCTGATCAAAACTCAACTCGGACCCAATCAGCTGTCAATGCACGTGTGACAGGACACCATTTCCCATCATGCATTAAGCGTTTGTAGTTCATGCAGGCGGCCGCAGTTGGTGGAGAGCTGCTGCGCTCGCCTCGCTCAAAAATTGCGGCCGTGTCCCAATTCGCCAAATGTACTGTTCAATGTGCTGTTCGAAGTGTGGGTCGAAGTACCGCCCGACTTAAATGCGCCGTTCGCACTTTGGTGAATTGAGACACGGCCTGCGTCGGCCTCGATCTCACGAGATTATCTGCGCCCTATTAGATAAGCCTATGATCTCACCCCGAGCCTCCTCTTTCACCAAAGAAACACAACAGCGCTGCAGCGGCCTTCGATGAGAGATGCTCTGATGAAGAGCAGAGTGAACTGAATTAATAGTAACGCGCCACATTTTACTTTTAGTAATGGTAACGGCGTTGGGACGCTGGGAAAAGTAATTAGTTAAATTACTCAGCCGTTATTCCCAACACTGCTGATAAGTTGATTTAAACAAGTTTTAGTGTTGTTTTATTACCGGTGGAGGCAGGCAGAGCCGGCCCAGCCAATAAGAAGACTAAGCAGCTGCTTAGTGCCCCGAGGCCACCAGAGGTCCCCCAAGAGCCCATTTACATTAAAAATAATGATAGAAACGTTTTGTTTTTTTTCTGAAAACTAAACGGCGCTCGGGTGGTTATACTAGTCTAAATATCCTTCTTACACAACTAGATCTGTTTTATTTCCAGTAGCTAGATATGTGCTTCCTACATTTATTTTCTAAACGGGCAGTGATGTGGACAGCTACGCGTTTACACCGGTGTGAAGGACCCCTCCCCTCCAGGTGCACTCTGGGAGCGCTGAGGCAGCGGAGGGACATTTGAGTGGGTGTTTTACAAAACTAAAATATTTAAGTTAGTGAAGTTAAGTTTATCTAAAGTACAGGACAATGCATGAAAAGCCCAGAGGAGGATCGTTTTGGGGACAGGATTTTTCAGAGAGGACTCGAAATGTCCTACCATTTTAGACCACAGGACCTGCAGATAAAACAGTGAGGCTAAACGTGTATACATGTGCAGACAGGACACACCTCAGAGGGACAGAGGACAGACGGGACACACCTCAGAGGGACAGAGGACAGACAGGACACACCTCAGAGGGACAGAGGACAGACAGGACACACCTCAGAGGGACAGAGGACAGCAGGTGAGTTTGTTTATTACACTGGCTGTTTTTGGTTGTGGCTTGTCCTTTTGTCTCTAAACATCAAATGATGTGAGTGTAGTTAAAGTCACTGCTCGTGTGTGTCACATTAACAACATCGGTTATGGCAGAAACCTCTGTTACATCTGCTGGACAAAAGAACGACCTGTGAACGACTCCTGAATGCGTTATTAATTCATTAATACGGATGCACCGATATCTAGTTTTGCAAACGAGTACTTCATTTTGCTTACTCGTCGATACTGAGTACAGATACTGATATCAGACATTATTTTTACTGGTGTTTGATTATAGTAGTAAATCTAATTCATTTCATAGGATTTTTATAGTACAGTACAGCCATTTTTTCATCTTAGAAGACTTATCTACTGAAATCAGTCTAGTTAGGTATAATTCAAATATAATTTATTTAGATCTGGTTTAAAGCGCCTGGCTTTAATATTTACCACGTTCTCTTTACAGACTGCACTCCTCCGATCTAACTGCTAAGGCTCTAACTGCTAACGAGCTAACTGCTAACCAGCCACTGATAGCATAACAGTGACTGTTGTGTTACTTTTAGCACGGCCATTTTTTCACACATATGTTCCTGTTGTACGTCTTTTAAAACCTCTGAACCTGACCTGCGCTAAATGTGTTTGTCCATTATAATAGTTACAATAGTTACATCGCATGCACAAGCAAATACAAGCGCACATAGCAATGTTAGCATGCTACTATTGTAAACACAAGCACTGTGCTAGTGTCCTTTGTGAACTATAAACACCTTTAGAGTCCTAAATATTTGTATATATCATGTGACAGTCACATGATCACAGCTTAATGTGTAGAACAGAGAATGTGCAGCTTTATGTCCAGAGCTCACTGCTCTGCGGAGAGATGAGCTGTGCCTTAAACAGCAGCACAGCTACAGTGGTATCGGCTTTTGGCTCATTGATGAGTAGGAGTACAGCACCCGATACTGGTATCGGTATCCATACTCATTAACATGCCCATTAAGGCGAAATCTGCATCCAAAGCCTGACAATAAACATAAAAATTATATGATTTTATAATCCTCTTTTATTTAATGTTCAGTCCTTCCAAATGATCTGATTATTATAAATCTGTTGTTATGTCCAGGCTGTTTCTCTTATGCAACTCTTAACTTGGAGCACTACTTTTTACTTCTTAAGTGATATGATTTTAAAGTAAGTGTACCCTTGTTTTGCTACTCTATCCAAATACTGCACTTTATGAGAAATGTAAGCCCACTTTAGTCAACTGGAACACATTTAAATGCACCAGAATTTAAAAATTTCTCTGGCAGACCCCCCTTCCTTACATGTTTTTATACTGTTACACTTGTGGCTATTGCTGTTGTGAGCCTCAAGAATTTTCAGTCTTCTTCTCCAAGAGGAAAATTTTGCTTAGGGCCCCATCCCAGGTGTGTGAGAGTAAAAAAGCCCCCTTGTCTAGGTTTAAAGTCCGTTGGGCATGCTTCTGTATTTTAATTGTCTCCTTAATCCAGCGAGAATGTTTGTCCTCTGCCCCAGTGATGTTTGCTCTGTGCCAGTCCATAGTGTGAATTGATGAGAAGACTTAATAATAGTTAATGATCTTGAATACTTGATTACACTTTTTTACATATGACGTACAGTAATCTTTACGCTCGAGACATTTCATAAGCAATGGAAGGTCAGGTGTCTGGCTCATAGACTGTATAAAGAAGTGGACTAAGTGAGTGTGAAGTCGTCCATAGCATTTGGCTCCAGCTAAATGAAGCCCATCGAGGACAGCAGTTATAGGGGCGAATTTGAAGCCAAGTTCCATATTTGGAATCCCAACTGCGAGTACCATAGCAACCAAAGAGCCAATCCGGAGCCAGGCTGTTGAAGGGTCCTTCCCACCCACATCGCTGGTTTAGCAGGGAACGTGTGCTTAGCAACACTGTCAATCAAAATAAATTGTTAAATAGAAAGTGAATTGGAGCCAGAGTTGATGAAACCAGAAGCACGCCCATGTTCACTTCCTATTTGGAACAAAACAGCTAGTGGGTTAGCTATGGTCATTTATATATACAGCGTATGATCTTCAAAAGGTGAGAAGATTAACAGTGACAGAGACAGTGGCTCAGTGGTTAGAGCGTTGGTTCCCCAACCCTAAGGTCGGAGGATCGAGCTCGGACCAAGTTCTGTCATTGTGTCCTTAGGTAAGACACTTCATCCATATTGCCTAGTATGAAAGTGGTGTGTGTGTGCGAATGATTGGTGGTGGTCGGAGGGGGGGTCGAGGCTGCCAAACTGGCCTCGCTTCCGTCAGTCTGCCCCAGGGCAGCTGTGGCTACAATAGTAGCTTACCATCACCAAGTGTGGAGTGAATGAATAATGACTATAGTGTAGCGCTTTGAGGGGCTTTGACAAGCCTGTAAAGCGCATTACAAGTGTAAGGCATTATTATTATTATTATTATTATTAATTAGAACAAAAATTACAGCTTCATTTCTTAAGTCTTTATTCCTACACATACGGTACACTTCAAAGCCACTCATTCATTTTATTTTATTTTATTTTTCTTTTTGCCATTTTATTAAATATGCTTCTATTTTTCTGTAAACAGGTCGCTTTCTCCTTCAGACTATAATCTGATCAGTCTTTGCTTGCATATTACATCGATGCCATGGTAATATGTGTTGAGTCCATTTGCCACCTTTTATGTGGCAAATATGCAAGCCTAAACTGGGGAAGGTCGGCTTTATTAAGTGTATAGAAAAAACACAAAGAACTGCAGCTTCATTACCAGGCGGTACGCTTGGCTGACCGCTCTAAAGCTCCTCAACGCCTACTGAAGAAAGATGGACAATTCATATCCCCAAGGAGCTTCATTAAACCTCAGGATACTTAATGTGTATAGCTACAAGTACACTACCAGTCTAAAGTTTGGATATATTTATTTCTTTTTACTACTTTCTACATTTTATATATGTTTATATGTGTGCAGAGGACATCAATATATATGATGTAAGATATATGGAAATATGTAGCAAAGAAAAAAAAGACTTATATATACTTATCTTATGTGTGTGTATATATATATGTGTATATATATGTATATATATATGTGTTATTATATATATATATATATATATATATATATATATATGTGTGTGTGTGTATATATATATATATAAATATATATATATATATATATATAAAAAATATAACTATATATATATATATATATATATGTGTTGAAAATATTTTGTAGAATTACTTAACTTTTTTGTCTTTACTACATAATTCCTTATCTTGCTTTACATATTTGATGTCTTCCATATGTATGAAATGTAGAAAGCAGTAAGCATGAAAGTTAAAAAAAAAAAAAAAAAAAAAAACTTTGAATGAGAAGTGTCCAAACTTTTGTCTGGTGTTGTTTAAACCTACACAACTTGTCAAAAGTTTGGACACACCAGTAACAGTAAAAAGTAGTAAAAAAAAAAAAAAAACTCAGTGAACTATTTTTCAACAAGGAAAGGTTGACTACTTTTGAGGATTTGAATATAAAAAATTGAGTAGAATTATTTAACTTTTTGGGCGGATTTTGCTACATACTTCCATATATCCCACTTCATATATTTGATGTCTTCTGTATATATACACAATGTAGAAAGTAATAAAAAAAAAAAAAAAAACAACAACAAAAAACCACTAAATGAGAACTTTTGATGGGTTTATAATCACCAAGACCTTTGATATGTGAAAATATCTGTAGTCTGAATGGTACAGTTTGCCAACATTCAGTATCGGTTGAAATTCATGCTAGCCACCAGGGGGGGTAATAATATATTTATATATAGGTGGTTAGATTTCTTCATCAGTTTTTTAAGTTACATAAGTTACTTGAACTTTGGACAGAAAGTATTTGGTAGATCCAGCAGAGTGATTTTCTCCAAAGATCTGTTCGTCATCAGCATTATCGTCTGATGCAAACAGAGAAATACAGATGCAAAGAGAGAGTTGAGATACCGTCTGTGGAGAATACATATTTTTGGGATGTTTGTCTGAATTATTTATAATCAATTTTTTATGAAAACAACACAATTCTTCAAAACTGGTGATGTTGTTTGCATTTCAGTAGAATTGTGTTTGCTTTGGGTTTCTCCTCAGGGCTTGCCATAACCAATCATTTGCTTTCCTCCAGGTTAAAATCTGCATGCAGCACTGTGGCAAAGTGGTTAGAGAGTTCTTCCTCTTCTAGAAGGTCTGGTGTTTGACTCTCGTTACCATGAGGGGAATTTTTGAGTCGTTTTTATGATTGTCTCATGCCTTTTCTCCCCCAGTAAATCAAAAATATGCTCAACCCTCAAGACAAAATCCAGGCTTAGATCTGAAGAAAGATTCCCTGGTTGCTCATTGGCTGTGACAGGTTGTGCCAAAGGCAGAATGTGAAAAATGTATTAGGGGTCCATAAAGTACCCATCCACTATATGTCATTGTTCTGCTTGGCTACATGAAGATGTTGATGCTTCCTCTTGAATACAACGTATTAACATGTTTCATAAGTTTCACTTTCGTTTTTGACTTTCTGAGTTCTCCGTCTCCCTTTGTTCTCCGCATTAAGTCAGTCCCCCTTCAGAGTGCTATCACACCACAATCAGTGTGTATTGTATCATGCTTTTGTATATTTAAGGAGAATTGTAATGTGGGAGCATGGATGATGTAGGCTTTTGGGTGACGCATTGGACAAATCTTACAGCTAACGTTACAGATGTTTCTAATTGGGCCTAGGAGAGATTGCTAAATTACATATGTCATCTATATGCCATCTTAAAACCACTTGAGGTATGTTTTTGATGAAGGAACATTATAACTGGAAAGTTCCAAAAAGTCGATTTTACATAACATCCCATATTTAAACAACATTTTTATGCATCTCTTCAAAGAGCCCACACTAGTTCACATTCTTTCTGGCTTAGGTAAATGGAAGCGTTTCTGCTTTTGGTCAGGCCTCAGCGCAGTGATAGCGGTGATAATAAGCTCATAGAGATAATAACACATACTCCTACAGGAAAAATCGCCAGGGCTTTTGAGAGCTGAGGGAAAGCCAGCTGATGAATTTTTAAATGTTAATCTTCGCAGCCGCAGCAGGGAGTGCACTCGTCAGTAAAACGAGGGCTGCCTGGAATGCTCACCAAGATAATTAATTGTTGAGTCTTTACTGTGGGGGGATGCATCTACCGAGACCCATCGCAGATATTATACAGCTGTTAACTTTTGAGCCAATTCACATTTTTTTAATCCTTTGTACAGCTGTGTATGTGTGCAAGTGTGCGTGACCGTGTGTATGTGTGTGCTTTTCATGCGTATGTGTAAATGAATTTGCCTCGTCGAACCCCCGCGGGTATAAAGCCAGATGTTACAGCTGCAACATACAAGCGCTGTTGACAAAAAGACGACTTCAGTGCGTCTGTCTCTGAAATATTCATGGGCTCCTCGTCTTTTATGTACACTTGCATCGATTGAAGATCCCAACACGCCTGCGTTTTCTCCCTAACCCCTTGTGTTTGAGTTTGACTGATGCCTGCGCACTGCTATTGTTTTAATAAACCTATTTTATAGAAAGGTTATAATGGTCACGGCTCGTTCTTGTACCTTCTTTGGCCTTCCATGTTTATGTGGACCAGTGCATTTGCCATATTAGATGCTGTGTGTTTCAATCTTTCTTTATGGTGGTATACTTTTTGTGAGGAAAGATTGAGTGTATTGCTTTTTCTATCGGCTCAAATCACAGAAGATTGGTTAGTGGTCCTTCTTTTGAGCAAGGAGGCCCGTGGGTTTCTTCCTGTTATATACAACATTTTGAGGACTTTTTCCACATTTAGTAGATATAATTTTGTATTTTAAAATGTTGATCGCGCTGTCGCTATGCAATGTCCCTAATTTTCATCATTATCAAATGCATAGGCCTAGCTTAATGCAGGTCTTTAGATCTATAGGGTATTGTCAGATTAGCATTGCATGTGTAGTATAGTGACTGTCTGAATTGTCTCGCCCAGGGGTATCCAAGTTATGGCCTGGGGACCAAATGCGGCACTCAGACCAATTTTTGTTGTCCCTGCTGAATTGGCCCAATTGGCCCAAAGGCAGTACTTTTTTTTCTGAAAGTTTAAGTAATTCTACCACTATAGCCTCAATAGCGTCACACAGCATTGTGATACAGACCTAAGATTAATGTTCCAAGCCTGAGTAAAGATACAATTGATCTGTCAAAGCTGTGTTAAATCCACTTATCTGAATGACTCATGGTATTGTCCGCCAGTCTCTGCTTCGAATAGTTTTCAATTTGCAGCCATTGGTGAAAAAGGTTTGGATGCCCGTTGTTTAGCCTAAACACTAAAGTTAACTCTAACCTTGCCACACATGAGACTGCAATATCATTACTAAGTCTGTGTGGTTTTCCAATTTCATAAACAACTTCACAGGAACATAATCTATTTATTTTTCATGCTTTGGACTGGATTGCACTGTATCTATTGTTTTGCTATTAGCAGGCTTTTGCAAATGATGCACTTTGTTTTGTGAATTGGGTCAAATGTCACCAAACTGTTTAATAGTTGATAATTACTCCACTAATGTGAGTCTGGGAGATCTATTTCTTCACATTAGCTTTCATGGGGAGCAGCGGTGTCGGCTGTGGAGACGGGTGACCTTTTCAATCTGGTCTGAATATTCTCCGTAATCCTATCACACCACATGTTTGGATGAGCCCAACAAAATCTTTCCATTTTTATTTTAGTCATTAACCCTATTTGCGCCCTAGAGCTGTCCGAGTTAATGAAGTTGAGATTTCTGCACAGGATTAATTAGAGCTTAAATGGGAATACAGGGAGAGGGGAGGGGGCTAAATAAACAATGTAATAAATGGCGCTGCGCATGGACTTTAATGCATGATTAAATTGGGATTGTCTTGGGATGAGGCAGAGCACACACAACTTACTCTCTTACACTCACTTCATACATCATGCCTTCACTGCTAATGGTGCTAGCCAGGTCCCATGGTGATACTAAACATACAATGGATAGACACAGAGAAAGTGTGATCAGAGAGAAGCGAGTTAAACAGATTATTTTTGAATAAACTGGATTGCTTTTACTCATGTAATATTCATTTAAAGAATCATTTTAAAACAGTAGCTCAGCTGGTAGAGCGTTTGTTCACCAATCCGAAGGTTGGCAGTTCGACTCCCACTCTCGACATAAGCATCATTTGTTGAGCAGTTAAATCCACTGACCCACAGGTTGACGTGCGATTCCAGCTTGCACAGATGAATGCTGTTGTGGTATCCTTGGGCAAGACACTTCCAGAGTCTGTGTACACTGTTGAATGAATGGGTGGGATGTAAAGCGCTTTGAGAGCCTTGAAGGTGGTTAATAATACATTTTGTTTATTGTTCTTGAATTAAAAAAAAAATAGGAAACATCAACTATAGTTACATCTATTTTCTTTTTTTTTTTTCTTTTATTTTGTCCTTTGTCTTTCAGATTGTTATTAATTAAGGCGGGGCGATTTCACTCCTTAACTCCTTCGGGGGCACAGCTTATGTAACTAAACTAAAGTGCATTATAAACCAGACCACACCATAACCTTCGAATTGAAAATGACTTCTGGATGGGTTGAAAACATCTTGATTACAAAAACAGTGTCCAGATGACTACCTCTGAAACCTCACGTTATCTATTCAAAAAGTCACCCTGAAGCTATGAAAAGCAGATGGGCGCTGCACATAGATCCAATGTCAAAGGATCACACGAGAGGTTAGCTTTTAGCATCACATCATCGCGCTCCAGATGTCAGCCTGATACCTAACTTTATTTATATCCCAGAGCAGCGGTTTACACAAATAGTGAATGAGGCACCTTCCGCTTGATTGCTCTGCGTACCTGTGCTCAGACAGAGAGTGTAAACCCTCTCCTCAGTGGGTTTGAGTAAGTTACAAAGGCAAGCACACAATGGATTCAAAGACAATTTCAATCTCTATTCACAGCGGTTATTATAAGTCCTTTATTATTAATGCAGGGCTGAAACCAATCGGAGGTATTCCCAAAATGAAAGGAAACAATGAGTGTGGGGTTATTGTGTACGCTGGCTTTAGTTTAGACATCAAGGGCTAAATGCATACTTAAACAATGAACTAAAGACAGCACAAATGCAATTGGACAACAGGGTAGAGGTGTTAAGCACCTGCATTGTACTTCAGTAGACCACAACAACAGAAGGACAAAGAGAAATGGGGAAGATTATTACTTCTTTACTACTAAATGTATTGATACTGCTTTTTCTCCCTTTACATCTGACCCAACATTCAAAGTATCAGCAGTACCCAGAGACTGTTCTCCCAGGGTTACCTCAGCCTATTGTGACTGTTGACTGTGACTATTAGACTGTATAAAGATGTGGACTAAGGGAGTGCATAACGTCAGCCATAGTGTTGGGCTCCAGTCAAATGAAGCGTGTTAAGGCTAGCAGGTATAGGGGTGAATTTGGAGCTGAGTTTTGGGTTTTTTTGGAATTTTGACTGTGAGAAGCATAGCAACCAAAGAGCCAATCCAGAGCGAGGTTGTTGGAGGCAATGCTTCTTCAGACCGCACCGCTGGTTTAGCAGGGAGCGAGTGCTTAGAAATGCTGTCAATCAAACCTGTTGCTAATGCTAGAGGGAGCAACCTCGGGAAAAGAAAGAGTCTGATTTGTCCTGGTTCATGACTAGGCTAGGCTAGCCAGTGCGCCCAGGATAATTAAGTTGATTCTAGTTTGTAGCTGGTGTCTTTCTCCTTCTTCTGGATAATGACGTTGCTACATCACTGGAGCATAGTCTCTGATTGACTGATGCCAAAAGTTCAGCTTTTTCAACTTTGGCATCTGACACTTTGGGAGTGTGAACAGAGCAGCCAACGTGTGAACACCTAAGACGCGCTGCATCAACACCAGGATTGCGTTGCACTGATGCTTGAAAACATGATGCAGAAACACAGGATGGCCTAGACTTGTAAACATGTATGCATGTAAAGTCAATGCCCCAGTCTGAATGCAACCTAAGGGAAAAGTGAAGAGAGAGTGCATTTATGTGAGCGGTGATATAAGGCAGAACTTGCTATAAAGGCAATGTTTAAAACTATACAGGTTCAAAGATGCTTTCAGAATAACAAACACAACGCAGTTTATTTACTTAACTTCACTGCGTGAGTTTTGGCCTGAGAAAAGAGGAAACATCAGAGACAAGCCAAGTCGTGCTTAAAGTAATCCCTTCATTGACATAATCAGAGCTGCCGAGTGCCAGTGCATCTTGAGTGAGGTAGTCTGGACTAAGTGATGATTGAGGGCCTCCATTTTGTTGGTTACATAATGGGCCTATATGATGAGAGGACAGTGCGGCTGCCAGCTCCACCACTGTAATAAGTGACACAGTCGGCCAGTTCTCAGCCTTTCAATGATGACAAGTGGCAGCGGAAATGGAGAGGCACTGGCAAACTGTCAGGATCTGTGATGTGCCTTACCCACTTGGCACCCCATCTGCTGACGTTTATCCATCAGAGGGTTCCTGAAGGACTGACACGCTCACAAAGAGATAGACAAGTTTGAAGCTTCAGGCTAAAGAGTATTATAGGTGTATGCTTTAAGACATGTTTTTGTGTATTTTTTTTATGTAGACACAATTATTTATTTTTTATTCATTTTTCTGTATTTATACAGGGAGAGCCAGATGACAGCACTCAGACTCTCATTTTAATGGGCGCCCTGTTTAAAACGCAGAAAAATACAACAAAAAACAAACAAAACAAATAAGATTAAGTTCATTTAAAACAGGGGTCTCAAACTCAATTTACCTGGGGGCCGCTGGAGGCAGAGTCTTGGTGAGGCAGGGCCGCATCACCCCCAATCTCCACCCCCAACCCAACCCAACAGTTCTTTAACCTTCTCCTGAACATAAATTGTCCTGAAAATTAATGGAACATTGAAGAACATGAACTGTTCTTCTGAACATGGCTTCTCTTGCCTGCTCCTTGCTGCTAGAGACCTAGCAGCATAAAAAAAATGTGTCCCAAGTTGCCGAAGTGCCCTTAAATGCGCCATTCGAACGGCTTATTTAAGGGTTTATGTCATTTCTGGCGCAACGAGCGCTGTCCCATTATATGCCCCCGACGAATGCGGCCGAAAATGTGTCCTACGTTTCCATGGAGGTACTGTAAGCGAATTATGCATCCGAGCACACTTCACACACTGCTATATCCCGTCATGCACCACGCTTACAAAAAAAAGAGACGAAAATGGAGTCTGCTACGCAAAACACGATCAAATGTTTGTACTGGTTTATGCCACCTACAACAGTGCGACATGAAACTGTAAAATCTGAATAAAGATCTGTACAGTGTGTTTGAGGATTAAAAACCTGTGCAGCTCTGGCAACTTAGGTTTTGCAGAACATTCTTCTGGACTGGTTTGGAGGGAAAAAAAGTAACAATGAATAAAGGAATGTGCAGTTATTCCTAGACAATAAGATGAAGAAGAAGAAAACATTATCATTAGAAATTATTATTGCAATAATAATAATAATAATAATAATAATAATAATAATAATAATAATAATAATAATAAAATGAACAGCATAAAAGGTAAACAGTGACCTCTACCCGTATTAAAGTGGTTTATCCACGGATCAAATTAAACCTGCCCAAATACAGAAATGTTAAACTGCAATATCACACTTTATGTACAAGTAATCAGTGTTCTCTGGTTTATAGACTATTAATATAAAAATGACACTGGTTACCTCTGTCTCTGTTAGAACGTTTTAACAAGGTATAATTTGTTAAAGTTATGTAGCAGCTACAGTTGGTAACGTAAGCTACGTTACATAAGTGCACAGACAGCGGTTAAAGTACCGTGTCTCATTTCAGCAGAAGGCAGATACACGAGCACTTGAAACCATGCATCGAAGGACACTTTGAACTGTGCATGAGACGAATTGGGACACAGCCAAAATGACCCACAAACCCACGGTGCGACCCTATAATCGGTCCGGGTTACCGGGGACTTTTATTGCGGAAGCACAGGTGTTTAGGTAAACTACATTAGGCTGCACTGAGCTCTTTACTTTTCTTTTATCCCGCCATGTAGGCATCACTTTGATTTATTTTGTCAGAGAGAGAGATACCTCATATTAACTCTTTAAGTGCCATTCACGTGTGTGTATATATTTATACATATTTATATACATATAATGTCCCGCTGGGCAGCAACTTAGAAGGACCTTTTTTAAGTGTTGTGAACGCAGCAGCTTGGACGAATGTCAGCGTGTGAACAATAGAAACAAGGCACCAGCCAGGCACCGAAGAAAACACTCCATGGCAGCGCTGCTGTAACTTTCACTCAATGAGAAATGTTTCTCTGCATCAAGCCCAGCCGATGTCCCGCCCCTAGAGCTATATACCCCACCGTGATTGGTAGGTTCGTTCAGCTCCGCACACAACACTGTAATGTGCCATACATATCAAACCCGCGGGCCGCACTAACATTAAACTTTCATATTGAGGCGGGGGCCACAAACTATTGGCCCAGGGGCCGCAATTGGCCCGTGGGCCGCAATGGGCCCATGCCTCAGACTCGAGAGTCTGAGACCCCTGATTTAAAACATTACAATCAGGTGCAGTTGTGGTTATACATGTTTATCACCAGATTATTAAAATGCATTAGTGGCACTACTGTATCTAATGTTGCATGTCCTTGAAATGTATTCAATTTTTAGAAAGTAAAATAACCAAAAGCTTTTTTTCCTATTGCAGTTCTACTGCGGCAAGTTTTTAAATGTAGACAATCATGAGATCTTGTATTAAAAGTTTCCAAATGAAAGTTCAACAATCAAGTGAAATATTCAGGCCGTCTATGAAGTAGCTCCTTATAAATACATTTTATATTGTCTTATTCTTTTCTGACAGATAGCGATGGCCAACCTATTTTTTCATAGAGTGAACAGTGATGGGTTTTATCTTCATCACCTGTCATGAAACGAAGGCCTGAGTGAAAGTGTGAATCTAAAGGTTTCAAAGTAGAGGCTGAAGTCTGCATGTATATTATCTATCTCCATCTAATACAGAAAGAAAGATTGCTTTAACAATTTCTTTTCTGTAATTCAGTGGGATACAAGGTTGTTTCTGTACTAAATTCTGAGATATGTATTTTAAAGGATACATTTTCATCAAACTAAAACCCAAGATATTTATAAAGGTTGACTCATTCAATTAAGTGTGTAAAGATTTGCAGCTTGCACATCACTTAAATGTTTTTTTCAGAGGAAAATGTGGATTTTAATAAAATCTTACTGAAGTTTTTATCAATATCCCAAAAAGTAATATTTGATAAACAAAAAACAGGCCCTGTGTGTATAAAATGCATTATGTAAAATGTAACTCTTTTGGATGAAGAGCATTTTGAATAACTATGTTAACTGTGAACTACTGCTTTGCTGCAAATGTGTATCTAGGGGTTTCTGGGACATTACATTGACATACAACCATTTTGCAGAAGCATGATCCTGCCATAACTCTATCGTTAACCTATTTTAACCCTTATTAATCAATGTTGTGGATTTAATTACATCAGTGAGACATGATTTCTGTCCTCATAAGGGAGGCAGGTCCACATAAATTGTGTGTACAAATTTTTGTCTCCACAATATGATAAATACCTACCCACAATCATGGAAAAAAAAAAATTCACTGAAGACATACACATCATATGCAGAAATGCTTTTTCTGAAGAAAAAAAATCTGAAACTTCAACAATCAAAACCCATATCTGTCAGTTTCTTTCTTTTTTTTTTTTTTTTTCTGAATTGAGGCGTAACACAAGTCCCCAAAGCATTGTGGGTAACATGTTCATTTGTCCATAGTTCTTCTCATTCCCAGAGGAGCTGCTTTATTCCTGATATTTCTAAAGGCTGGTTTCATGTAGGATCTCTCTATCAGAGAAGAATGCGTGTAGAACAGTAGTTGGCAGCACTTCACTCCACAGTAAGAGACAGGACTAGTGTGATGTGCGTCAGCCCTGTGTTCTGTCTCACATTCTCTTTAGCCTTCATAGGTTACACTGAGATATGACGGCACCACTGCACTGCTAGGGGTGGGGAATAGAACAAACTGTTGTATGTTAGTGGTCACATTCATACATTTCCATTATAACACAACATTGAATATGCTTGGTTAAAATTGTATTCATTTGGCTTGTCACGGTAACAAATTTCAATCTGCGATATATTGATGAAGAAAATATAGATACAATATATTGAACGGACACAATGACCCAACAGCGGATTTAAACTAAAAAAAAAACAAAAACATTTTAAATGTACAATATTGTTAAAAGATCATGAACTGCAACAAATGAAACACTTAAGCACTTAGTTTGCGTCTGTAATGATCCAAAGAAGTAATTTATTTAATCTTTCATGGTTTAAAGGGCCCATATTACATTACATTACATTATTTTCTGATCTATGTTATTATTATGTTGTTTTCTCATCACAAACACAATTTCAGTCGTGGAATTGCCAATCTCTACTGAATAAAAGGTAAACTTTAGCTGTTAACTTGAAAACTACCGTTTCATGACATCACAAGGTGGAACAAAGCATTTTGAGGTTTGGAGATGTAGACAAACAATTATTAAGGGTTACTCAGCCATCTGTGAATGAAACAACAGAACTCCAGATATGTTTTTGCGAAGGAAACTATGTTCTGAAAACCTCACAAGAGTCAATTTTGTGTAACATACAAACTTAAAATCTTATCCTAACATAAAAAAATTACCAAATATTTCCCAGTAGTGCAAAGAAAATGTGCACATGATAGATACTGACCCCAGAAAAATATTGTTCCAGCTCTCAAATATTGAACCATAAGTTGACATAGTTATTATCGGACCTAGTATTCAGAGTATAAATCTTAATGTCAGTAACTGCTTGTGTAATAATATTTCACTAAATTCAAACTATTTCTGACTTGTTCAAAAATAATTTAGCTTGAAATAAGAAAACAAATTTGACAATGGGGTGAGTAAAAATTATGTATCTCGGTGGCAATTTCTTTTTTATATTTACACATTTTTAGGAAGCCAATTTGATAACGCATTTCATCAAATAAAGACACAGTGAGAGGAATTATGGTTTACTTAATTCAATTGCCAAAACAATGTGTACTCTAAAGTGTGCAATAAAAATAAATAAAAGTATCTAAATATAAAGAGACTTGAGCGGTTGATGCTGTTTATTGAGTTTTTTTTCCGAGTGTATTTGTGTTTGAGAGATTTGGCTCCTTTCAACAGTGAGACCTGTTTCAAACCGCTCGTATTAAGGAGGAGAATGTGTTTGCTGGCTTATGTTAAAGGTTAAACTCTGTATGTCCCTCAATATTCTGTATGAAAAGGGTGCTATATACAGAATATCAGACAACAATTTTGGTGTTGGTGCGTTCTTGAGACTCGCTGAAGATATATTAAAAAGGATTGTTTTTGTCCGGGCGTGACACTATCAGAGGCATCAGTGCGAGGATTTGCCAGCAGGTTACATTGATCGGTTCATGGCCTTAACTGAGAGTTCTGCATGCTGTAGCCAGAGGACAAGATTCCTAATGAATAACACATCTCCTCTAACTGCAGGAGGAAGTCCACACCACTGTGATCCAACAGGAAGCGCGCCATTGACTCACTGCACAACACAACTCCAAAGAAACAGCGGATCAGCTCCAGGGCAACTGTGATCAAAGCAAAGACTTTTATCTATCTCCTAAATCTCCCCTGTAATAATCTATTAGTGCATTCAGCAGCCAGGTCTGGAGAGCATGTAGCACACAGAGGAGCGCTGATGAGACACAAATCAAAAGCTTAGTGGAGAGGAGCGGACATTTTGATTTTTCCATCCATCCATATCGTACCTGTGATTTAAGTGAGGAAAATGGAGAGATCAGTTTAGAGATTTGTCTTCTTTCTGCACTATACATAAGCAATGGATTTACAGGTCCTGAGGTGTATCTATTCTTTCGCTGTGCAGTTTAACTATAGTAATGTACACTATACTACTATACTATGTATAGAATGTATCCAATTAACCTCCATCAAATTAGCAAAGTTTTGGGCTTCAGAAAAATTTAACATTTTAAACAAGTTTCTGATCAAAGTGTAGTATTAATCTTTTTAATAATTTGTAAACCAAGGTCAATTATGTAGATGACACTTTTGTTGCCACAATGGCTTTAACAAGTTTTTCAGAAAATTAGATGTTACCACTAGTTAGCCCCTTATGCTAGCAGACTTACCCCCGGCTTTTTCCTGCCAATATGGCTAGTATGACATTACTAGTGGTCACAAACATTCACTCCTTAATTTTTAGCAACAATGCCACTCCAGTTAACCTGGAGAAAGGTTTCCTAAAGGCGCTTATTACAGAACAAAGTAAGCTACACATTGAGCATTGAGTTTAACAATGTGAAGGGTGGGGCTTAGCGTGAATCACATGACTGTCACAGATAAAGGTGGCGGAGCTTAACGTGAATCACCTGACTCAGGATTCATACCCTTTCACACGGGGGACCTGGGTCCAAACCCCGGACTTAGCATCAATCATATGATTGCCACAGATAAAGGATGCTAAAGCCTTAGCATGAATCATATGTAAAAAGGTGTGGGGCTTAGTGTGAATCACATGACTGTCACAGAGAAAGCAACGGTGGACCTTACTGGAAATCGTATGCGAAAAGGGGTGGGGCTTAGCGTGAATCACATGATTGCCACAGAAAGCGGGCGGGGCTTAGTGTGAATCACATGACTGTCACAGATAAAGCAAGGTTGGACCTTACTGTATATCATATGCGAAAAGGGGTAGGGCCTAGCCTTTATCTGTGACATAACTGTCACAGATAAAGGGGGCGGGGCTTAGCATGAATCACAAGACTCACAGATAAAGGAGACAATGCTTAGTGTGAATTTAATGCAAAAAGGGGTGGGGTTTAGTGTGGATCACATGATTGTCACGGAGAAAGGAGGCGGGGTTTAGCATGAATTGCATGCGAAAAGGGGTGTGTATAATAGTATAGTGCAGTGGTCCCCAACCGTCCGTGACGCATTTGCTACCGGGCCGCCGACCAAAAACAGTAAATAATTTATCAGTGACCGCATTTTCTCCGAAGTGACTTTTGCCCGCTCCTCATGACACACTAATAAGCTCATCCGTAGATATATAATGAAAATCCTGATAGGAAATCGCCACATAAATCCATTTGATATAACGACGAGTTTATTATATCTGTGCTAGATGTGTGTCCGCCGCACGACAGTCAGAGCGTCAGGGCAGAGGTCGAGGAGAGGGGGAGGAGCTTGTGAGTCTTAGCACAAACAGCAGAAGCTAAAGGAAAAACAGCTCTATGTGAAATATTAAGGTTTCTTGACATTGACTCCATATTCTGAAATATTTGAAATATTCATGAAAATAACACTTTATAATGTATTTGTGGTGTATCTGAATCTTATTTTGAAAGCTCCTATGTGCTCTGTGTCAGTGTGGCGGCGCGTGAGTGAGAGGTGACGTGCGCGTGCATGTGCGCATGTGCCGTGTGGTTGAGCGAAGAAGCGACGTGTGTCTGGAGTGGTACCTGGAAAAAGACGGTGGAACTGATGTGTAATTACGGTGCAGTAGAGACAATAAAGCAGCTAACTCTTGAGCAACAGGCCCCCCGTGCCGCAGTAAAATTGTCAAACGCTGACCGGTGAGAAAAAGGATGGGGACCACTGGTATAGTGTATAATATATGTGAGTGTATATATGTATATGTATGTGTGTGTATATATGTATATGTATGTGTGTGTGTGTGTATGTGTATATATATATATATATATATATATATATATATATATATATATATATATATATATATATATATATATATATATATATATATATATATATATACATACATATATACATACATACATACATACATACATATATATATATAATTACACAGACCTATAAACTGTTGCAATGTCATCTGAAACCCATCAATATGCCCAAAGTGCCGCCGGAAACCTTACCTCCCTCAGTGCCAGCCTTCCGTAGCGCTACATGGAAGGAGCAGATCAGAGAGCAGAGATGGCATTTATCCACTTTATCCTCAGCTAATGCCACTTTTCATGTACACTCTTGAAGCCCTTATTAAACCAACACAAGGTGGCCTCCAAATCGTCTTCCTTTCCTTTAAGTCCTTTCACTCATCCCACAGAAACATTTTCTCTTTTTCCCTCTTTTGCCCATTTTCTAGCTCAGCCATGCAAGATAAAAGCGAAAATGTCTATATCTCTCTCAAAGTGCCGGCAAGAACATGAAAGCGGCTCCACAAAAACACAGTTGAGTTCGGCTCATTGCAGTAAATATACAATGTAATGAAGGAAAACGGATTTTGGGATGCAAACTTTGACTTTTAGTTTAACACTTTTAATAATATGTATTGCTCATTTTGAAGAGAATAGTAAAGACAGAAATAAGGACATGAATGCATAGTGTGAATATGTTAAATGCAAATTCTATAGCTATTTTAAACTGTTGTTCCCCAGACCTCATTAGCCTAGTCCCAGTTGAAGATAAAGCCTTCTGCAGAATCACTTTGTATTGTTGGAACAAGTGTGTCTCTTTGTAATGCTGGACAAAGAGAAACAAGAAGAAACAAGACTCAAACTTTGCCAAAGAAAGCCTATAGACTCAGCTCAGCGCCAGAAGTCTTTGCTAATACAATCTTTGAAAAAAACAAAACTCTCGTAAATGTGGATAATCTGTGTAACAGTCTCATAAATATAGTAGCACAGTGACAGAGTAAGTAGCGAGGTTGGACTACTGCCTCTATATGTGGCGTTTGCCCGTTTCTGTGATTATTGGGCTGTCTGCATTCCTGTAGCTCAAAATGCTCTATTCCACCTTGTGATGTCATGCAGTGATAGTTTTCAAGTTAACAGCTGCCTTTTACCTTTTTTTTTTTTGTAAAGATTGGCAGTTCCAGGACTGAAATTATCCAAATGATTCTAGTGAAGGAGTATGAAGTTTATAAACCCAGCAGAGCACTTCCCGTATTGCAATATGGCATCACAAGGCGGAGAGGTTTGAGAGAAGAACTCCTAAATAGGTAGGATATGCGTGTTAAAGATGTGTGAATGAAACAAAACACAACTCCAGGTATGTTTTTGATGAGGAAACAACATTAGAACACATCAGAAAAGAGAGTAATATGGGCCCTTTAACCTTATATATAAAGTTTCTGTAGGTGGCTGTGTTGCATTCTATAAATAGTAAATTCTGTAAGTAAATGGGATAGTAGGTCTACAGAAGGACCTTACTTTGATTTTTTTTTTTTTTTTTTTTTTTTACATAAAACAACTAAAGCAGTGCAGGCTGGTGATGTGCGGCTGACCTTGTGCTCTTTGTCCCATAAACTGAAGGAGTCTGCGGTCCCACATGTGAAGACAGCATATCTTAAATCACTCATGTCCCGGGAGGTTGTTTATATTAGAGATCGTCCTTGTCCTAAACTATATGTAGCTAAACAAAGAGGTTACTCAGTTAATACACCCTATCTTCCCCACTGACCTAAAATGTAATATATACAGTGTTTGGGGATGGTCTGATATAGAGAAACCTATAGGATTTGATAGCTAAAGAGCTGACTAAAACTCACAAAACAATCTTCTTCACCTGGTTTGTGGTTTTAAAATAGTATCTGAATTTTAACTAAAACTTTAGCTGTTATCATTATTCTAACTTTTTATTATTTCTATTCAGATTTATTCTATTATTACTACTTCAGCATTGCATGAAATAATTTGCATCTGTTGCTTTTACTTGGTGTTGGATTGTCTTGAACATATTTTGTCTTGTCCCAGTACATGTATATTCGGTATAAGTATATGTACTGTCCGTGTCTACTTATGAACTGTTTTACTGGCTGATAATAAGGAAGTGCACTTTAGCATGCTAGTTATTGTTAGCTTTACCAAGGCGTCAAAACTCCACTCTGGTCTCTTTGTGAGTTTTTTTGAGAGTTGTGAAAAGCACTTATAAACTCATTGCTGTGAATAATTAGGTTGTTGGGAATGCATAAGGTGAGGAATAGCTTTGGACAACTGCAAAAACATTAAAATGAACTGTTTTTCACCTTTAAGACAGTAAAAATCAGATATCACTATTATAGATAAGCCCGTATGAATTTGAAAACATCTGTTTAACCAGTCTTAAACTAATACAATAAATAAACAGATACCTGAATGCAGGGCTCATGTTTTTTTTGTTTTTTTTTTAATCCATTGGTGGAACCAAACAAAGTAAAAGCAATAAAGTACTGTCCTTAAGAAAAGGATTGTAGGTATCTCTACATTTTAAAGTGTACTTACTTGTACTTCACAACATTTGAGAGAAGGGATCTGTTTGCCACAACATTTTTGAACTGGACTGAAAAGATGATACCTGGACAACTGAGAGATTATAATGAGAACAGGATTAAAAAGTAAAAGTGTATTTATTTATTGTTTTAATTATTGTTATTATTATTTTTATTATAGTTCTGAAAAGGTTTATTTTTTACATGTTCATAGTTTGAGCAAAGAAAATATACAAATGAAACCAGTTATGAAAAAAAAAAATTAATTCAGTTTTTTTTTACTGAACAAGATTCAGCTCAAATCTTTATCAAAATCACTACATTTGGAGCTTTATTAGATCTCAAAATCTGTGCAAAATACTTTTACTTTTTTGCTATTTAAGTCAATTTTTAACAGGTACTTTTACTTGAGTAGTTTGTTGTTTTTTTGTTTTTTTTTGTTTTGTTTTTTGCTCCACTATGTGCACTTTTACTTAAGTAACAAAACCGAGTACTTCTCCCAGCACTGTTTATAGCTGCATAACCTCCATAGCCTCAGTGTCAGAGAATGCAGTGTTCTTGAGTTCACCTTTAGGGTTTAACTGATGCTCAGACTTGCCTTTGCTGGAGGACGCTTCTCTTTGTTGTGGCATTTGGCTGACACTCAGAGCCCAAGGACACTGGCTTTTATTGGCCGC
Organism: Periophthalmus modestus; assembly: GCA_019594935.1. Lineage (NCBI taxonomy): Eukaryota > Metazoa > Chordata > Actinopteri > Gobiiformes > Gobiidae > Periophthalmus > Periophthalmus modestus. The sequence goes on along the minus strand of JAIEZT010001214.1, from coordinate 5,810,600 downwards.
CACACTTCTGTTATATAGATCCAAGTAATGCATTGGGCTTAATGGGCTGATGTACCGTGTGTCCCCGGGGAGAGACTGTATGGGGAGGGGGACGATGACCAAATTTAACTTTTCTATCCCAATTTGGACAGCTCAGCCCTCAGAGCACTTTTACCAGGGGCACAGTTAATCCTGCTATAGACTGTAAATCACAATAAGTCAATTCAACTCTACTAAACAACCTGACTGCCCCAAACCATCAACCTCTAGTTCTCTTTATATAGACTTACTCAGGTATTGTTAACATCATTATTTTAAAAACCTTTGTACTTCTCATTTAATTTAAAAACATGAAAATGTAATCACTACATATAATCGCTAATGCAGTTAATACAAACATAGGTATTTATTTAAATCATAAGTAATGTGAGAGTTGTGGTTTGATGCAAAATGGGTGAAGTGTCTTGCTCATGGACATGACAGTAAGTAGGGGTCTAATCATAAAGCATTTTAAAGTTCAATAATCAGATGCACTATTAGCATGTTAGCTGTTGTTATACTGATATTGGTTGTTGGTCTTGTCATTGGTGATCCTCAGGGGGGCCATAATATATTTTAAAGTCACACTGTCAATGTCTGTTACCTGCTCATTTCAATTGAGATGTTATTACTTTTCCTAGAAAGTTCCACAGTATGGCACAAAATATATCTATCTCCATAGACAAGCAACAATGTGTGATGTGTGATGTGCGGGTAGGTGAAGTCATAGGTGAGGTCATTAACATTTAGAATGCATGTTTTTTAATGGTATTTTGGAAACATTAAAAAAAAAAAAAAAAAAAAAAAAAAAAAAAAAAGCAAGGTCATTTTAATGTCATACTGTGCAACATTCTTAGCAAAGCATTAACCATTAACAGACAAACAAACAGATGCAGTGCATCTTATAAGTCACCTAACTATTTGAGTACAGAGATACCTCATTTGCACTAACAGGTTACCATAGATTGTACTAAGGGAGTACACACATAGCGCTCAGCTCCAGTCAAATGAAGCTCATCGCTTCTAGCAGTTATAGTGGTGAATCTGAAGCTGAGTTTCATATTTGGAAGTCCAACCGCAAGTATCAGAGCAACCAAAGAGCCAATCCTGTTCCTGCCTGCACCGCTGGTTTAGCAGGGAGCGGACGCTTAACAACGCTGTCAATCAAACCTGTTGCTAATGCTAGAGGGAGCAATCCTGAGGAAAGAAGGCACCTGATACTTCTGATACTATTAATGTTCCTATCTTGATTTATAGACAAAATAGCAAAATAAAAATAACAGGATCACGTAGAGCGGATTAATCTAATCATTTTAGGACCAAAATGATGACATCAGCAGTTAGAGAGAGAGAGAGGCGATGATTTTCAATAGAAAACTAGTGAATTTGAGCTATACTCGATGGAGTCGGAAGTGTACCCTTGCTCACTTCCTATTGGGAAGCCGGCAGATAAAAGGTTTACTATATTCATTTATATGTACAGTCTATGGGGGTTACTGAAGCCAAAACACCAGTGAAGATAAGTGGATTCTAGTTGTACTATTTCTTCCGTTCCAATAAAACAAGAACACTATTATAATAAAAACACAATACCTTTAAACTGTAATTGAATTAATAAAACAAAGATTTTTCCATACACAAATTAAGCAGCTGTGTCTTTTATAATGACGACCCGAGAGAAATGAGTGCTGCGTCTACAAAGGGTATTTTTAGTGTCAGTGCAGCACAGAGGGAGAGCAGGCAGTACACTTAGCTAATCTGCTATTTGTTTGTCTGTTATTATGCTTTATTCCAACAAGAGACTGGCCTCAAAAACAATCTTTAATGCAACAGAAGACATGAAGCTGTGATCTCTGGAGGAAAGCCACTACAATAAAAGCAGCAATAAACAATGTGCCGCTCCAGCTATTGAATTCAGTTGTATTTTTGTTTACATTTTGTCTATTTATTATTTTAAAGAGCCTATACCCATTATTTCAATTTACTTGAGAAGAATTTCTCTCAGGCAAAATAAAACTGATGTGTGCATTTAATCATAAAGCCTTTTATAGTCTGATAATCAGGAAATGCACTATTAGCATGCTAGTTGTTGTTATGCTGATACTGGTTGTTGGTCTTTTTTGGGAATTGGACCTTCAACCTTAACGTGACAAGACTGAAACTAAGCCACTCTCGCCTCGTCACCCCAATATGTGAATAAAATAGATCCCCAAAAGCTTTTTTCCAAAATGTTGTTTTTCGATGTAATTTTAGTCGTCCAATCATGCGCCTCATTAGACAGTTCATTTAGCATGACGGCACTTCTCATTCACTTTCAGGGTAAACACAGGGTAAGCTATTACATCAAAATATCATTATAGAGGCTGCAAATTGACTTAAATTGACACCAAAGACATTTCATATTAAACTAATTTTTCCTCATTATGGTCATTGTAATAACATTGACTCTGCTGCATAAAAACAATATATTTTTGAGTGGCCTCTTAATACAGGGAGAGCATGTTCATCATTGCATTGAGTACTTATTGTCTAGTGCCTCTGAGATAAGTGGTGGCTAATATAATCTATGAGGTCTGCTTTGGTATCAAACACCCTGTACCCAATTTATAACCATAAGTGAGGAGCATGGACTCGACAGTCTGAGAAAATAGCATTTATTTCCTTTAAACAAAACTTACATTAGCCAAAACTGATTCAAATGTGTTATATAGCTGTTATGTATCGCTGAAGTGACTACAGAACAGCTTTGTTTAACTAAAAATGTAGCTTTCTGGGCCAATTATGATCATTAAATAGTCTTATTACATCAATGTATGTGTCCAACCAGGCTATTGGTTGAAACAATATTTGGAAGCTGATATCCGATTAGTATCAGTGCCAATATACCATTACCAGTATTGGTATCAGATGTTGGCATTCTGTCCAGCTGGCTCACATCTCTGTATCCCGTGCACTTCTTCCCCTCTCCACTTCCACTGCGCCCGTGTGCCTCTGTAACAATAGTGGGGGGTGGGGGGGAATCACACAGGCAACGCGTCAACTAAACTCCAACAGTAGGCTTTAGCAGGCTGTGGACGTCCCTTTCTACTTATCTCTGGTGGGCCTTATTACCACTCTTCAGGTGGCTTGGGTAGCAGGGGAGTCACCTCTGGCCTTGCACGCGTCCGGGCTCTGGAGCCACAACCCTGTATTGTATTGCTTGACCAATACAATGAAAGAATAAAAAACACAATCCGGTTCAGACAACTTGTACACTTTCACTTAGCTTGTGTGAATGGTTTATCAGTCTGCAATGGGATGGTCCCTCACAACAACCACTCACCACAGGTTTCCAGATCCAGCAGCGCCGTACTCCACCGTCGCAGGTGACACTCTGAAGCAAAGAACACAACACCGCACACACACAAACACAGACACACACACACACACACACACTTACAAGCCGTAAGCCATCACAGAAGGCAGTTCAGACGTTCCTTTACTCATCTGTCTGCATGTGTTGTCTCCCATCCATTGAATCCTGTACTTGTGGTCGGTGTGTCCTCTTCATCCTCTCTAGCCTCTGCTTCTCTGGTGCTGGTCTGTCAAAGTTTACTTCCTGCTTCTCTTCCCTGGCGAGAGTTGGATCAGGGCCTTTTATATATTAGAGTCTAGAGGTGGGGCCCAATAGAAAGAGTCAAGGGTTTAGCTCAGAGTGTGGCTCATTAGTCCCATATCCTCTACTGCGCACAGTACCTATTCTAAATGCACTATAGTCCATATAGCCCTGGGCACCAGCAGCACCTGCTGGTGCCCAGAGTCAGGACTAAACATGGAGACTCAGCATTTCAGTTTTAAGCAGCTAAAACCTGGAACAGTCGTTCCTGAAGATGTGACACAGGCCTCTACTTTAACTATATTTAAATTCAGTCTCAGAATGGTTCTGTTTAGCTGTGCATATGACTGAAAGGTTTTTATTCTGCACTCTTCTCTTTTAATCTTAATTTTTTGGTGATTATTTATGTTTTGATTTGTTCATACAGTGATTTTAATGTCTTTCTTATTTTCTAAAGTGCGTTGAATTACTTTGTCTATGGATTGTGCTCTACAAATAAACTTGATTTGCATTGCAATAATAGCACTCCAACTAATAAAAAGTACAGCAATCAAAGTGATAATGCAGGCAACAGGTATGATTATGTACATAGTGGGATTACATCAGTGTAACGCACCCTTGACACCTGACATCATGATTTGTGGATGACAAATTCTAATGGATAATATGGATGAAAATAGTGCAGCTTAACTTTATAACTTTCTGAGAGGTAAATAAGCCATCAAATTCTTTTGTATTTTGCACCCCTGTGTTCGTCTCTCCCTCTGCTCCTGATGCTCTGTTTTATTGGCTGGTGCAGTGGCGGTGATGTTTTGTGGCTACAATATGACTGAGCAGCTCAGAGTCACACGGACACCACAAACATGAGGAGCGCAATGGCTTCAATATCTCTCACAAAGATCAAAAGTCGGGTCACGCCTCCCTGAAGACGGGGAGAAGCAAATCAAGTCCTAAATCGGGCAAATTATCTTGCAGCATGTGGCGGGCTTAAGTTGCATAGGTCTTAAGTCTCTCTCTCATATTAAAGAGATCCCTTAGTAGATAAGTACCATAATTACACAAATGTCGCATGTTTCCAAAGCCATTATGTTCCACTTTCTACAGCCTTTCAATATCCGCATACCCATCATGGTTATTGTCTTACAGACTTTCTATAAGGAAGAATAATGGCAAAATTACATAGATCTATGAAAAACCAAGCTGCTTGTTTGGTCAGTGTTTAAAAATATAACTCCACATAGCCAGACTAAGTACAAAGGCAATTGAATCTGAAAAAAACGGAAATTACATATGTAGACAGTACTCGCTTCAACTGTCCACAAATAGTAAATAATAATAGAGAGATTTTTAGCATTGCTTTCAAACTCTCAACACAATGTTCCCCATACAATGTTTGGCTTTTAGATTTGAACAATAATCACCTGAACCCCAGTCTAAAAAGGAACACATGAGGCACACCTCCAACCTGTGGACTAGTGATTCTGACTGCTCAACCAATGATATTTATGTAGAGAGATTTGAACTACCAACCTTCAGAGTAGTCAACAAACACTCAACCAACTGAGCCTGTGTTGGCTCAACGTCTGGACCTGAGATTTAACATGAATTTCTTGAAGATAGACAGTTACAGACACAATATGGAGGAAGAAGACAGACCATCCAACACGGGAGTAAAGTTCACAATGGTGGGTTCATGCTCTAAACTCTGATATAAAGAGCAATGTGGAATCCAGTGAACGTGGTTCTTGGACCGTGGCATGCATGTATACAAAAGGTTCCCATAGTTCAGCACAGAAAGGAAAGTTGCAGCAACAAGTCTCTTCCTGGCATTGAAAGAAAAAGACAACTTATTTCTGAAGCAAAAACTCAATTTAAGACTTAGCTTTTTTGACAAGGGAGTTTATATATGAGGTTTAAAAGACTCTGAATCATCAACTATGGCACCCAAGTATTTAAAAGAATTTACAACTTCTATAATTGAGCCGTTTGGTGTAACAACCAAAGGAACATTCTACTTGCTCTTACTTACAAAACACACAATGACACTAATGATGGTAGTAAACACTAAATCAGCTTTTTTTTGCAACTAAACTGTATAGGCTATTTCAATTCTAGGTAAATTTACAGCTTTCTGGTCAAAAATGCCAATGTGCAATTTCAAGTACTATGTGACATTATGCAGGACTGCCCTGATTGCTGTTAGGTGTTTCTGTTTATAAACACCTGGCTGCAAGGGCAAAGTTTGAAGTGTGTATACCTGTTAGACCAATCACACTGTTTCTATACCCCACACCCTGCCCTACCCCTGTCTTTAGTCCTCCAAGTACTCCCCAGTTTACCAGCTTTATCTGAAATGTGGTTGTGGGTGACAGTAGCTCAGTTCGTAGAGCGTTTGTCCACTGATTGAAGGGGATCCCGCTCTCAACTTAAAACATCATTGGTTGTTGCTCAGTGGTGTTGTTGTGTTCTTGGGTAAGACACTTAACCCACCTCATCCCCCGTGTCTGTGTACACTGTACACTGATAGGTGAGTGGCAAAGTTTTGAGTACCTTGAAGGTGGAAAAAGCGCTAAAATAAAAATGGGACTATTTACCATTTATGGGAGGAGTTTTGGTGTTTAGTCCCACTTTAAGTGAATATGACTTGATTTTTAGCTATAGAAAAATCTCAAAAATACCACAGCCAGGACACAAAAACCGTACTGCAGTCATAACTACACCACAGTTTGAGAAGCCTTCCACTGCTACATCGATATCGCTTTAGCATAAGACCCTATGGAATAACGCTGCAGTCTGCTTGAGCTGACTTCTTGCAGACGCTGGTTTGAAACACTTTGATGAGAAAAGAAGAAGCAGTCTTGGTAGTGGAGGCTAAGCAGCACTCCTCCTCTCATCTCCCCTGGGATATGGCCTCCTCTTTCGGGGTGAATCTTCAGCGTTACCTGGGGCTCAAGAGCTTGGAGCTATGTCGAAAATCCCTCTATGCCATGTTTCACCCCTCCCTCCCTTCTCTCGTCTCCCATCAGTTATGTCTCTGTTGGTTTTTACAGTGTAATCTGAGTGACAATACAGCGAACCTCCTGACCTGTTTGTTCAAATGCCGATAACACATATCAGTCTTCTGCGGAGAAATAGAAAGGCGCAATGGCTGATAATGTGGGCCACGTCTCACGGACACAGACACATGGATTGGCTGATGTCTTGGTTTCGCCTCGGATTTGGTTCAAAGAGAAGATATGGACAGACTTCAAACAGCTGCAGCAAATATTAGGACAAATATGGACCACCAGCAGGCTACCGGAAAATTAACATATGCAAATTAGTGGCCAAAATACAGCCTCAATCCTGCAAAATGGAATGGTTGGTCTCAGTGGCCTATTTTGTCTTTGAACAGTTTTCCATCTAGGCTGTTTAAAGGGCCCATATTACAGTGATTTCTGATCTTATATCTCAATGTGATAATTTTGTTTCCTCATCATAAACATACTTGGAGTTTTCTTTTGCTTCATTCACACGTTTACCACACAAATCCTGCATATTCAGGCTGAGTTCTTTTCTCAGAGAGGTAACACTCTGTTCCACCTTGTGATGTCATGCTCCATGCAGGAAGTGCTCCATTGTGCTTTTAAACTCCATACACCTTCACAAGAATCTTTTGGATGATTTCAGCCCTGGAATTGCCAATACCTAGTGAACAAAAAGAAAAAAGGTAGCTGTTAACTTGAAAACTACTGCTTCATGACATCATAAGGTGGAACAGAGCATTTTGAGCTTTGCAGATGTAGACAGATGTTCACAAGTGTGAATGAGACGATGCACAACTCCAGGTATGTTTCTGAGGAGGTAACAGCATTGCTCACAAGGGTCAATTTTGTGTAATATAGGACCTTTAAGTGCTGTGTGTCTGGATGGCATAGTGGCTGCACAGGTTTCCAGTGAGAGTCTGATTTGCTCTCTACCAGGGTCCATGTTTAGTCTAGAACACGCCCCTCACAATGAAAATGTTTCACATGGCCTGCCTGTTTTCACATAACCATAACTCCGTCCACTTTGCTTTACTTACCTGTGATTATTCAAAATATTCAGACTCCAGGAAATATATGTAGGGTTAAAAAAACAAACAAACAAAAAAAAAAAAAACATGAAGATTTTTTTTATTGAAAATCTAAATCAAAATATGTGTCCTGCTATGGAGAGATACCACTGTGAAGAGTTGTCTAAATGTAAGCAATATTCAGCAATTTGTCTAGCTTCTTATCATTAATGTGTTGTTTCAGATTAACAGTGTAATCCTGGCTCCTCTTCCACAGACTGTATAAAGAAGTGGACTAATAGTGTGACGTCACCCGTAGCATTCGGCTCCAGTCAAATGAAGCTCATCAAGGCTAGCGGTTGTAGGGGCAAATTTGGAGCCAAGTTCCATATTTGGTATCATAGCAACCAAAGAGCCAATCCGGAGCGAGGCTGTTGAAGGTAACGCCCCTCTTCGCCCGCACTGTTGGTTTAGCAGGGAGCGGGCACTTAGCAACGATGTCAATAAAACCTGTTGCTAACGTTAACGGGAGCGACCGCAGGAAAAGAAGGCGCCTGATTTGTCTGTTATTAATGTTTATATATTGATTTATGGACGCAATAGCAAAATAACAATACCAGGATCATGTAGTGTGGGTTAAGAACATTGTAAGACCAAAATGACGAGCCTGACAGCAACAGTTACAGAGAGAGGGGCGACAGTTTTTCAATGGAAAGTGAACTGGAGTCAGACGCACACCCATGCACTCTTATTTGGAACACAGCGGCTAGCAGGTTAGCTATGTCCATCTATATATACAGTCTATGTATGTAACACATTATTCAGGCTTGTGAATGGCTGTACTCCTAAACTGTACTCCTCACTTGTCGTATTGTAATACAAACTTCTATACATTCAAACTAATAATTGCACTAAACTTTGACATTGTTGTGCAGCGCTTGAACCATAGTGTTTTTATTTCTCAGAAGAAAAGCCTAATTAGTGTCCCAGACAACAGCGGTGTCCAGTTCTCTGCTGAGCCTGTGACTGCTGACTTTGGCTCTTTAACAGAGTGTGCACTTAATGACTGACCCACAGGTCGACTGAGCTGCTGTGGCCAACTGCATCTGATGAAGAATTATAATAATGAGGCTTTTTGTGCTGTTTATTTCTTACTTCCATCAGATGTAAACAATTTATTGGTATTAGCAAATTAATTCTGCAAAGTGAGTGCGTTTATTGGGGGGAAAGTAATCTTGAGTCCGAACTAAAGTTTGAAAATAGCCTCATCAGTGTCCTAAGGGCCTGTGGCTTACATGTTTTGTTACAGCACCAAGCCTTCAACTCTTTCCCTTTTTTGTATCTGTCTGTTATGTTTTGTGTGTGATTGAATCCTACGAACATTTTAAAGCCAAAATGGCAAGGCTTACTGCAGCAGTTATAGAGAGAGGGGTGACAATTTTTCAATATAAAGTGAATTGGAGTCGATGATCACTTCCTATTTGGAACATGGTGGTGAGCAGGTTAGCTATGTCCATTTATATATACAGTCTATGGGCCAGACCAGAGTAAACCTGCTTCAATGGCATCACTATTCAGCTGCAGTGGAGGACATTATTTTGATTGTACAATAGCCAAGTGTTTTGTCCGGCTCTATCAGATCAACTGATGTTATTATTTAAAAATGACTTTATCTCTTTCATATTTGCCTTAGAGCCAGGACTTTCTAGTGCTAATACCCCTATTTTTACGAGAGAGAGAAGCCCAAATGTTCATGAATATCTCATTCTTTGATTTTGTGTGGAGATCTGCCACTGGCATTTGGCGCTGCCTTTGTGTTCTCTCCTCACAGGTTAAAGCCAGTGCAGTGGAGTGCTACTTGAAAAAAACAACAAAAAAATTAAATTGCTATCTACTGGATGGCTTTTAATTCTCAAATTGGTATTTTCTGAAGTTGCTTTCAAAATATTTACTGAAAGTTTTACTTTTGAACGGAGACAGTTGCTTTTAATCTCGCAATTTTCTCCCTATTTACTCCTACTCTGCTTTTTACAGCTACCCTCATTTAAATTGCAATTATTGTTTTTTTTTATTTTATTTTATTTACATGAAAAGGTCATCCCATTATGAATAAAATATCAACAAATCCAATCCAATCACTGATCAAGTTTCACTATTTTATGTCATAGGTCAGAATAATTAAAAAGTGTATTGAATTTGAAAGTTTACTGGCTCTTTACCAGCTGCCCTTTTAATACATTCCCGCACAGGGTCAAGCACAGATGCATGTAGATAGAATTCCTAATTATTTATTTCCGGTTTTCTGAAACAAATCTGCAAATTATTTCCATATGTACATCCCACGGGCTCTAGTGTTTAAGCATGGATGAGCAGTGAGCGGGGTCAACCCAAAAGCACGCTACATGAAGCCGATCCGAGCGCTGCCAACAGCTGGTCTGACCAATCGCATTTATATCTCTGTGCCAAGAAGCCCACGAACGAACAACATGTGTGCGAGAAGTGGCCATTTTGAGCTGTTAGGTAACCAAGGTTAGCGGGTGCAGTCTTCATCTTCATTACAACGGTGACAGCGCAATGTGAGGTGTGACGAATTTGACAAATGCACGAATATAGTAATATGAGCAGCTTAGTTTAACCTTTGGCCAATTGTTGCAAAACCTTAAGTGCCCTGTGAGGAGAATTAATGATGCAAAATGATGCCTAACTCTCTCATTTCTGTGTGGTATTTAACTGGACAAATGGCCTCTTTATTCAAAGTGCATAGAATTTTTAAGCATTTGGGCTGTTGAGTTGTCAGCTTGTGTGCATTAGCATATCAAAAGCAAGCCTAGCAGACACTTTTAACTTCCTTTTTACATGTAAATTCTGCACACAGCGACAAGAATAGAACACATTTGCTGTAAACTATTTTTGTGTGACTTGTAATAATCTACAATTAACATTTATATTCTAAAAAACAAAAACACAACATCACTGAACAAAGGGTGTTGAACAAAGAATAATAATAATTTAAAAAAAATAAAAAAAATGGAGTCTCGATTGCAAGTGTTACGAACCCATCTCTGCCATGGTTAAAGTAAATCAACATAAACCAAGATGTTAAAATGGTTTGAAAGTTGTAATTTAATGAACAGGCATATAAAAGATAAGGTAACAAAATATGTAAAGGAATAACTCAGAACAATCAAATATTTTTTTAGGAATAATCCAAAAAGAAGCTAAGTTGGAAAAGTCACATACAATTTATAAAAACAAAATTATGTAAATATTTAGCAATTATATCAAAAGTGAAAAAATGCTTGGACAAAAAAACATTGTTCATTTTGTATAGTTTAGTGATTATTCTGTACATGATCTACGGTGTGGAGGTGTGGGGCAACACATATCAAACAAATACCATTCATATCACTACTGTCCAAAAACGAGCAATGAGAATTGTGAATAAAGCCCCTTACAGGGCTCATACTAATGAATTCTTTATGCAAAAAAAAAAATACAATAAAATTCAAGGACCTGGTAGAATATAGAACTGTACAATTTATGTACAAAATTAAGAATAAACAATTACCATTTCATATTCAAGATCTGTTTAAAAATCGGCAGAGTGTTTATAATCTTCGAGGGCATGGGGTATTTAAAAAACCAAGGATTAGAACAAATGTAAAACAGCACTGTATTTCAACCATTGGAGTAAATATTTGGAATAGATTAGATGAAAATATCAAAGATTGTAGAACGTTAAGCCGTTTCAAAAGTTTGTATAAAAAGAAAATTATAAATTCATACAGTGGAACTGAATGCTGAATTATGTTCTATTCTTCTGTTTATTTTTACTCATTTATTTTTTTCCTCTTTTCTTTACTGTGTACATTGTAAATGCAGCAGCTCTTTATGTTTAGTATAAAAGGGGTAGGCGTCATAAGCTATGGCTTCTGCCTATTCCTTTTTCAGACTTATGTACTTTGATTATTTTCTTTATTTCCAGACATTTTAGTCTAGAAACTAAGTATCTAAGTAATATATAAATGACATGGACACGGTCGCGGACATGGACACGGACAAAATGGCATGCTGATCATAAAGGCCAGCAGCTTCTAGCAGGAGAATCTCCTTAAAAAGAGGAGATGGCTGCAGGTGTGGCACAAGATTGGCCAGGCAGGAGCGATGCACCAATCAGGGGCCAGTAAGCAGCAGCCAATCAGAGGCACAGCCAGGATTACATGAGGAAAAGGGACAGGATTCAGCCACACACATAAAACATAATAGATAAATACAACAATGGGAAACAGCTCAAGGGCTGACGGTTTGGGGCCGTAACGTGCAGGTTCATTTTCCTACAGGTTAATGTGTCCAGTAACTGTTCAAAGACATGTATGCTATTTAATTTATAGTAATTTCATTTGTAGTAATTTAATAGTAGAAGAATTCAAGTAATGATATCTTGAAAAGCTAACATTTATGTAGGAATGTATGCATTAAAAGTGCCAGAGTGCAGTGCAAAACCAGATCAGACACATTTGCACAATTATGGACAATGATGATAAAAATGACACTGCTCTCTTAAAGGGCCATATATTAATTCTCCACATAATCAAGATGTCTGTGTAATCCCTCAGTCATCCAGTCTTCTTCTGCTATAATCAAAAAGAATGAAGACATGCACACATAGCTTTGTTTCATATATTTATGCAACCTTACTTACTTTACTTTATTCTCAGGTCAATCAACCTTGTAAATCAGAGATAATATGTTCAAAGATATTAACGCATTTATAGCCTGGCAAGTCCAAAGTCAGATATCTCTCTGTATTTTTAATCAGTCTGGTCATCGCTCCTTCCATCGCGCCTCATGCCAGGCTCAAACATAGCTGTGCAATCAGTTTTTTACTTCACTGACACATGTGAAACAAAGAATCTCATTGGCTACCAAAAATAAATAATTCCCTCACCTCAGATGAACAGTTTACTGCTTTACTCATTGATTGTGCAAAAATATGTGATGTGATGTGATATGTGATCCCTGTGATATTTTTTGCAGCCATATTTGTTTTGATATGGACAAAGCATGTATGTCCCTGATTGGTTAATCTATCTGTCAAACACACTCGATACACCCGTGCCCAGACTCCAGGAACAAAGTAGTAAAAGTAGTAAAGTAATATACTTAAATACAGATTTTAGGGATCTGTACTTTCTACTCCACCGCGTTTTTTAACTGGACAGAAAAGTAAACGTATTTTTTTTATTATTGTCTGAGACCTGCTCAAAGTTCAAGAGGTTAATTTTTAACATATTTCTAATCTGAGCAAACACAAATATACAGACAGCTAGAAAACAAAAAAAAAATATTTAATTTATTTCAAATCTGTATCAAAATCACTGCATTTGAAGCCTTATAAAACCTCAAAATATGCACAAAATCACTTTTCCTCTTTAAGTACATTTTTTAAACGGGTACTTTAATACTTTTATTACTCAAATAGATTGCTTCAGTATCTTACACTTTTATTTAAATAACAAAACTGAGTACTTCTTCCACCGCTGCCAGACTGACATCTTTGTCAGATCCCTGCAACCAAATGAATACATTTACAATCCTATCTTTTTCTTTTTTTTTTGTTTTTTTTTTTTCTCTCCAGCCATCCAGTCTTTCATATAGCTTAACATGTGCATGGGATGATCTGTAATGCCTCCATTTGGACACACCCATCTAAAAGGACATACAGTAACACAGCAAGATTTATCACAATGGCTTGCCTCCACTGAGAGAGGGGCTTATAACCAGCTCTGAACCAGTGGAGTGAGCCCGTCTGGCTTTCTGAATTACACTGTTGTTTCTGGATGGACTGGGGCCTGCAGGGACTGACTTAGAGTAATGCCTTGCCCCATATCTCCCTCAGCACTGTGCCCGGTGCAGCAATACGCAACAGCAGCCTTACTTAATGTGATCTTCCCTTGGCTTTCTGAGGCGGAAGTGTAGAGAAGACAAAGGCTAAAGACAGTTGACTCATACACAAGCATATATATATATTTGTACTTTTTGTGCTTAGGAGTTCATAGTCACGCTATAGTTCACTGTAACGTTTGTGTGTGAACCAAAAAATGCACATTTTTTTCCACCCTTCATTTTTATTATTGTCATTATTGTAATTGTAATTATTGTAATTATTGTAGTGCTGATTGATTTTGACTCATATAGGCTTCTTGGAGACAGCACGGATGCGAGTGCGACTGGGGGTGAAGACTGATAAGAGACAATCGGCCAATTTTTCTGCAGAGCATAGCATTGTCCAAGTACTTTCCCTTGTGGATCAATAAAGTTGTTCCAAGTCTAATGTATGTGTGCTTTGGCCCTCAAGAGTGACCGCTTTCCCCTGGTTCCAGAAGTAAAGTTCCCATTCATTTTTTTCATAGACTTTCCCCCCAAAAAAATGTATTTTAAAAGTTTGAAAGCTTCCTCAGGGTTAGTTAGCTATGTGTTAACTAATGACAACACAACCTGTGATATTATTGAGGGGTGACAGTAGCTCAGTTGGTAGAGCGTTTGTCACGTCATTAGTTGAGCGGTCATATTCATTGACCCACAGGTTGGCAGTGCGATTCCAGTTACCACAGATGAATGCTGTTGTTGTGTCCTTGGGCAAGACACTTAACCCACCTCACCCCTGGTGTCCACATACACTGGTGCGTGAATAGGTGAGTGATTTGTTGATGTAAAGTGGTTTGAGAGTCTTCAAGGGGGAAAAAGTACTATATGAAAATGTGACCATTTACCATTATTTAAAGTTATTAAAATATTTCACTGAATCTTGCATTTTAAATGTGTTTTTTGGACAACTGTATTACCTTTTTTAAAAGTCTATAGGAAAAATGAACAGAAAATTTCCTTCTGGACCATATCAGATTTCAAAGTGGGTGGGAATGTTGAGCCCCATAGCCTAAATTTATTTTTGGTGTATTTGTTGTAGTTCTGATTCTAATTAGTTTGTGTTGCTCTTTTTATTTCACTGGAAAGTCCTATATTACGGAAAATTGACTCTTGTGATGCCAATGAAGAGGTAGATTTCAGGTTAACCACTACCTTTTAACTTTAGTTTAGTAGAGATTTGAAATTCCAGGGCTTAAAACATCACCACCTGACATCACAAGGTGGAACAGAGTGTTTTAGTTTGAGAGAATAACTCCTCTTAAATATGCAGGGTTTGTTTGTTAAACATGAGTGAATGAAGCAAAACACAACTTCAGGTATGTTTGTGACAAGGAAACAACATTGCAACATAGATCAGAAAATAGCATAATATGGGCCATTTAAATGCATTTGTACCCATCTGCTCCCTGTTTACCATACACCTTGTGCTAAACTCATGTGGTATAATTGATCTGTTACATCAAAACGGTATAAACCTCCAGTCTGGATAAAAGCACACATAGTACATACAGCATATCCAACAATCCTCTTCCCAAAATAGACAATGGATTTTGTGTGCGTGTCTATTAAGTCTCTCTCCGAGCTTGGATCTTGAGATTTCTCTGCCTCCCCGTACGGTTCCTAAACAAAGCCTGTGCAGTGAAGTGGAGGGAAGAGAACACAAGAGAATCAATCACACAATTATCCAGATTTCCACTGTCACTTCAAACCGAGGGAAAGTCTCCGCCCGACCGCTGGATTGGTGTGGGGGCGTGCGAGCGTGACTGTATATATGTGCACAAAGTTTGTTTTAATAGCAAACTGGCAACGTCAATCCTCCCAGCTGACAAGTCCTCTATAGGATGGCAAGAACGTGAGCAATAAGATAAGAGAAAAGTATTATGGTGTGCAGCAAGAGAGTTCAGTGGCACAGAGGAAGAAATTTAATACAGTTGTTTTGAAGTCTTGCAAAATGGTGAATGGTCACATTTTTATATAGTACTTTTCCTCCTTCAAGGCACTCAAACCACTTTATATCAAGGAACCAGTCACCCATTCACACACACACATTCATACACCAGTGTGCACAGACACTGGGGAGGCAGGGCAAGTGTCTTGCACAGAGGCAAAACTGCATTCATCTATGGAAGCTGGAATTGCACTGCCAACCTACGGGTCTGTGGATGTCACGGCTCTACCAATGATGTTTTTGTTAAGAGAGGGAATCAAACACCAACTTTCGGATCAATGGACAAACACTCTAAATTGTATCATATCTGCATTATTTTGCTTTGTTTGCATTGAAAAGAAGTACAGATGGGCCAAATATCAAATTATAGTATTGTAAGGTTAGGGCCGTGCAAATAGTACATTAATAAAATTAATCAGCCAATTATTTCAATATGTCCTCGATTTTTTTTAATAGATGCACAGTCAATTCTCTGTCAGTGTAGTTTTCAGAAGAATTCAGAAGTTGTGTGAATAAATGTTACTTTTTTGTCTAAATGAGACTGATTCTGTTCATGAGATCATAAGTTTTTAAAGCAGACCTTGTACTTGTGTCTACTATATAGTTGTAATCTATGACACCTGTGGATCAATATGTTATAATTTGCATTTTTAAATCGGAATATTATCTAAAATGGTTTCATAAAAGAAACATGTCTGCGGCATTAGAAAACTGTGGTGCCTAATAGGAGCTGACGTCTCTGTAAACGTCATCACAATTAAGAGCCATGGAGCTGTTTTTTTTTTTTTTTTTTTGTCTTTTCATTTGTACCAAAATGACTATGCAGCACTGTCGAATCCTACGCATATTACCGATTAAGATAACAAAACTGGAGAACGAAGTAAGTACCGAGCAGGGGAAGTACGCCGGAGGAGGTGGAAACGGGAGGTGATCAGCAATACAGCTTCTTGAAAGTAAGATTAAAGGTCGCTCAAACATGCACAAATCACTCCAAATAGAACTTTCAGAGTGTAAATGGTGACTACAACATGGTTAAAACCTCTGAAAAGTCAATTTTGCAGAATTTTTCAGTTTTAAAATAAAAAAAAATAAAATGGATAAATAAGTGGGGAAACAATGTTTTTTATGACACATTTGCTTGGGAAAGTCGGAATGTTAGACATAGGCATACATAAAAATGTCCCAATAAACTCCAACAGCAGTCACTCAAGTGAATGTAACTGATTAAATTATCACCGGCAGCCTGCCACAGAGAAGAGAATCTAAAGTTGTGTTGAAGTCAGACAAGTCTTACAAAGCATTCTAGTTTATGCACCAGTAGGTAGGTGAATGGATTTGTGAGTGCGGTGTCTGCAAAATAAAAGCAGGGGTTGGTCCATTGCACCTACAGTAAAAGTTGTAACCTCAGAGGCCGCTTTAATTTCCTCATTTGGTCAGACAAGCTACTTTTTCATTCACACTGCATTACCAAGTTTGGGGGTCTTTGAATTTCTTAGTTTACAGTGTCTGGACATACACAGTGCAGGGTTATAGAAGCAAGCTCATAGATAATAGGTAAATCTTAAAACATAGTTCGCAACTTGTAAATTATTAATTATTTCAGCCACTGTAAAGCTATTGTTCTAGCCCTGTTCCTGCAAGAAGTCATTGTTACTTTAGTTGGTTTCAAAATAGAAAAATAAAATATATTATTTACAGTAAAATCTGTAGCTGCCAACAGATAAACTTTTTTTCTTTGTAGGTTGAGTGTTTTGCTTATTATTGAGCAAAGACTAGAATATAGAAATGTCTCTTATCTAACTGCATCATTAAAACAAATCTGTAGTTTTTGCAATACAATTTAGATCAAAGTGAATAACTGGCTCCGTGCACAATAGAGCCCGGCAAACTCACTGTTAGCGTCACTACTTCCTGTCCAAGTTTATTTCTATGAGGTTTTTGCAGAATCACGCTAAAATGAATAAATGCTTAAAGATAAGGCAATGGACAAGGAGCTGCACAAATAAATTGAAGATGTTTGTTTCACTGCTAATGCTAATGCTAATTTTGAAGCATAATAAATATTTAAGTATTCTACATTTAAAAACAATCAGATTGTCTTCATTTTAATTCATTTAAATTTTAATAGCTGATGTTAATGATGTTAATAAATGTTTTGGGTTTTTTTTTTGTTATAAATTATTTTGTTATTTTATTTATTTATTTATTTATTTATATTTTTGGCATACCAGTTCTCATAGTAATATAACAAAATAGCAGATAAAATATTGAATCTAAAATTTAAATTTGAAATACTTACAGCATTAGAGGATAACATTTTATTTATGTCTCAAATATATGCTTATTTTATTGTATTTCTGATTACAACATTGGACTTTCACACTCTTCTTGGGCCAAGAATGAACACATCTTTGAACAACGTGTGACTATAGGCTTAAAGCTACACTTAAATCCCTCATTAAAACATATCCATTCTCTGTCAGTTTGGCGCCGTCCATTTTGAGATCTTAATTAACAATCTTAATTTTGTGCCCCGGTCTTTTCCCTTTAATCCAAGCCTTAAATACAGTTGCACGTACAGTACATCGCTGTGGAGAAAGTTTCTTGAGTGGGAGCTGCTTAAAACGAGGGTGCCCTTGGGTGGGAGACATGTTGTGCTTACTGAACACGCCTTTAATGAAAGAGGGGAGTCCATAAACTTGACTCTACCCATCCCTCGTCTCACTGCTTCTACATCATTAACCAGCCAGCCTTCTGCTATTGATCAACCTGTGATCCTGAAATATTCACAACACACCCACAATAACAACTAGAAGGGCGTGCGCAGAGGACTCAAAGCGCAGAGCGGGGGCTAGAAGGTTTAAAGCTAGTCTTACTGTAGCAACGAGGAAGAAAAGTTAGTACATCTACCAAAATCTGATGAGCAGCAGTTTTCACAATATTTCTTAAAATTAAAGCCACGTATTTTAAAATTGCACTAGTAACAGCAAGATCGGGGGACGCGGGGTCTGTTATCCCGGGTCCCAGGGTCTTAGGGGCCCAGAATTGGACTGTCTTCTTATTTATTTGTATTAGAGAGGGGGGCCATGTCAGACTTCTTGCCCCAGGCCCCCAAATTTCTGTCGCAGAGCAGAATGTAAATAAATAAATATACCTTGAAAAAAATAGTAAATACATTCTTACATAGCACTTTTTGACCTTCGAGGCACTCAAAGCACTTTATATCAAGGAATCACTCACCCATTCACCAGTGTACACAGACACTGGGTTAAACGTCTTGCCCAAGGACAGCAGCAACCTGCAGGTCAGTGGATCTGATCATTCAATCAATGATGTTTATGTCAAGAGCAGGATTCAAACCACCAACCTTTGGATTCATAGACAAACACTCTACCAATTGAGCTACTAGCACTGCTGGGAACTCGGCCAATAATCAGGCTAGTTAGTCCCAGAAATATTCCAAAGCCCCAAATCTAAAAACACATTTAAAAACATACAATTTATAGCTTAATAAAAACATAATTATTAACCATGCATTATAATAGGTCTTTTTCAAAATATCCAGGTTCCCTCCACCCAATGTCCCTCTCAATGTCAGGGTTACCTCATTTGGGCGGAGATCCACATAAAGATTAATATGGGTGCTCTCCTCAGCGGGCGATGGGGAGCATTAGCTGTTTGTTTTGTTAAAGGCCTGTTTTGTGTTTGTGCCGGGAATGATTGATCACAGAGGCAGAGGGGACGGCGCAGTTGGGACAGCCTACTGATATAAATCACATCTGATAGGGGGCAAATAGATAATTGGTTGTCTGGCCCTATAGTGACGAGGAGTGTGCCGCTATCTTCCAGAGAGGCAGATAAACTAGAGGGCACCACGCAATGATAACAACATGCTTGACTGTCAACAGATGCAAAATTACAACCTCTCTTCCACCCCATTAGTTATTCCCCCATCGTGTCTGAATTATTTTGATAAAGAGTTTAAGTGGATTGGAAGTCTAGTGATAGAACGTTGTTATTGGTGTGAAACAAAACGCAATAAGCTAAAGCATGATTCATTCCATCTCACAGCGCTGCGCCCGGGGATCCAGCTCTAGATCTTCAACTAGCCTTGCTCAAGATGGCATTAAGTGGATAATTTGACCTATTGTGTATGTTTTTGTTCAGGGACGTCTGACTGGGGGCTCTGTTTGCCCAGAGCCCCGTGTAGGGAGAGGCCCCTCACAAAATCTGTAATATGTATTTTTCATAAGAAAATATGTTGTGCAGGTCCCCTAAGATGGTTTTTACCTAGGATCCAGAATTTGGTGCAACACCCCTGTCTGGGTTAGTCAGGAAAACGAGTATTCAGAAGAACCTACCACACACAGGGAGAAACATAGAAACGAAAGGCCTGAGAGATAAATCCAGGACCATCTCGATGTAAGGCGAGAGTTTTGGCCAGTCAGCCATGTTATTTCTTCATTAAAAACTCCTGTATGTGTTTTCTTTTGTGCATGTTTGCATTACACAATGCATAAGTGACTATGAGTTTAATTAGATGAAATAAAGAATAATTCAATGCAACTGTATCAATATAGTACATTTAAAACAACTTCCGATGATTGCTTCACATAGGCAAGGCAAGGCAAGTTTATTTGTATAGCACAATTTGTACACATGTAATTCAAAGTGCTTTACAGAATTAAAAAGACATTAAAATCACAGTACAACAAATTGAAAAATAAATAGTCACAAATAATCATCATAAGATTAACATTAAAGGAGAAAAGTGCAGAATAAAAACCTTCAGTCATATGCACAGCTAAAAAGAACCGTTTTGAGCCTGGATTTAAACCTTGTCAAAGTAGAGGCCTGTCTCACATCTTCAGGAAGATTGTTCCAGGTTTTAGCTGCATAAAACTGAAACGCTGATTCCCCATGTTTAGTCCTGACTCTGGCCACCAGCAGGAGGCCTGTCCCTGAAGTCCTCAGAATGCGAGATGATTCATATGGCACTAACAAATCAGAGAGTACTTTGGTGCTGGGCCATGGGGAAACTTGTACACAAGCAGAGCTGCTTTAAAGTCTATTCTCTGAGCCACAGGAGCCAGTGCAGAGACCTGAGCACAGGCTTTATGTACTTGTACATCCTGGTCCTAGTCAGCAGCGTTCTGGATGTACTGCAGCTGGATGTACTGCACATAAAAGTACGATGCATGGGACTGTAACACCAAGATATCCTAGCTAGTCTAGCTAATGTTAAATGCCAGGCAGAAGAGGTGGGTTTTGAGTCTAGTCTTAAACTGTGTTAAAGGCTAAAAATGCATTATAGTTTTATTTAATGTCATAATTTGCATATTTAATCAGCAGATATAGTTGATTTCCAGGATTTGGACTGTAAACAGTATAGAGACAAATGTATCAAACCACTTAGGTTGACTAAGCTGATGTGAAAATGTAACCTATTTTTATAACCACTGCCCCTATAACATCCACTGTAAAAAGGAAAACTCTATTCTTACACTGGTCTGTAAAATCCTACTTTTCTCAGTGCACCACTCACGTCACTCATCTCTCCTCTGCGGTCACCTCTTTGCCCCGGTGACCATGGCAACGGCTAATCAATACAAATGACACCATCAAGGACTCTGAACAATAAGGCATCAAACTCAACAAGCCACTTTACCCATCTGCTGCTGCTTCTTCTGCGTCTGCCATTTTGTACTTTTTCTCTCTTCTGCCAGCAGCTTTTCACCATCAGATGATTTCAAGAACTCAGATGGGCAAATATTGTTGTATAGATCTGACAGTGTCTTATAAATAATCTTTGAATAGAACATAACTAGCGATAGCCGTTAGGTAGGCTTATTGCAAATTTATGGGTTAATGCTGTTAAGTATTGACAACAGCGCAGATGTAATCAAATTTTAAGACTTTTTCAATTCAAGTTTATTTTTATTTAAAACTACTTCAGCTGTCCAAAGTACATCACATAAAAGTCAATAAAAATCAAATACAGTGCTCCCTCGTTTATCTAAAAATAACCTGCAATAGGCGAAATCTGCAAAGTAGTCAGCCTTATATTTTTACAGTTATTGTATACGTTTTAAGGCTGTAAAACTCCTCACCACACACATTATTTACTTTTCTCAGACAGGCATTAATATTTTGTCACATTTCCCTCTTGTTTAATTAATTAATTAATTGTGTTTCACATGTATTTCAGTTCCTCTGACCGTGCCTCTTCGCACTTGCTCCGCTCCGCTGTAATGTTGATCGAACATTTATGTAAATTTGGCTGAACACATTCTGTACTGTACAGGAGACACAGCACGGAGGAGACTGATTGACAATGGTCTAGTATCCCTTAGCCAATCAGGACGCAGAACACAATGCACGTTCATACGCTTTAAAGCAGGCGCACTAAAAAAATCAGCGAAACAGCAAGACCGCAAAAGGTGAACCGCGATATAGTGAGGGACCACTGCATACAGACATAGTGCTTTTCCGCCTTCAGGCACTCAAAGGGGTTTATATCAAGAAACCACTCACCTATTCACACACGCAGACACTGGGGGGTTGAGTGTCTTTCCCAAGAACACAACGACAACATTCATCTCAGGGAGCCGGTATCACACGGCCAACCTGCAGGTACGTGGATCTGACCACTCTACCAGTGACGTTTATGTCGAGAGGACTGCCCCCAGACAGTAGCGGCAGTGCTTTATGTGGTAGGTTGCCATATCACTTGAATGTTCCTGGTTCAGTCCCAACTTCCTCTATTGCACACTTTAAATGTGTTGTGTGTATGAGCGAGTGGCTGTGGTTGGAAAGCACCTCTGGCAAAGATCAGCAGTCACATATTTGTCAATCAGCCTCAAGACAGCTGTGGCAATAGAAACAAACTGCCCCGTTTAGCATTAGCTTAGACTTAGTATTCATGGGTTTAGCTTCCTGTTATGTGGTGCCATTTTGAGGATCATTCAAAAGATAATATCTTTTGTTTTGTTTGTTGTTTCCTTAATTGCTACGGCAACAGTCCTAACTTTTCATCATTCTCAAGCTCATGGATAGTCCGATCATTGATTAGATTGATTACATTTTCTGCTAAATATTTTGGCACATACAGTTTATACAATAGGTTCTGCTCACTGATAGTGTTGACACTCAGCGGTTTTGCAGTTAAAAAGAAACTGCCATGTAAGTCTACCACACACACCCATGCATAGATAGAGCCCTTGTCTTGATTAAATAGCCTGACAATGTGCCAAATGTATTGCACTGTTGCCAGGGAGACCACACTGACCTTGAATGCTTTGTGCGTCAAGAGTTTGCCAAGTGTGCGATCCAGCAAAAGACGAAGGACATAGCAACAAAAGTATGCAGCACTTTAGCGAGCCGAGGATGACCATTTTGTTTGAGAAGTTGCGACTGAAAGGATGTGGCTAATTAGTGAATCAGAGGTTAAGACAGCTTTTGTGATTTGCATTCTTGATTAGAGCAGTTGAGTCACAATTAATTGCAGGTTCTTTCAAATTTCAGACGTTTATTTAGAGTGCGATTGTTTAAGAACTTCGCCTTTTTAACCTTGAAACCCAAGTGCCTTAGACTTTACAACAGCACAAGGATTAACAGTGAGATCCTTGAATAAAATGCGTATTCCTGAATCTATGCATGTGTTTTTCAGACTATGTTCTTTGCTATATAAAAAAAACTTGATTGCTTTTCTTAGTGAGAGTTGTCCACATTGTTTGCACTGAGCTCTGTCATATTAAACTCCAGAATTAAGTGGCTAAAGCTTTACAATTGAGTCATATTAACTACTTATAAGAAATGTTCTATCTTTCGTAAATACATAGCCTTGAAGACATCAATGCCTTTACTAAACGGAAATTTCAGATGCTCGTTAGTCAAACATTTGTGAATTTGTGAGCCTGTAAAAAGTTGGAGAAAGTAAACAATAGCTGGGTTTTCTATACTGTAATACTTCAGAAATAATTTGGAAAATACAATCTTAATTAGATCATACATTTTAGCAGAGCACTTACTGGCAAATATGAATTTTTTTTTGGTAGAATGGTTGCCTTATCACTGAAATGTTACTTATCCCAACGTTCTCCATTGCACACTTTAAATGTGCTTTATGTGTGTATGAGACAGTGGCAGTGGTTGGAAAGCACCATTGGCACAGATTGGCAGTCACATATCTGTCAGCCCCAGTGCAGCTGTGGCAGTAGATGTGAGCTTCAAGAAATATTCTGTCTTTCATAAATACGATAAATACATATCCTTGAAGATGCCAACATTTACTCTAAACTAAAACTTCATTAGTCAAATACTTGTAAATTATCCTATAAAAAGTTGGGGAAAGTAAAAAAAAAAAAAAACTGAGTTTTGTATAATGCATCTGAAATAATTTGGAAAACACAATCTTAATTAGATCATACATTTTAGCAGAGCAATTGCTGGCAAATATGACCTTTCTACCCTTATGATTTGTGTATTTGTGTGTTTGAGCCTTTTGAAAAAGCTGAACAATGTGGATTAACCAGATGAAATGTATTGCTTCATGAAATTCATTTTTATCACAGCACGGTTGGTATTTTGAGACCATTCTCCTCCAATGAAGTCAACAATCACCTCCTGAATTCTTCATGTTGAAGAAGAAATCATTTGCATAGCATTAGAGGAATACTTTTAAAAGGCAAATTATAAGTGAGGATTTATTTGCAAACATGCCAGATCCATCACCTCTAAGTACAGATTACCATGGACGCGGTGTGTGTACATATTTATTTCTGCGAGATCATTGTTGGAGCTGCTCTGCTGGCAGTGAGCTCTCAGTCTAATGGATTTGTCACATGGAGCCAAAGCCTGAGGGACTAATGTAGCATTAGAGAGCATGTGTGTGTTTTTTGCTTCTATTCACTTTATAGCACTGTAAAAAAATAAAAAATAAATAAATAAATCCAACTGAAGCTCAGGGTGTGTGGGGCGAGAACAAACACATGCACGGGTTTATTCTTTAAATGAGATATTGGGTTCTCTTAGGAGCGCTTTGTGTTGAGAAGCTTTTTGTTGTTGTTGCCTGGCGTTTGATAAGACTTCCTGTTTCTGTGTGCCAAATATGGGGAATGTGTTGTCTCTACGTGGGGTCCTCAGGTGGGAGGAGGGTCACCTGCTGCTGCTCTGTGTGCTCCCTTTAGCATCAGGCAAACAGAAGTACACAGTCACATCCGTACTGTTGTTTCCAAGCTAAATGAATTTGTCACACAGGAAAATGGTAATTAGCCACATTTAGAGCACACACCAGACAATTCAAATTAATAAAGAAGTGTGCTGTTTGTTTTAGTCTCTTTTAGTAGAGACAGTATAGAATTAGAACTAGAGCTTCATCTAGAGCTCCGTCTGTTACGTTTGTAGTAACTGTTATATTCAATTCCCTTAAGTCCACTGGTGTCCCAAGCCCTTGCAAACACTGGTTGTTTCAAGGGAGAATGAATCACAAAAAATTATATATATCACGTGCAAACAGGCAGTGGTTGCTCCTTTAGGGGTGGCTCAGTCACATGGCAGGAGCTCGGAGTAGAACTGCTGCTCCTCCACGTTGTAAGGAGCATCGTGCATCTGTTACGGATGCTTCCGGGGATGTCCCACTGGAAGGAGGCCCAGGGGAAGACCCAGGACACGCTGGAGGGACTATGACTCTTGGCTGGCCTAGGGAATGCCCCCAGAGAAAGGATGTGTGTGGAGAGGGAAATCTGGGCTCAGAGTCTGGCATCTGTTATCTGACCACTGTTAAGTTTTCCTAGACATTGACCAGTTTACCCTATAAAAAAAACAAACAAACAAGATGCCCCTTTTCCATAATATCTAAAAGCTAGAGTGTGCTCTTTTTAAAACTAGCGTATCCAGTCATAAGGATCAGAACATAGACTGTATCGCTTGTAACTCTTCATAATATTTGCCCTTACTTGTTCTTGGTGATGGACGACAGCCTCTTGTTTGGGACGACTTGAGCAGCTGGAGGTTGACATTATTGCTCCCACGGAGGAGGCCTTGATTATTGTCATTCCCATCACACCAGCTCTCTGTGTGTGGCCAGCTAATTGATGGGGTTTTTCCATTTGATTTCTTCAGGGGGAAACAATCCAACAGATGTACATTCATTTACTATGAGGAGATTGCTTCCATTGCACATCATTGTTCATCCATTACCATTGCACCAGCACAATATCCTCCACAGGTGATGTCTTGAGATGTTATTCGATCTCAGTATTGTTTTACTTTTCGTCGTCAACTGTGCTATGTGTTGTTATCATATCTCAGGGACAAATTGGAAATGAATAGATGAAATTTTCACAAATTTTGAGCAATTAAGTCAAAAGGGTTGGAACGCACCTCGAGTCACTTGTTAATTACAGGTTTACTCGGGAGCGCTTCTGTCGTGACATGTTTTCTTTATTCTGTAATGAGAATGAATAATGGAGAATGGGAAAACAAAGCATGGCAACTAATCACATTTATTATTTGTTTGAAATGAGGAGACGTGTTGATACAGATGTAAAGTTGATAATCAGCAAACTACATAAACTGTTTAATTTGGTGCATAAACCGCAAGTCTTATGTGGCATGTGTGCTTGTCCAAAGTCTGAATACATATCGCAAACTTGCTCGGGGAGGGCATCTGGCATAAAAACTAACCAACGTGATTATGCAAATGACCGCACATTAGGAGTCAGGTTGTGTGCTATCTTCAGAAAGAAGGGTTCTGCATGGCTTGTATTGCATTCCATTGTTGTGATACCTTTTTAAGCTAAGGTACACTTTGTTCCTTTAGGGAAATTTGTTCACTGCATTTGACCCTCTGAATTTGACCATCTGCATTTTGTAACTTGAAGTTATATGGATATATCTTTCTTAGATTGCAAACACAAATTTTCTGGATGTGGCACGTCACCTGCATGAGTCTATAGAAATAGAAAGTTCAAACGACATTCTCCATGGGGAGCTTTATGCCATACTGTGGAATATTACACCCAAAGGAGTAGCATTTTCATGGAAACAAGCTGAAGATTGCCCTCCTCCTGGACAAATAAGGGTCAGTTTTGTGGAGATGGAAGCACACTCAGTAAGGAAACATGTTTTTCTACATTTTAGTGCAAGAAAAACATCCGAAATGAAAAACAACAATGATATCATTTAGATACATAAAATAAACTCTTAAATTAAGAAAATAGGTTTGACAAAGTGAGCCTTTGTTCCATTAAACTCACATTAATTTTATTTCATTTTACACACTTGTTTCATTTCATTTCCCATATTTTTTCTTAACCAACTAAACTCCTAGACATAATGGTTAAATGCATCCACTTTCATGCTTACCTGAATCTCTACATAGTCCAGACAAAAGAGGGTGCCTGGCCAATGTAGGCCATATTTAAAGCCTTTGGGTGAGGCCATGAGCCGGACCATGTGGAGGAGAGAATTGTTATAGTGTCTTTGTGTATTTTGATTTAAGTATTTTAGTGTTTATAGTTTTATTTTGAACACTGTTGTTAAAGGGACTTAGGCTCGCATAATTTAAGCAGGTAGAGTAATATACTGCTAAAGTTAAAACCTAATCAACACCTGTGGGATCATTTGTACTTACCTGCGGGAGGGTTTAGTCCATCGGGGGAACATCAGTATAGCTTTGTACACATGGGGGTTTCTTTAGCTTTGTTAATTTCTTTTGCTTTTGATTAAGATGAGTATAGTTCATTTTTATGAATATGTAATATGTTGCCAAGTTTTACCATGGTAAATATGAATAATTTTTGGTTGAATGGGATTTTTTTCTGGGTCTACCTCCTGCTTCAGACTAGAAAAGGCTATCGCTAAAACAATGTTAAGTCCACTATCCAATCCAAGTTCATTTACAGCAATAACAGTCACATAAACTTACACTACACTGTCCATAAATGAAATACCAAACCCTGTATTCTAGTCTCCTGCACTGAATCACAAGCACACAACTCTGTCACTTGCCCGCATGTGCCATACATTTTTATGATCAGTGTTGAAATAAGACTACATCATGCTCCAACATGCTAGCCTCCCGTGGCACTTGGACTGCTCCTCATTGACACATATGCAATCCCCTGCTCCTCTCCTATCCTTGGGGCGGTATCGATCGTGTCCAGGTATAGTCCTTCTCACATGAATAATCAAACTCGCAGCAGCTAGCTACCAACAGCCCCCTTCCTAATCAATAGCTATTTCAACACCGGCAAGCCGCGGCAACAATTCACAATAAATAGAAATCCAGTCCCATATATACATCTGACCTCTTACGTTATGACAGTGGCCATCTGAGCACCATCACAACAATAGGAACAATCGATTTGAGTCCCCAAGTTCACACGGAGGTGAGGCTAGCTTTGCCAATTAGCCGAGTTAAGGTCACATCCGCACTTTTATTGTGCCTTAATTCGCTATAGGACTGTATATTATATCAATAGGAGAAAACAATGAAAACATTGCACAACCTTGGATAGCCCTGAATACCTCCTTAAACTTTAAATGGTCATACCAAGGTTATCAGCAAAGTTGGGTGTTGGTGACAATGCAGTCTACAGCGTACATTTGTGGTTTATTTTAGAGGTTTTCTGCAGGAGTCATCTGTCAGCTATCCACACAGTGTGAGGTTTGTGTTGCCTGCCCCGTGTCCTGCATTACAGTGCTTTACAGAAGTTTCCACCAGTTTCATCATCACGGTTCCAGTTTCTTAAAGAAATGTCATGAATGTAACAAGCAGCACTGTGCAAAGAAATTTGGATGCCCAAAACTTCAATTTAACCAAGTGGAAGCACATGCACAATACCAGTACAATAGAGTGACATGTTTTTACATCATATCAAATCTCCATAGCAACAATAATAGGCAAATAATGTAGTTGACTAGATCACCTGTCATAGAGCAGGTGTGTGTTTTCATTTCTAAATTCTCAAAACGTAAAGTATTATGGACCATGTTTCAGTTGTAAATACTCCTAGTAGTGGTAGTATAGTGGTGCAAGCAAAGATAGCTGTGTTATGTTATGTTATGTATCTTTATTTATAAAGGGAGAACCCAGTGAGTGTTTATCATCAGATTATTATAGTGCATTAGTGACACCACTGTATGTAATTTTGCAAGCAAAATAATCAAAAGTTTAAGTTCTAGTGCAGCCAGTTTTTAGACATAGACACTCATGAGATCTTGTATTAAAAGTTTCCATATCAATATTCAACAAGCAAGTAGTCTCTTATAAATACATTTATACAGTGTTGTTCTCTTCTCACAGATAGCAAAGGCCAACCTCTACATACAGTGTACAGTGATGGGTTTTCACTTCATCATCTGTTATGAAACAAAGGGCTGAGTAGAAAGAGTGAATCTAAAGGTTTCAAAGTAGAGGCTAAAATCTGCATGTGTATTATAGCTACATAATCCAGTCCAGAATTCTTTCTCTATTGTATTATGCAGGTTGCTTGAACAATTTCATTTCTGTAATTCAATGGGATACAATATTTGATTCTATAATAAAAATATCATTTAGATTTTACATTGTTACATACATAATTCCAAGAAATGTGTTTTAATGTTTTCGTCAAGCCAAAACCCAAGATATTTATAGGTGGTGACTCTTTCAGTCAATGCACCATTTAGTGCATAGGTGTCAAACTCTGGCCCGCGGGCCAAATTTGGCCCACAGTGTAATTATATTTGGCCCGCGAGGCAATTTCAAATTAATATTAGAGCTGGCCCGCCGGTATTATACGGTGGCAGCGCTATGCTAATGCTTTGCTGTTTTGGCGCGTCAATTAGGACAGAGGCAGACACTCCCCCTCCTCTGTGTCAGTAGGTCTATGGCACATGTGTCAGACACAGGCCACAGCCCGCAGCCCGCAGGTGTTTTACACGCGCGGGCCTGAGCGGGAGGTGGCTTCATTACATTATTCATCAGCGTCATTAGCATAACAGTAAAAGTCAACTTTCAGATACCCATCAAAAATGGCAAAACGGAAGGTGGACACTGAGAACCGGGGGTTTCAAACAAGGTGAGCGTCAGATTAAACATGTTCACGGAGGGAGCTGGAAAACCTGTGTGTCTCTGTGTGGAGAAAGTGTGGCGGTCATGAAAGAGTATAATCTGAGACTGCATCATGAAACAAAACACATGGACAAAGACAAGAATATGGACATGGAACAAAAGCTACAGAAGGTGGAAGAATTAAAACGAGGTCTTAAATCTGCCTGAGCGTGACAGAGGAGTTTTTGGCGTTACGTCCTATGCGTGGCACAACTACAGGACATGATCCGTATGAAGAGGTGTCAAGATGTGTAAATGAGATGGAGCTGCCTCGGGAAAAACTCGTGGGTTTGACAACAGACGGAGCACCTGCGATTTGTGGACACAGGAGTGGACTGGTGAACACGGGAGTGGACCGGAGGACACGGGAGCGGACCGGAGGACACGGGAGCGGACCGGAGGACACGGGAGCGGACCGGAGGACACGGGAGTGGACCGGAGGACACGGGAGTGGACTAGTGGCGAGGACACGGGAGAAGATCAGGAGGAAAACGTCACAGGTGAGCTGACAGCTTCTCATTGTGTCATACACCAGGAGTCGATGGCTGTGTCCCAATTTTCCCTAAACACGGCGCATTCAGGCGGTACTGCGACCCGCACCTCGAACAGTACATCGAGCGGTGCATTTGTCGAAATGGGACACGGCAGTTGTGTGGTAAAGCCTTGAAAATGGAACATGTACTGAGACCATCACGCCGCAGTTAACTTTATCAGAGCCATAGGTTTAAATCATCGCCAGTTCAAAACATTTCTGAGCGAGTTACAAACGGAGCTGGTGATTTGTCCTGTCACACTGAGGTGTGATGGATAAACCAGGGAAAGGTGCTGCAAAGATGTTTGAGCTGTGTTAGGAGATTTGTCTGGTCTTGGAAAGCAAAGGGAAAGACACAACACAACTCTGAGACGAAACGTTTGTGTGTGAAATGTGTTTTCTGTGACATCACGAGTCTGAATGTGATGAACCTGCAGCTGCAGGTCGGGGTCGTGTCTCTGATATGTGCAGGACAGTGAAGGTGTTTAAAACCAAACTGACTCTGTGGGAGGCACAGAAAGTGTTGTTTTTTTCTCTCATATAGAGTTTGCTCTTTATTTTATTGTATTTCAATCCAATTATGTTTTTAAATATTTTCAGTTGAGTGACTGAAAAATTGCTGATATTATGTATTTCTTCGAAGTAAATTTAGCCTACTTTTGTCCTACCTGAGAAAATATACTGATGGTGCCTTGAATAATCCCACTTCATTCATTTAATGTGCATGTTATGGGGATTTTTATATAAAGGAAGTTTGTCTTTTGTGCCTGTTGAAAATAAAAAAAAATCACTGACAGAGCCATAAGAAAATATTGCTTTATTTATCCGATCATATAGTAATATATTTGTTAGGTTTTCAGTAGGTTCAATTAGGTTCACTAGACTATGTGCGGTCATTTAAAATTTTTTCAATGAACATTCGATAAGTCCGGCCCTCGGCTTGTAGCAAATTTTTTCATTTGGCCCCCGGTCCATTTGAGTTTGACACCCCTGATTTAGTGTATAAAGATTTGTAGCCTGCACTACATCACTTTAAAAAAAAATAAATAATATACTTAGTTTCATTTGCATTCAATGATAACTTAAGATATAAGATACAATACTTACAATGTTGAACTGTAATGAATGTAAGTCCATCATTTTAAGTGCATTTACTTCGTACTACCGGCACTATTCATTTACAGGAGGATTTTGGTAACTACATAAAAGTTTTGGTTACCCTGTTTTGATCATCTAAACTCACCAAGAAGCACACCACCACAGTATGCTGGTCAGATTACATAACTGCTGTCTGTGTGATGTATTGTATCCCATAATGCACTCCAGCCACTTAAAAGAAATCTATATTCAATACAGTTGTATGGAGAGGACATGTACTGTACATTCCATCTCAGTACTATGCGTATACCACAGACAAGTATTAGTAAGATATGTAAGGAACGAACTACTATTTAGAAGAGGCACTAGAATAGAGTGACGAGACGTCCCTATTGACCCGGGACAGTCCCAGTTTTGAATCTTGGGTCCCTTGTCTCAGCAGATTTATCCAAAACCATTGATTTGTCCTAGTTTTATTTAAGAAAAGACACAGGTGTCCCTATATCTGATACCTCCCAAAAAAGAGGGGAATATATTGTCATTTGTTTACCTGAAATACAGAAAAATATGCTTGGAAATGACTCTAAGGCAAAAAAAAAAAAAAAAAATGCATTGTCAGAAGTCCCTCAGATTTTATATTGACCCACAAGTGAGTTGAGCTGCTATTTTCACTATTTATACTATTTTATTTATACCAACCAACATGCCGGGTGTGTCCCAGTTTTTAATTTGAAAATCTGCTAGACTAGACTAGAATCTTGTAAGTCCTTATTTGGTCACTCAAGGCAACTTAATTCATTTGCATTTGAGTGAAAGCTTTTCTGTACTAATTAACATAAACTATTTTGGACACAACAGGACATGTATACAACACCTATAATACCTCCTTATAATTGGACAGGGTTTCTCTTTATTAACTGCAAATTCGAGCCCCATATAGCTGGTGTTGCCCTCAGACTGCAATCACTGTGGCTATATTTTATCTCTGTAGCGCCTGTGATTTTCTGCTAAATTAAATATGCAGTTGGCTGTGACTCACTATGAAATACTTTGTCTCAAGTGATTATATATGTTAGCCATATAGTCAGTGTGAAGAATAAGGCAGCTCCCACAAATCAATCAGTGAAGTCATTGCCGCTCTGACCCCTCTGCTTATGTTTTAATATATTCTATAGGCACTTCAGTTCAACATCTCACACCATTGCTGCAGCATTGAAATGCAGAGTAGTTTAGAAGTTGAAGATTAGCATCAGAACTTTCTCCAGCAGTCATCAAAAGTAAAAATATGGTTTTAAAGAACACATTAGGCTTTTTTCTGACATTTCATGAAAACTTTTAGACAATTATCCATTGTCTGCTGCTCAAAGATTCGTCAGTTCCTTGAGAATGAATTACAATGATCAGTAATAGGCTTGGTGGGCTTGGTGGTTTGTAGTGTGTTCTGGTGTTAAGAATAAAACTTTTTTGTTTTGTTTGGCCAGCTAAGATTTTCAAAGCTCGATCTCAGAACCTAAGCAGTTGAGCAAACATTTATTTGTAAACAATTGTAGGCATCTAAAGTATTGGCCTTATTCCGCCCCGTTCACTTTTGCCTCTAAATGCTACTAAACCGCACTTTCTTTGTGGTGGCACCTTTTGTTAAGTGGGAATTCAATTCATTTCAATGGAGAATTTAAAACTTTTTCCACCAAAATTTGACATAAAGTAGGTTGATTTGTGTAAAACGTCTTATGTTCATGTGACCAACAAGTCAACACTGCACCAATTCTCTGGGAGCCTTTAAAACGGCTCTCTAGTCCCCATAGAACTTATTTGCTGTCAAGATCAGCAGCCCCATGCAAAATAATACAACCTGAATGACGATGGTGGCGCCCACAGCAACTTACGGAATAAGGTGAATCCATGGTTATAGTATGTACTGTGATTAATCAAAATTGAATCATCAGCAAAATATTTATAATTTCTAAATCCTTTGGCAAGCTACTTGGAAAGGAGCGGAGAGCTACTGGTGGCCCCCAAAACTACAGGTTGGAGACCCTGCACTAAGCATTCTTGCACTCCACCACCTTTGCACTTGTCTGGCCAGCCAAGAACACACACTCCTTCAATACTTTAGAAAGATGTGAGTCTGGTCACAGGTGTCATGGAGTTCAGATGGGAGGGAGGATCAGTTTGGATCCCAGGCAGCTTTTGTGCATGATCTCAGCACTTTTGAGAGACCCTGATGACACATGTTGGAGTTGCTCTCTAGCCCTATTGTTTGGTCAAAGCCACTCAGTTTTTGAAAGAGACCTATACCTATATTTTGCTCACTCTTGTACGTGTTAAAATTACAATGAACAGTCTCTCAACCCTTGAACTTGATTTTTCTACCAGTATCTTGATCATGTTTTTTTTTTCTTTATTGTACCAAGCATTTTACACTGAAAACACATACTGGTTGTTTTCCCGCTCTCATGTTGTCACATTAGAGTTCACCTCGGGCTAATTTCTCACTGTTTCCATGGTAACAGCCAGTTAAACGAACACGTGCCTTTGACCGACATGAAGACCCAAAGATCATAGATTTGTGGTTTGCTTGTGGTTTATTGATAAAGTGAAAGTGGACGAGGAAAGATGGACTTCCTTCTGGCTTCACCTTTGTCTATTTCACAGTAGTAGTGAGTCTATCCAGTGCAGGCTAAAGATTTTGTATTGACTTTGAGCCATGTATGGAGGTTGGTTTAGTCTGGTTTAAACCTGATTAAAAAGGTGTGCTGTTAAAATGCTAGTTACTAGCCTGACAACAGCTGTAGTCTGTGAAAGTTGTCAAAAGTGCTTATGTGAGTGAGGGATAGATTTTAGAGGGTTAGATGTTTGTTTCAACTACACGGGTAAAGGCTGCAGTGGATGGTCAAAGAGACAGAGTCAGAATAGGAGCTGTCTCCACCCTACCCCCCTCCAAATTCACGGAAATATCACTCACACACACATGCTCACACACACACACACACACACATACACACAAGACAGACTTGTCACATACAATTGTAAATATCTGTCATGTCTACACCCATGTTATGTCTTGTATGTCTTGTTATGTCTTGTATGTCTTATCATCACTTGTCACTACTGTATATGACTGGTCAGTATGTTGTGTATTAAATAAATAAAAAAGGGAAAAAGAAAGACAAAATAAAATGTAAAAAGTTTATTTAGAGCCCCACAAAAAAACAAAAAAAAAACACAATAACTTTATGAAAAATGTATCATTTATTATTAGCAGTAAAAGGCGCTGGGTTCACAGGTCTTTAAAAATACTCAGGGTATTAATTTTTATAGGACAGAGCACTCCCCAAGCTCCGTGCAACACACACACAAAATAACACACTCCTATGTAAACTAAAATGTGCAAATATGTGAATGGGGTTCAAAAATAGCACAGTACACAAAGAATGTTGGAGCGGAAGTGAGGAACCCTATCACCAACCCTTCACCGGGCGGGTAACCACGTCCGAACCAGCCTTGGGACAGGAAATGCCTCCCAAAATAAACAAAGCAATATATTTAACAGCCTAACAAATCAAACAAATTCATATAAATACAATGTGAACCAAAATAGACCCAAAATAACCAAAAAATAGCCCCACATAAAAATGGCTAATGGCCACCGGCGTCTATAAAAACAAACGGATGTTAATGGCTCATATTTACAAAACAGTCTGAAAATTGAAAATCAAAAACTCCTATTACCTACAGAAAAATAAGTCTGGCTTGGTCAAAAGATGCCCTCCGAGGCAGATGGAGCAGATACACCGCAGACCGGTTAACGAGTGTATTAAACAGCATCTACAAACCCACACAAACAAGGAGGGTAACGAGACAGGCAAGGTAAAATTAATTCACATTTTTAAGACTGTAAAAATCCAGTAGCTGCAGTACCTTGAAGTCACAATTTAGCCCCTCATTAAACCCAACTTCATCCTGCTTTAAGGGGCCTATGAAAACCCGCATTCTTTGGATAAGCCATCATTTACATAATTTACTAATTTAAGCCATTTAAAACCTTATTAGCATGAAGTAAAATCAATATTGGTGACTAAGATAAATGGTTACTCCTATAGTAGTTGTGGTGGAGCTGTTTTAAGTTTAGAGCTTAGTGCTAATAACAGGAATGAGATGCAGAGTCATCTACATTCGTATGTACGTTTTCTATTTGTATTCTGCTGGGTTGAAAGCAGTGTACAGAAACACTAGCTATATAAACAAGGCTATTCCCGAGTGCCGTGATCTTTATGCAAACCCTGTATAATTTCACTAAATAGCTCAAGATTGTAATTCCATTCAAATAACTTCTCCTCGGAAAATGATTTGTTGTTTTTGTTATTTGCCCTCTTCAATTTCCCTCTTGGTTGCTCACCATGACACTAAAGACATCCAAAAAACACCACCCCCACACACAAATAGGCTGCTTCCCAAGTTAATTATTTTCTATTTATTTGACTTTTAAGTGTGATTTACAAACTTAACTACTCCAAGTCATGCAAAGGTTACGAAGCAGATACACGGGAGTATTTCGTCTCTGCGTGAATACATTTAAAAACAGTTTATTACATACGGAATAAAACAAATAAATGTGTTTAGCTTCACCGACTGGTAGTTTTGGTAACTGCTAACAATTGGTTCATTCTTGTGTCTGTAAGCATGCAAAAGATCTATATCTTTTTTAGTTTGGGTTTTTGTCTATTATGTAATCACTTAAATTTTATTGATTTAATATTGCATTGTGAAATATTACATCATTTAACACTGAAGTTTGCTACTGTACTGTAATATCTATAGGGCTACCTTTTTATCATTTTTTAAAATTTATTTATTTATTAAAAAAATGGGACAGTTGCATAATCATCATAATATTAATTTGTATTGATTAAATATATTCTATTGTATTCTGAATATTACACAGATTAATGTGTAAAAATGCCAAAATTGGGACATTTGAGTTTGTAGTAAGTTATAACCAAGATAGCTGAACCACCTTCAAGGCACTCAAAGTGCCTTTCCAGTCCATTCATACACCAGTGTACGCAGACACTGAGGGAGAGGTGGGTTAAGTGTCTTGCTCAAGGACACAACAGCAGCAATCATCTGTGGGAGCTGTAATCACACCGCCAACCTGTGGGTCATCGGATCTGACCAATCACACAATAATGTTTACGTCTAGAGCAGGATTCAAGCCACCAACCTCCGGATCAAAGGACAGGCACTCTACCAACTGAGCTAATAGCACCCCTACACTAATAAAAACTGATAAATCTATATTTTTCAAGCAATAGAAAATGGGAGTGGTAACCATTGTTACAGTATTTCACAGCATGATAGATAGTACTAAAAGTACATTTGACAGCCTTCCCTCAAGTACAAGAGAGAAAACTTGGAGTTCTCACATTGTCATGAGGTCAAGTGGTTCAACTTTAGTTCTGTTAGGCTATGAAGAATACTTTCTCCAGACTCACAATCTCTGCTCGGGTCATCACTTTTACAAGCCCAACTTCCACTCACTACTGTCAAACACAACTACCAGTGTTTGAGTGATTTGAACTAGAACATAAAGAAAACAACGTGATAACTAATTTTACCCCAATCTGACTGCTGTACTCAGCGCTCTACAAATCCCCTACAATCCAGTTGATGTGCTGAATGTCTTCTGAAGTAAGTGGCATGAAAGAGAAATATCTGCTTCCACCACTGCTCCCCAGCACTGCGAGTGAGCACCATAAAGTGTTTGTGAGTGAGGGATTTGAGTCTGCTCTTTTGACAGCTTTAAACCCAGCCATCCAATCTTAATCCTATGGGCAGAATGCTGTCTGCAAAGGATTCAGTCATCGGCTTTCAACCTCTGACACCCACAGAAAATACACATCTCCCGACAGGCCCATTGCCATTGTGTTACATCTTGACATCTGTGTACGACACAACTACACCAGTGACTTGAATTTTAGGATGGCTTTAATTACATGTCTGAGTATGTAACATAAAGGAAAAGCTATATTGAAAATCATTCAAACGGATTGATGGTCTTTAGGAGAGTATGTACAGGCCCATTACACACAAATAAAATACCTTAACTTTTTAAATACAAAAAGGTTTGTTTTTACCTTGACATGTATCAGTAATCGTCTGTTACCTCCCTCAGAGGCATCATCTGACTAATGTGATGTATGATCAGCTGATCTTCAGGGTGTGGCCTGACAGGTCCACTGCCTGGTGTCAAGGTGAAAACAAACCTCTTTTACAAAAGAGCGCACAAAGTTATGTGAAAAGAGGGCATAATGAATTTCATAAATGAAATAAAATACCTTGACATGGATTTGAAACTGGAATCTTTATGTTCAGATGATCTCAGAGCTGCAAAAATCTTCTTGTGGATTTTTTTTAGACAATAACCTCATTGGCCCTGCCACAATAATACCACAATACGGTAAATAGAGATCAAAGAAGTATTATCAATTCCACCAAACACACTCTAATCAAACAAGCCATATAACTTCTAAGTTATTTTACCAGTGAACTAAACCAACCAGAAACCTACACAGGATGAAACTTGCACTGAAGTGACTTTGTTAAATCTTTTTATAAAGATTTGAAAAGTTATTTCAATCGTTGACCTTTGTCACCTAGTCCTTGGGTGTATTCATAGTTTTACTGTTAACACCTTGTAATTCCTCCACTTCCAAATTCCTTGAATTTTCTTACATTGTAGACTGTGCCACTGTTGAATGAATCGAAAAGGATTCTGTCTTGTCAAACTGTTTCTAAATTGCTTTTGATACATGAGAGGGTCTCAAACAGCTAATATCTGTATTAACTGTCAATGTATTATGGGGTTAACACACACACTTCACAGCCATAACATTACAGGAGGTTTGACCCTGGGTCATTCTGTGTGAGTTTGAATGTGTGGGTTTGCATGTTTGTCTAGGTTGGGCGCTCCGAGCACTCTGGTTTCCCCCATCAAGGTGAAATCCTCCAAGTTAAGGTAGTCCTGAGCAGGCCATGCCCACGATCTGGAGATAGGTTCCCAAGTAGCCCACTGCTTCTAACAGGTTGCTGCACTGAAGGATGGGTCAAATGCAGAGGACACATTTTTCTCTCAGGTGTTAGTAATAAAGTATAACTTAACTTTAAGCTATTAAGCAAACCTGTTCAGAGTGTTTCCATGTTTTTTTTTTTTTTTTCAAAGGTGCTTCAGATACTTTTAAACAAGAATTTTAATAAAATTTTCTAATGTTTTTTACCAGTCCAAAACTGCTGTATGGTGTATCACACACTTATTTTCATAATGCAATTGTGAAGAGGAGTTTCAGCTGGGTGAAAAAACAGCATTGTACAAAGGTTATAAATCTTATCAGAAATAGACACTTGACAGTTCACTTGAGCTTGTATCCTCAAATCCTCTTGTTGCATTCAATCAGTGCTTTCATAATTCTGACACAGACGAGTGTATCATTTAAAAGGACCAACACTTTTCGAGTTCCACTTCACAGAGGTGCATGTGTCGCCTCAGGGCTGTCTCATTTGCACTATCGCTCTCCACACCAGGGAGACTAAATGCTAAGTGGATCAATACAGTAACTAAAAAGGAATCCTTGCTCAAACTTTTGTTCTGACTCTTCCCAGTAAAGTGTTCTTAAGGCTTCAACCTCGAGGGACTGGGACCCAAATCTGCTGTTTTTCTTCCCTTGGTTCTCTAATAGGTCTCTTGGGCCCTCCATCCAAAATGTGGCAAGAGCAGAGTAAAAACATTGATAATTTGTAAGTTATGCAGAGGAGCACTTCCCTGATGCTGTTGTGTCTCATTTATCCCCAAGACATTTCAGAACTCGTTTTGCCACGTCCTCCTGGTTCCCACCTGCTGAAAGACACACGCAACAGAAGTGATAAGGAATCTGTCTGCAGCCACCCCCCAGGGCAACTTTAAACAAGACTGCTGTGGCTTATACTTGTAAGATGCAAGTTGAATGCAGTGTTTCTCAAATGGTGGACTGAATAAAAGTGTTCCAAATCTGTCATATTATTTCCAGAATATCAGCTTGGACCTTTGAGTGTAACATTATCTATACTTATAATACCTACAGTTATAAATGACAACTACTAATGCTTTAATGGAAGGAATAAGGAATAAGCTTTAATACTGCTTTGTGTAAGTGCATACATTAATACAAAACAGATAGATTCAAATAGTTGCAACTCTTCGAGGCTAACAGTTATAAGCTCGTCAAGACTAACAGTTATAGGGGTGAATTTGGAGCCAAGTTTCATATTTGGAATTCCAACTGTGCATATCATAGCAACCAAACAGCCAATCTGGAGAGAGGCTGTTGAAGGTTACGCCCCTTCTCACCCGCACCATTGGTTTAGCACATAGTGGGCACTTAGCAACGCTGTCAATGAAACCTGTTCCTAACGCTAGCGGGAGCGACCTTGGCGAAAACAGTCAAGTGATTTGTCTGTTATTAATGCTCATATCTTGATTTACGGCCAAAACAGCAAAAATGAACACCAGGATCATGTAGAGCGGGTTAAAACAAAATATTAAGACCAAAATGACAAGCCTAACACCAGCAGTTACGAAGGGAGGGGCGACAGTTTTTCAATAGAATGTGAATTGGAGCCAGAGTCGATGGAGCTGGAAGCATTCCCATGATCACTTTCTATATGGAATGTGGAGGCTAGCAGGTTAGCCATGTATATATACAGTTTATGACTTTACGGCACTGAAACAACGGTGTGGCAGAGCTGCTCCTTAAATATCGATACCGGCACATAGGTGTGCTGGGTGGACCTTGTTGTGGAGCTCCAGCCTGCAGGTGACCAGGAAAACACTGGAACAGTGGAACATGGAACATGGAATGGACTCACACAGGTCAGCCATAAGAAATATCCAAGAAAACCACTCTTCCCCAAGTGTATTAAGTTATTATATTAGCACTATTTTAGAGACATTAGAGGCGTAAATGTAGATACAATCCCTTTTTATTTTATATGGAAAGTTAGACAAAAATAAGCTTCTTTAAATCTAGGAGGAAAGAGCTATATTTAAAGACGTTGTAGATATACTTGTAAAGAGTATTTTCCATTTGCTCATACTCATGGTAAGGCTGCCACATTAGTCGTGAGGGATTGGCGGTCTAGCAAGTTTGATTGACAGCTCGCTTTCCACCTGATAACTACTTTTAAAGCCTATTTGAAAAGCATATGAGTAATTGTGTTGAAGGAAGTCTATATGTTAATGTAAAGGTCTTCAAGTGCCAGGCCCCATTATAAAGTAGTGCTGTTTTATGGAGCTCCCTTTCACTGTACTGCAGGATATAAGCTGCAGGAAGTGCCCGCAGTGCTGACAACTTGGAACAATAGTAGTGGAGAGTTATCGCATACTCCAAGTCAGTGATTTTTGTGCCAGCAAAGCAAAACACTACAATTACCTCCCCTGTATTTTCAATATTGTTTGGTAAATTGCCTAATTTACAGCTCCATCAGAACCATAGATTATATATATAAATGGACATATCTAACCTGCTAGCCACCGCTTTACAAATAGGAAGTGAGCATGGGTGCACTTCCGGCTACATCGACCAATTCACTTTCTGTTGAAAAACTGCCACTCTTCTCTTTCCATAACTGCTGCTGTCAGGCTCCTCATTCGAACCTTAATATGTTCACATTTGTTCCTACATGATAATGTTACTTTATTTTGCAATTGTATCTGTAAATCAAGATATGATCATTAATAACAGACAAATCAGGCGGCTTCTTTCCCCAAGGTTGCTCTTGCTAGTATTAGCAACAGATTTGATTGACAGCATTGCTATGTGCCCGCTCCCTGTTAAACAAGTGGAGCGGGCAAGAAGGGGCATTACCTTCTACACGCTCTCTCCAGATTGGCTCTATGGTTGCTATGATACTCACAGTTGGAGATCCAAATATGAAACTTGGCTCTAAAGCTTCACCCCTATAACTGCTAGCCTCAATGAGCTTCATTTGACTGGAGCAAAAAGCTATGAGTGACATTACACTCCCTTAGTCCACTTTTTACACAGTCTGAGAACCAACATAACTAAGTTTTCAGTAAATGTGGTTTGGGCAATTTGGGTCTTCATTCCTTACTTCCTTCCTTGCAGTGCGACCCACTGACCTCAATCCAGTGGACCACCAAACTAAATCAAACCATCCAGACCACTATCTGACCTTTTAAGAAAGAACACGACCCATTAACTTTGTTTTCTACTCACTGTCCCCAAATGGAGCCAACTACCAATTAAAGTAGTTCTAAACACGATTTTGGACACCTTCAAAAGTCGGCTGGCAAACCGTCAGATCCCGCACTCTCTCTCCTACCATCTGCGCAATATTCATTTAGAGTTAGCTGATTAACCAACCAGAACCAGAACCTGCCACCAGTTCCAGTTTGTGCTAACAACTTGGAACAATTGTGGTGGAGAGTTATCATATAATCTCAGTGATGTCAGTGCCAACATAGCAAAACACATCACTCACCTTCCCTTTATTAAGTCAGTAAGTAAATTAAGTGGTTTGGACACTGTGGCTCTTCATTCCTCACAATTTGGCATCATTTAAATTTCAGGTTTTGAACACTTCAACTTTGAGGAGGTGTCTTGCTGTTTTTGCAATTAGCCTTATCTGCCAGTGATTATATGTGTGCCCTCACACACTTTTACAGTACATTCCAAAATAAGCATATCCTCAAAGTGCATTCTTTAAAAAAAATAAAATTTGCTTCATAAACTTCTGTGGCCATACTGGCTTGCCAAAGCCTGATCTCATCAGATCAGAAGTGAGTCTGGGCCAGGTCAGTAAATGGTCACATTTTTATATAGCACTTTTCCACCTTCAAGGTAGTCAAAGTGCTTTACAACAAGGAACTAGTCACCCATTCACACACCAGTGTACGCAGACACTGGGAGCGAGGTGGGTTAAGTGTCTTGCCCAAGGACACAACGACAGCATTCATCTGTGAGGGCTGGAATTGCACCGCCAACCTTCGAGTCAGTGGATCTAATCACTCAACCAATGATGTTTTACGTAGAGAGCGGGATTTGAGCTGCCAACCTTCGAATCAGTGGACAAACACTCAACCAACTGAGCTACTGCCCAGTACTTGGATGAGAGACTGCTTGGAATATCAGGTGCCACGGTGGGGCGCCTGTGGCAACAAAAACATTACTGTATTCTTAGGTAAAGCACTTCATATCACCCATATCGCCTAGTATGAAATAGGGTGGGATAATATCGATACACCGATATGTATCGATATTATTAAAATCGATACTGTATTGATTCTCCGTTTTCTAGTATCGATATTCCCCCCAGACGTTACTCTTTACGGGTGAAGATAAGCGAGAAGCAAGAGAAGTGAAAATGTCAGAAAAAATGTTTCAACCACCTTCCTCCCTCTAGTTAGAAACATGCATTCATCAAAAAGCACTTTATTGTGTTCTTTAATCTTCAAGAAAAGGAAGATAAATGCACCATTATTTTTTTATTTTTTTTTTTTTTGTAAAAATTGGGTTGACCATTTAAGTAAGGTTGAAGGCCTTTATTTTTTTCTGAATCGTATTGTATCGAAAGGGCACTGTATCGAGATACGTATCGTATCGTGGACTGTGTATCGAGGTACGTATCATATCGGCAACTTCTTGGTGATACCCAGCCCTAGTATGAAAGTGGTGTGTGTGTGTGTGTGTGTGTGTGTGTGTGTGTGTGTGTGTGTGTGTGTGTGTGTGTGTGTGTGTGTGTGTGTGTGTGTGTGTGTGTGTGTGAACGCTGGTGGTGGTTGGAATGGCCGATGAAGCAGATTGGCCTCACTTCCGTCAGCCTGCCCTAGGACAGCTATGGCTACAATAGCTGCTTACCACCACAGAGCATGAATAATGCTCTGTTAAGTGTCTTTGAGTGTCCAAAAAAGCGCTATGTAAATCTGATGCATTATTACTGACTCTGCCGACTCAGTGTTGTATCACATTCATTGAGTCTAAAACATCACATGTATTTTACTAAAGATCTGGCTGTGTCTATATAACTAAAAGAACAGGATTCATTTCTTTTCCGAAGTAGAAGGGAAATTGTCTCTGGTTTCAAATGCACAGCTCTCTCTGTGAAATGAATTTTTAATGACTTTTATATTGCATCTAACAAGTGTGAGAGTTACAGTTTTTAAAGTGAAAGCTAAAAGGAATGAACTCATCTCAACAGTTTTGGGGTCCTGCTGTGAGCATGGAGTAAAATCTGCAGTAGTTGTAACTTACAGATACATGGGGCCTCCTCTCTCATTCGTCATTTTAAAATTTTAAGAAGACAAAATGACAAAGTCCAATCACTTTGCAGATACATGTGCCGATGTCGAGTGTTCATGCACGGCCTCCTGAGGGGATGAGGGTTATCACAGTTTGTGGCTAAACAATACACTTTTGAGAAGCTATTATCTCTTTAACACTCTGCATTACCCTAAATTTACATACACTGATAGAGCATCTTTGATATTCATTCCATAATGACATCAATGCCTTGTTTAGAGTAGTGTAGTTATCTAAAAAGTCATCTTGAAAAGGCTATATAAGATTTTTTTAATCACTTTTTCTGCATGCATTGCATGATCCACATATTGATCCAATGTTCCTGTAGCAAAATGTATATAATGTTTGTCAATCCAATTGCAGAT
Organism: Periophthalmus modestus; assembly: GCA_019594935.1. Classification (NCBI taxonomy): domain Eukaryota; kingdom Metazoa; phylum Chordata; class Actinopteri; order Gobiiformes; family Gobiidae; genus Periophthalmus; species Periophthalmus modestus. The sequence continues at coordinate 5,766,632 of JAIEZT010001214.1, read as the reverse complement.
TCCTGTGGTAGAATTAGCATGTAAAGCATTTTTTAATTGCTGTCTGTATGCACAATTCTCATTGCCAATTTCATCCTCAAGTCCACTATGTACCTTAAGCACCTTTGTAAGTCTGTGTTTAAACTCCTCAAAATTTTCATCCTCCTTCTGTTTAGTTCTGTTTATTTCCATATAATTTGCTCTTCTAGTGAATCTGTTTTGAATCCTTGTTCTTAACGCTGTCAATCTAGTCATAAGCTCTTGTTCATCATGAGACAGTACTACTAACTGCTCCGGGTCAGTACCATCCATATGATTCCAGTCCCCTCTAACAGATGCCCAGTGATGTCCTAAAGCCTTTCTGTGCACCCTTTCTACTTCTTGTCCGTTCAAATTATATGATACTCTCAGTTGTTCCATGGCTTCCAGAAATTCCATTACATCCTCAATGGGTGTAATTATAACTGTATGCTATAAGTGTAGAACATTTCAGCCGACGCAATAAAATCTATGAAGACAAGTGGTGGACTCTCCACTGGAAAAGTTACGTAGTGCTCCTTTAAGAGCAAAACATTGCTGCATAGATCCATCGATATGACTGGTCTTTCCATAGCATCCTTTTATTTTATACTCTTTATAGCAGTCTTGGGTCAACTGCAGTGCAATTGTTACACTGTTACACTGGTGTCGGCATTTATGTACTGTAGTAATCAGATCTTAAAGCAGACCTATTATGCAAAATTGACTTTTCAGATCTTTCAACCATGTTGTTTCCCTTCTCATTTACCCTCTTGAAGTTGTATTTGGAGTGATCCGCACATGTTTGAGCAATCTTTAAGCACTTACTTGGAGATGCCGTTTTGATATGTGTAAGATTCAGCAGCATCACAGTCATTTTTGTACAAATGAAAAAACTGTACTTGCTAGTGTGATCTGCAGCTATCCATAGGAGGTGCTGACAACTTCACAGCTCGTTGTTGTTGTGACGTTTACGGTGGCGCTAGCTCTCATTGGCCACCGTGGTTTTCTAACATGGAAGTCAGTGAACTTGCTTCTTTTATGAAGTCATTTTAGATTTAAAATGCGCAAATTATGACCGTGGGTGTCATAGATTATAACTGTATAGCAGACACAAGCACAATAGGTCTGCTTTAACCAATAATAGCTACATCAGCAAGAGACCTGTCGGATTCGACCAGGGCAGCACAGTGATATTTGACCATAACACATTGTTCAGTTTCAAATGTCCAACTTTACAGCAGAAATTCTTAAAAGAGAGAAACTGCACATTATGTCATCACCTTCAGTAGCAGCATGTAGTCAGTGACTTTCTCCCATTTTAGATCCTCGTCTCATTTTGAACTCCAGCTTTCAGTCAGAGTTGAAGGTAAAATATAAAAAAGCAGATCCAGACACAGGTGCTCCCAGTCTGCTGATTCAGGCAGTAAAAATATCTTCTTGATAACATCCCAGTACCTTTCTCTTGCTCTCTTTCACTGCTATGCTCCTCTACCCTGCAGGATTTGACTGTTGTAAGCATTTTAAGGTTAAACAGACAAAGGTACCGGGCTCTGGCACATGCACGTGTCATTCTGTCAATTTGTGAAAAGGTAAGTGCTAATCCACGTGCCTCCACCGTGGCGCTAGTGAAAAGCAGAGACCACACGTGTGATGGAGAGGTCACCGGTTCAGTTGAAGTTAATAGTCTTTTGGTAACTTCTCTCAATTGACAGGCATATCAAGGTTGTGTACAATTTAAAGATAAAAAGACTCATAGAACATTTTATAACCATGTGTTTTGTAATATCAGATTTATACTGTCAAATTGAAGACGACAAGTATTTTTCAATGTTAAACCTTATTCAACATTTTTTATCTGTTGTCCTTGACAATGACATAACAAAAACTTGTAAAATGTAATGTAAATAGTTCTACACTCAGTTTGTAAAGACTTGTGAATTCAGTAAATTATGTTGTTTTTTTTTTTTTTTACTTTGGTATGAAATGTACAATAAGTTAGCACGGCTACCCTATAACAAGAAGCTCTCAAGACCATGACCTCCAAACAAGTTGTCCCAAAAGTAAAAGAAAAAAATAGTTTCTTAATATCATATGGCAGATACTGGTAGACATTCTTTACACAAATAATAGAAATGGCCTTTGAAACTTGTAGTAGTCAAAGAAAATCTTTCTTATATAACAGGTCTATACACAGACACAGTTTTCAAACATAACTCATGTTTGGTCTCTATTGATGTTAACAGGTCCATTTATCGTATTCTTTCTTACAGTTGCTCTAACAGTATCAAGGGAACATACACAATAGCCTCCGATTGGTTTAGTCCAGCGCGATTGGACCTGGCAATGTCTTGTTGCTCAATCCAAGGTCTGGCCTCTGTCCTTCTCTGTGTACCCAGGAGGCTGTCCCACTACAATGCTGTACCTTCAATAGACAAAGGCTTATTCCAGCTTTCTTTCAACCTTCTCCCACTGACAGATGGGACCAACTCTGGCGGAAAAAAAAAAAAAACCTTCAAGACAAAGAAATGAGTTGCTTTTATATGGATCCAGAGTATAGCTAGACACTGGGGATGTTTTGGCAAGAGGCTAGGGCTTCGGCTCGCTTGGTTGCGGTAGGCTATCATTTTCATTGTTTTGAAGGGAAAAAATATTACGCTACAGCAGTGGAAAGCTCTGGAAATAATAGAAAACTGTCTTGACACTTTGTTTGTATTGTTTTACCCAGCACGAGACGCCTCAAAATAAACAGCGGCAGAACACACGCGTGAGTCTCCCTTCTGTTATTACCCTATACATATGCACACACCTCTGCAAGCGGGCGATAACTGCTTAGCTGCGTATGCTCTGGCAATTGTCAGTCTGCCAGGGCCATGAGAGAGCCAGGGAGACAAAAGAGGGGGAGGGGGAAGGAGAAGGAGCTGAGTGGCACTGCAGACTGGATACAAGCAGAATTAGACAGGTGCCGTAGGGAGCGCCGGTACAATGAGGGGAAAGGTATACGCAGGGTAAGGAATGTAAAGGTGGGGGGACAGATAACGGAGCAAGGGGGATGGAGAGAGACAGCAATGAGCATGTTCTTATTGGTTTAATATAGACTTTTATGGCCGATGGATGTTTATTGTTATGAGAAAGAGACTGCATAACTCGTATTGCAATATGTTTTGTTAGAGCTTAATATATGCAATTTATATGGAGGTTACTACATGGTAAGCCCCTTGAGGCTTTTTGGTAACCGACCAGCACATTCTTTTGTCTGATGTATTATGCTTTAGTTTTTACTTTTCTCTTTTTTTTAAGTGAAAATAAATGCACCTAATTTTTCTATCTCTTATGATTATTATTATTATTAGTAGTAGTAGTAGTAGTAGGAACAGTAGTAAGACTGGTAAAACATTCATGAACACGCTTTTTTTACATAACATAAAAAGTACTGAGTGTCCAAAGTGGGATAATTTTTAAACTAACTAATAATCTAATAATCTGTTTTCTAATTGACATAATGCAGGACTGTAGTCAAGCTATACTGGTAAAATGGTAAATGGTTATACTTTTCAGTAGTGTATACTTTTCAAACTTACTTACACTCAAAGCGCTTTATATCACTTTGCATCACTCATCCATTCACTCACAGACACTGGGGGAAGGGGATGTGTGAAAGTGTTTTGCCCAAGGACTCGACAGGAGCAGCATTCATCTGTGGGATCTGAAGTTGCACCACCAACCTGTGGGTCAGTGTGGGTCAGGATTCGATCCACCAACCTTCGGATCAGAGCACGAACACTCTACCAACTTGGCTACTGTCACCCATATAGATACTAAATTAAGATGGGATGTGCTGTCAAGCCACAGAATGTTTCGTGTATGAACTCATTCTTAAAGCCCACACCTCTCTTCTCTGCTTTGCCATCACTGATTGCAAATGGATCAATGCAAAATTAGTTCAAAGCAGTTCAGCATCTAACAACAACTATTTGCCTTGCAGACGCTGTATAGGCAATATGCTGTAACACTATCAAGGTTGTTACTGGTTCAAAAGTCATCAGGGTTGTCAAGGAGCCTCAGTGTCTAACTATTTGTGTTTCCTCAGACGGAATACTAAACAATGGCATCATCTGTTCTTTAATGACATGTTATTGGATACTGGGAGAAAGCCAACCTGAGAGAGCCCATGCTGAATAAAGTTGAGAAGAGATGATCTTCTAGTTGGCTGGCCAAGGAATCATACCCACAACCTCCCTCTTAAGACACAGGATTGCTTCTATTCAGTTCATTCATTGTTCCGTCAAAGTCAAATTGACCCCTTACATTTATAAGGTTCTAGCACGCTCTGGGTAGTTCTGAGATACTGCGGTTTAAAGTTCTGATCACTCATACAGCACAGTGGAATCAGGAAATAGGCTTTTCCTCATCTAAATCCAAAAGCTTTGCCAAGCCTAACAAAATCTTGATAAAAGTGTAGGAACAAGAATATATGAATAACTTAATTTCTACAAAAAACATCAGATAGAAGGAGACAAAGTAAATCATTTTCACAATACCTACTTTCTTAGTTACTTGCAGATGTTTTATGATTGTTATTGAGGATGAGATGGCTCATTAACCAAACAACAGTAAAGCAACAAGCATTGGAGCAGTGTAAAGAACAGTGAAAGCAGAACTGGGCACACATCCACATGAATATATAATAGGTGTGAAACGCAAAGAGAACAAAAGCAAGCATGAGGCTGGATACTAGCACATTTTGCAGCCACCTACAACTCTTAACAGTCATGGTCTGCAGCTTGCTATCAACAGCTTCTGCAAGGACGGAGGGACAAGGACAGGGGGACAGACTGGCCACTATCGCAAAACTGAGGCAATAAAGGCACCGCATGACACCAGCAGTGCTGCTCCCCTGTCTTAATTTTGCTTAATTTGCCATAACACTTCACCTCATCTCACATCATGTTAAGAGAGAAGGGAGAGAGGAGTGAAAGATGGGGTGTTAAGTCATAGCAGAGGAGTGAAAGAGAGAGAGTGAAGGGAGAGAGACAGGGAGAAAGAGAGGGGGGAGGCGAGGTGGGATTCAAAGGAGACACTATGGGACACATGAACTGTAGTAGCCTGTGCACAATGGGCCAAGAGCACCACCAAGTGGCAAAAACATGAACACTGTTTGCTTCAAAGTAAGATAAGTCTTCACATCTGGAACTTCTAAGAAATCCAAGTCAGCATCAATGATTCACCTAGAAGTCTTTTGTCTTTCCTTTTCTCACTTTGGCCGAGGAAAGCTAAAGCTGCTATTGTAAGCAGACTCACATGACAAATGGGTTTAAGATTTTTAGAGAAAGTTACATATCAACCTTTTAATATGTCATGGTTTATTCTATGTACTATGAACGAGCAAACTGGGCTCACTATGACAAGAGGAGGAAAAAATACCATACCATTTAAATTTGCACAGGCTTTTCATTGCAGTCTCATTCTTGCTTAAAATAAGAGAGTTGCGTTAAAATATATGTATAACACCAATCATTGTATTTTAACAACATGATCAGAGATGAAAGATGACAGACGGTGTAATAACGAATAATGCAGCAAGTGAATAAATCATATCCAAATAAACCAAAGTTTGTACTTGTTCTAGTGCCATTTAATAATCCAAAACATAAAACTGGTGATCCAAAAGCCACTTGCTCATTGTGACTCTGGACTGGGCCTATCTGGGTCACTACATAGCATGCTGCACCGCTGCTTCTTCATTTGTTCATGTCAACAACTGACCTGCTTTCCCTCTCTTTCTCCGTGTTCCTTCAGTGCAGTGTAAAACCATTTAACTTGGGATCAGACAACCATTCACTTTGTGGTGAAGGGAAAAAGGGAAAGATTGCAGTTCCAAGTTTAAAATCAATCACATCGACCTTTGGAAAGGCCCATCTCTAATGTGCTACAGTGGGTCTTACAGAGTCTTGCGTTCTCTTGCTCCAACTTTATGGAAACAACACAGTCCATGTTTAACATTCCTGATGACGATGCAAATATTTAGTTTTACATCTTTCTAGTTGTAATTTGTAGTAATCCCGCCATGTGCTGTGTCCAAAATGATGTCCACCAAGTTCCACAATGTCTGCTCTATTTATTGGCCATTTTTTAAGCCATACCATGTGACTGTTCGGTATAATTCAATATAATTTAATTAAAGAATTCAGACAATTGTGTTTTTAAAGGGCGCATATTACACAATTTTCTGATCTGTTATAATGTTGTTTCCTTATCACAAACATACCTGGAGATGTGTTATGTTTCATTCACACATGTTTAACACACAAATCCTGCATATATATTTTTTTCTCAAATGGAAAACACTCTCCACTATGTGATGTCATGTGGTAATACAGGAAGTGCTCCATTGTGTTTTTAAACTCCAGACACCTTTACTAGAATCATTTGGATGATTTCAGCAATGGAATTTCCAATCTCTACTCAAAAAAGGTAAAAGGTAGCTGGTAACTTTAAAACTACCACTTCATGACATCATGAGGTAGAACAGAGCATTTTGAGCTTTGGATATGTAGGCAGACTAATAATGCAGGGCTACTCCAGCATGTGTGAATGAAACAAAACACTACTCCAGGTATGTTTTTGAGGAGGTAACAACATTATAACTTGGCTTAAACCTCACAAGAGTCAAGTTTGCGTAATATAGGACCTTTAAACCGCGCTAAAATACCTAAAACAATCATTCATTGTTTCTGTGAGTGGGCTTGCCTCTACAGACTCGACACAAAACTTGGATGTAGGAGACCAATATGAATACTATGGACAAAGCACTGATCATTATGTCAGTGATGTGACAGCTTTTGATTCTGGTTTTATCCCCTCAGAATCTGCATGAGCAGCAATCTGCCTGTTACCTTCTAATGCGAAGAGACAGGAATGGCAGATATAACTAAAATCACATCATTCAGTCTTGATGAATTGAGACAGAAAATGTACCACACATGTACTGACACCTGCTTCGTGTGTATAACAGCCCACACATGCGTCATCACTGCATACAAGAGGATCTTATTCTGAACACACAATAATGAATGGCACAATACAGCTCAGAAAAGCAACTCAAGTATACAACAGCTGTAACAATAGCCAGATCCATCTTGCACAACACACTTCCTCTCTCACCCAGGGGTTTTGCACAGAAAAGCATGAATCTATGGAACTACTCAATCACATTTCCATATGTAAATACGCAGGCCGTCTCCTTAGCGCCATGTGAGCTCGCAGCCCTATGGCTCCTCTGGCACCAAAAGCACACGGGGCGAATTAACATTTGCTCTCATAGTCGGCAAATGGCAACACGTGCCCAACATAGAAATGAAACACAAACCCCATGAAGAAGGAGACAGAATGAGAAAATATTTGAGGGTCGGGTGATTCATAATTTGTCTGTCAGAGCAGTATCATTTGCTATAAAGGGGCAGTGGATTGAAGGAATGGGGAACTTGAGGAATTTTTGAATCTCATTTTTATTTACTTAGCCACCTCTAGTGTTAGTAGTGTTAGTATTGACACCAATAGGCTCTGTGCACAGCAGCACACTAGCTAGCTCACTGTGTCTCAAAGCTAACAGTCATTTTTATAGAAATTGGAAAACAACCTATTCAAATTCAAATGACTCAAAATAAAGGCTACTGGATTTTATTAAATGTGTAAACTACTAAAGTTTTTTTTTGCATTTTTAAAAAATTATCAAGGCTCAAAATTTGCATTAGAGTTAGCATTGAGACACAAACATCTCTCTTTCTAAACACAGAAGTGTATTTATTTTATTTGGCGTCATTCACATCCACCCGCAGCTCTCTGTCCACTGCCTCATCTTTAAATATGTATACATTTTTGCGTGACTCTGCAAAAATCTCATGGAGATAAACTTGGACAGGAAGTAGTGACGCTAACAGTGAGTCTGCCGAGCGTTGTTATGCACAGAGCTAATTCAAATCTATAGCTGTGAGCTAAACATTTGTCGGTTGCACCGGGAACACAATGAGCATTATAACTGAACAGGGCAAAAAAAAAAAAGAAAAAAATGCAACAAATTTAAATACATACAGAAAAAGAGAATGCCTGAATATAAAAAAAAGCATTATCTTCGTTATTATTATTATTATTATCTTAGCAAGAGTTTTATCACCTCTTAAAATTATTGGGTAGGCTATTTTTTATCACTGCTCTTGCGTTTAGATGTTTCTAAATGTGTCAAAGTCTTAAGGACAAACCACAACATTTCTTTTCAGGGGTTGAGAGCTGTTGATATTTATACCCAGCCATCTCATGCATATGGACGAAACAAGCCCGGCAATGCATTGAACAAAAGCGTAACACACACAGGAGTAATATATCTCTAACCCAACACCAGCTCTTTACAATGCATATATTTTCCTTGTGCCTTTGACCATTTCATTATGCAAACCATAGACGAATTTGAACAAAAACAACAACTCTGTGACTATCAGCTCTGCGAGAATGTGTGCAAATGTACAGCGACAGTGATGGACGGCCTGTTTGCTGGAGTGATTTGTGGGTTAAAAGGTTGAATTTATGTCCACACTTCCTTTTCTACATGCATCTAACACTTACCAGTCCATTACAGCTCAAGACTAAATGCACACTGGTTTATGAGAGAAGGAGCCGCACCAGATTTCCCCCGATCGCTTGTCTCGCACGTCTCAAATAGCTCCTTAAAGCTCTTCCAATGTGCACACTTTTTCTAATGGACAGTTCGAGACAAGCTTGGGACCAAATGGTTTACTGTAGCGGTTCTCAAACTGCGGTGCATGTAACACTGATGCCGTGCATGCTCCTTCTGGTGGTATAGTCAGTTAGATTCACACTGTATATATAAATGGATATAGCTAGCCCACTAGCCTCCGTATTCCAAATAGAAAGTGAGCATGGACGCGTTTCTGGCTCCATCGACTCCATCAGCTTCAGTTCACTTCCTTTTGAAAAACTGTCACCCCTCTCTCCGTAACTGCTGCAGTGAGCTTCATCATTTTGCTCTTAAAATCTTTGCATTAACCCACTCTATACGATCCAGGTATTTTTATTTTGCTATTGTGTCCATGAATCAAGATATGAACATTAACAACAAACAAATCAGGTATCTTCTTTCCCCGAGGTTGCTCCTGGTAGTGTTAGCAATAGGTTTAATTGACAGCGTTGCTAAGCGTCCACTCCCTGCTAAACCAGCAGCATATGGGGAAGAGGCGTTACCTTGTACAGCCTCACTCGGCTCCAAATTCACCCCGTAACTGCTAACTACGATGAGCTTCTTTTGATTGGAGTCGAACACTATCGGTGACGTCACTCACTCAGTCAACTTCTTTATACAGTCTGTGGTTGAGGACAGTAGTATAGAAAATGTGTTTTAGACCGAGAATAGTCGGTCTTAACAGATCTAAAACACATTTAGATCGGGTTGTACTCGGAAAGTCAGACCTAGGCGAGAACCTTTTAGCCATCAGTAAAATGAGTTCAATTCATTGCCTTTCTATCATGGAAATCTCTGCTCTCATTTCCAACTGTTAAATATATGTGTATCTGTCTTATTAACAGCTGCTATACCGCACAGCCATGTAAGACTTGGGATTCAAAGTCTCCCTGAGGCGTCTTAACTAAAACATATGGCTCATCATCCTGGAAGGCTTTAAAGACACAAACAGGTAAATGCTTGAAGGTAAATGTCCGTAACTACTATATTATAAACACTTCAGTTTAAATTTAAGTTACAAAGGCATTATGATGCCTTTGAGATGATGTGATGCGTTGTAATTATGCTTCTTGAAGTGGTAATTCAAACTCTGGTGTGTTTTATTCATAACCAGTGTTTTGCCTATAGCATCAGTGAGCTTCCATACAGCAGGAGAGGTGAGTATCACACAGACTAACTTAAATAGGAAAATGTATTTGGGGTGCACACAAACCTCAGTGGTCAACAACTGTTCCTTCAAGTGGCTTTATCATTTATTCACGCATTCAGTCACCTTTTTTTCTGTTATGGTCACCCTTTTAGAGACTTTTGTCCATTGTAAAGATATAAAAGCAGTGTTTCAGGGTTATTTCTATGGAAAGTGACCTAATTATTTTCAATCTGTTATCTCTGTTCAAATAAAGCATGTTGTATGTCATTTAGGCAGCAGATCGGCTGTCTAAATATTGGCCTCAGCAGGAGATTTAAGGCTGATACGCTAAAAAGTGAAAATATCAGTTTATCTCTACTATTATCTCTAATTTTAACCATGTTAGCTTTTGTGAATGTTGTGAATGATGCTGGCAATATGTTATCAACATTTTTCCCCAGTAAGTAATTTGGAAAAAATTAACTTAACTCACAAATTGTGTCATGAATCAGAATGTTTTATTGCAATGATCAGTGAACAAAATTCACAAACTAGGAACTTGCTTCGGCAGAATGGAGCAACAGTAAAAAATGGATAACTCATCCATCCATTTTCTTCCATTTATCCAGGCCAGGTTGCGAGGGCAGCAGTCTAAGCAGAGACTCCCAGACTTCCCCACCCCAGACACTTCCTCTCGCTCCTACAATGGGACTCCAAGGTATTCCCAGGCCAGCCTTCATAACTTGAAACCAAAACAAAAAATTGCTTCAAATGCATAAACTAGTGAAGATAACTACCTTTTGAGACCTTGGATACCTGCTTTGGATAACCGAGGAACTACATACGCATTATCTCTTATCGCAGTTGATACCAGAAATATGTGCAGCACTATCCAATGATCTTTTCTATAGACTGTATCTCAACTTCACACTTAAGCATTGAGTCTCCGACATGTTGTGTTCCTGCTCCACTAGACTGTGATGGCGCCTAATGAGCCGCTCTCAAACAGCTTTCTCTTTGGTCATTGGCTGCTATTGTTTTCATTGGTCCACCTGGTTGTCACGGCACTGCACTAACTAGTCAAGCAAATTCCACCTCGAGATATGGCACTGTTTTTATGTGTGCTCCGATGGTGATTAAACAGAAGCGATGATGAGAGAGAGTTGTGTATGCACAATAGCAATCTTGAACAAACCCGTCCAGCCTTGGCTCTGACACTGATGACAGTTCTGATCACAGCGCATGCCGTAGAGGTGCTTTAACATCATACGGTCTATTACTGAGAGATCTTAAGTGTTATGTTTGTTAGAAACACCCTTGGCAGGAAAAACAACAGCTCATGGACTCTGCTACCTGCCTGTGAAGGATTCAGTGTGAACGACTGAAGCCTAAAGATTACATTTTAAAGGGCAGATTTAGAATTGAATGTATTTATTTTTTATCTTTGCAAATGATTGATTGGACTAATATCTGCTCTAATTCATTTGACTTTGGTATTAGTCATAATGAAGCTGTCACATTGTACTGTTTGATTGTGATCACTTACACCACTTCAACAATAGAAGTTGATTTTATTTATTTATATTCCCCTCATTTACACTCCATTTATCTTCTTTCCTCACTTACAAATTACTAGTACAAGCATTCTCCAAGTGCCATCTCCACCTGGAAATATCACACATACACACACATGTGACACAGTCTTGTCACATATAATTGTAAATAATATAACAGAAAGAATGTTGGGTCAATAGCAAAAGAGCAAAAGCTTTAAGTTAAAGAAGCTATTTTTGTTAGGAAAGAGAATCCTTCTTTAAACAGGAATGGGGGCCTGATGGGACATGCCCAGAACACCAGTGATTCAAAACAAATGCCCAGATGGAGGAGCAGTGGCTCTACTCCAAGCTCCTAGCAGATGACCCTCACCTTATCGCTAAGGGACCACCAAGGCACCCTGTATAGTACTTCTAACTAACTTCTACCATTTGTAAGTGGGATCTCGGTTCTTTCAGTGACCCAGAGGTCATGACCACAGATGACAGTTGGAGCTTAGTTTGAGTATAGTAAATCAAGCGCTTTGACTTTAGACACAGCTTTTTCTTCTTTTCTTTTTTCCCTAAAAAAAAAAAAAAGTAAATAAAAATTAAAAAACAATTTCATTCAAAAGCTACACATAAAATTAAATAATGAATATACATAGACAAATAGAAGAGCAATATTCAAATCACAAGTTGTTTTTTTAAAACCGTCTCTTCGATTTGACTGGTTTTGTTAGTTCTTCAATTGTTTTCAGTGACATGCTCAAATAAAGCCTTCAATCTTCTTTGTTTCTCTTCTTTCTGTCTATCATCTCGGGGTTTGTTATTCGATTTGAAGGAAAAAAGTGCGTGAAAAATCCTACAGAGATTTAAAGCCTCATTTCCGATGGTGTCCTAGAAACATAAATCTCATTATCATTCCGACATCAACAGAGCTTGCTGCAGATAACACAAAATTATGAGTAAAATGATTTAAAAATAACATACTGAGAAAGCCAAACATCATGGAGGCATGCATATGTATGGGCCCGCCACTGGATGAAGCTGTAATTCTGGGATATGAAGTAAATAATGTTATTGGGGCATATATTAAAGTTTTGAACAATATTGTTATTACTTCAATTTACAAATCTAACATTAATCAGTGACTGCTGTATATGTTACAATTGTTATTAATTGTAGCATTTTATTTGATTATGTGTAACTAAGAGGCAATAGTAGTAGTAGTAGGATCCAGGCCCGTTGACAGAAAATTGGGGGCCTGGGGCAAGAGGCCTCACATGGGCCCACCTCTCAGTGGCGTGCAGTCAGGTGAGGGAGGTGAGGCCGTGCCTCATCTGTCATCACAGAGAAAAAAATAAATGAAATGGTTATATTTATACAATGATTTGTACTATAAAGTTATTTTCTATTTAACTTTGCAATTTTAATAATTTTTTTTAATTCAAAATGGCTGAATTTTTATGTTTACCGTTGAAATACTGAGAAGACACATGCGAAGAGGCCGTTTGTGCCTCACATGGACTGACTGTGCTGTAGCTCAGCAGTGACAGCTGCAAGTTTAGCAATCCATGCTCTTTTTTCTTCTTGTCTGTCTTTTTAAAAGGAGGAAGATTATATATTAAAGCTCAAGCGGTTTTCTAAACTGGACTTTTGGTCGAAGCAAGAGGTTATAATTAAAGGAAGACCAACGCTAAAGGAGCTAAATGGTTTGGTCCAGACGACGGGACGAAAGACTCGCTCTTTTCAAACAGAGTGATACGAAATGGTAAGAAATTTAATGACTTCAATCCACTGAAAAATGGCGAACCAGAAGAGGAATAAAAAACAATACAAAACCAGCTTGCTTTTTAGTTCATACTATTAGAGTTGTTTCATACGGACTTCAGAACTTTTATTTTTAAATGCTTTTTTATTCTGGCCCCAAGTCACTGGTAGAGAAACTGACCCGGGGCCAAATGTACTGACGCCTGGTTTACATGTTTGTAAATCTGATTGTGATGACATCAGTGCCTCACCAGCCACGAGCCTCACCGCACATCACTGCCGCCTCTCTAATATAAATGAATAGGAGGAGAGTCCAGTTCTGGGCCCCTAAGATCCTGGGGTCTGGGACAACAGACCTCTTAGTCCCCCCCCCCATCAGCTGATAGTAACACCAACAGAAATAGTAGTAGTAAGTGCAGTAGTAGTATAGCTGGTTTCTTGATCCCAGCTTCATCATGGCATCATGCCGATGTCGATTGTTTAGAATTCAAAGAAATTGATGGTTGATAAGCTCTGCTGATATTTTTGGGTCAATATTTAATGCTGTTTTTGATTATTTTCCCCAAATTATGTAATTTAAGTGTAGCACAAATTCACCCACAGCCCTTTTTTAATACAAACCAATAAAAGAGCAGTGTAGTCATGTTTTGTGCTGTTCAAATGAAGCATGCTGCATGTCGTTTAAGCAGCAGGTCGTTTGAAACAAAATATCTGCCTCAGCTGGAGATTTAAGGCTTATAGCCAATACACTAAAAAGTGAACATATCGGCCCTATCTATCAGCCAACCGATATATCATCTGTCTTTAATTTTAGTCATGGTACCTTTTGAATGTTGTTCTGAATGTTGTGAATAATAGGGGCAATATTTTGTCAACATTTTTCCCCAGTAAGTAATTTGGAATAGTTTAACTTTGTGTCAGAAGTCAGAATGTTTTATTGCAATGGTTAGTGATCACAATTCACAAACCAGGAACTTGCTTCGGTGGTATGGAGCAACATAAAACACACAATAACCCATCCATCCATTTTTTTCCACTTGTCCATGGCTGGGTCGCAGGGGCAGGAGTCTAAGCAGAGACTCCCAGACTTCCCTCACCCCAGACACTTCCTCCAGCTCCTCTGGTGAGACGCCAATGCATTCCCAGGTCAGCCTGTAAGACATTAATAACAAGAGTAAATATAAACTGGACAGAAACATACTGCAAAAATTATCAGAAAGGCTATATATATATATGCATAAAGTTTAAGTAATATTAATATTAATAGTGTCCCTAATCCATACTTAACAGTTCACTGTGCTAAAAGTGAACATATCGGCCAACCAATATATCGTCTATGTCTTATTTTAACCATGTTACCTCTTGTGAATGTTGTAAATGATGGGGAGAATATTTTGTCAACATTTTCCCCAGTAAGTAATTTGGAATAATTTAACTTCAAATTGTGTCATGAATCAGAATCAGAAAATGTTCATCAGTGAACAAAATTAGCAAAATAGGAACTTGCTTCAGGGGTATGGTGCATCATAAAACTATTATTAACAAGAGTAAATATATAAAATTTACCACAATAAAAAAATAAGGGCATACATTAAAAACTCTGAATATGAATATAACCACAGTGTGAACAGTACGACAGTGCAAAACTATCAGACGACTATATGCATCAGGTTTAAGTAGTGTTAATATTAATACGGTCCCTAATCCATATTTGACAGTACACTGCATAGTAAGACAATTGTCATACACACACAACACTGTGTCCATATGCTTCACATATTATAATTATTCTCTAGTGGTGACAGGGCTAATTATTTCCTCACAATGTTCTTTATTTATATTTCTTCACTAAATCCTTATTAACCGGGTTGTCAGTGCCATAATTTCATTTCCTCTTTTGATGAATGTGAAATCATTGGGGATGGAAACAACGGATATCTTTTTGATACCCGGTCCCGTAGAGACCCTGTCGACCTCAAAGTGATAATAGTAATAGCACTGTTCACTTGATCACACAACACACATGGAAATAAGGGACTCATGCAGGATAATGATGGCGTTTTGGAGGTTAATTTATGTATGTTTGCTTGGTCAGACTATTCACTGTTGTAGATTCAAAGAGATTGTAACAGCTGTGAATGAATACACTATATGAATTGTAAAAAGTGTTTTGTATTTTTCCTTTTCACTTTCTTGTGTAAAGTAATCAACGATTATCACATTTTGCATTTGATCACATTGTAAAAGCAAACAAATTAAAGCCGCAAGCGGCATCGAACGACCCTTACAGGCCGCGCTTCGCACTCGGCTGGCCTGGCGGTACCTGTAGGTGGCACTGATTCGTCACTTACCTTTGTTTTTTTGCGGCCTTGGGCTGCACTTGTGATCAAACAAAACCAAAAGAAAAACATTTTTTGATACAATTTTGGCACAGTCAACTAGCTAGCTTGCTAGCACTTGTGCCTCATCCTTTGTCTGGGTCTTCCAGGTAATCCCATTGCTACATCATGCAATAAAAGTAGGCTACTACTCGGGCTAGGTAGACCTGACAAGTTCTTATTCAAGATCTGGTAAGTTTGAGTCAAATTCAGAGGACAGATTAGGTGGTGGGGGTATGTACCTTCTCGCTAATCATAGTAAAAGAACAATTCAAATCTGTCAACTTTATGTCCAGTTGACAGATTTGAATTGTTCTTTTACAATGATTAGCGAGAAGATACATTGAAATGTTCTTTTACCTATACCTGGATGACTGAGGGATTACACAGACATCTTATTGCTGATCAGTTATGTGTCTGTATGTAAAAAGGTTGAAACTTCCACACATTTATTCCCATAGTCCATAACCACAATCTAGCAATTTACCAAACACACTATATTTAATTATGAGCTTCAGCTTCTGTAGTACCTGAGGTATACCAGTCTAGCTTGGCTCATATAGCATGTGGATGGCATGTGGTAATGTGCGTCAATACTAATTAAGGAATTCTCACTGTAACAAAATATCTGGCAGCAGAACATGTGCTAATGACATCTTATAGCAACCATTAGGTTAAGTAACACGTTCACCAATCTTATTTATAGGGCCAACAACCTCTTCTCTTATGAAGACAGCGTGATGTAAGTGAATCAAAAGTGGCTCCTCGTTAGTTTGTTGGCTTTGCTTCATTCCAATAACTCAGATACTTTAGACTGCAGCAGGTTACTGCTCAAATTTGTGCATAAAAATGGATTACCTGCTAATTTATAGTAGAGTTGGACTATCCTGACCAATAATCAGAGGGCCATCAATCCATCCATTTTCTCCCACTTATCCGGAGTCCCAGACTTCCCTCCTCCAGCTGGAGGAATAGTGTGAAGTGTGTAATCAGAGTGCATTTTGGCAGTACAATCAAAAAGTGCTGAAACATGTCCTTAAATGTAATTGTTTGTGTGGAAGATTAGAGTACATTTGTTCCATTTTTGTTTTTAGCTCTTTTGGTATTATAACCACTATAGGCTACTCCATATTAAATGTGTGCATGTTTTCAAAACACAATATCTATTGATAATTTGATATATTGCCAAGTTCTAGTATATCACGTTTTGCCTTATCTTTTAAGAAATTCATGTTCCTGGAAAACTGAAGAATAGTTTGGTTTGCTCTTGAGTAATGTTGAGTCACAACATAGTTCATAATTATACTAAAATTGACCAAAGTGAGTTGGCATCAACAGTTTCACTCAGGTGCATCACTGTTGGATTCCACCCAAATCACAGTTCTTCTCTGTGATTGGTCTGATCTCTTGGTGGGTCACAAACATGAGAACAGGAGAAGATGTATTTTCGTGTGATTGTTATCTCAAACATGTTGTGAGAGTTCTTGGTGTGCCAGTGCAAAGTAAACTTTATCAACCACATTAGAAAAAAAAAGGTTTGGGTTATAAGTACAAACACCATCAGTGACACCAGCTGATTCAACACATCTCTTGTTGTAGTCTCAGTGAATAAATCTGGAGTAAATCTGGTCAATACTTTTGAGTCTCCAAATGCAAAAGCTTTGGCATTTGAATACATCAACGGTCCACTATGCAAACATTGGCCACATGCAACCATAATGGGCACAAGGAGGACATGTTAGGATTGGCACGCTGGCCTTTTTAATTACGAGTCCGGATACTGGACAAATACAGACATAATCATTAGCTATTTTTGCTATTTTTCCTCATGCAATCCTTTGGAAGCCAATTTGTCTCCTGGTGTTTTTTTCCTCAGGGCTGTTTCCTAGCTGATGGCACACCTACAGAGAACACGCTGGGACAGAAGCTCATTTGGAAAAGTGTGTGTCCATGTTGTGCACTGTAGTTTCAATTCACACTAATTTAATGCAATGCGGATGGGCTTTTGTTATTTCCATTGGCCTGGCAGGTGGTTTTGTTCTGCATTGCTGAATTGCTCGACCTCTTGTTTAGTCTTGACCTTTAAAGGGTGTCTCAGACATTTGGCCCAGTGAAAACTTCATAAAGGGGCATGCGTGAGTGAGGGCTCTGGTAACACACAGTGCAAGAATGCAAGTGAATATATAAATATCAGGACAACAAGCTTTAAGTGTGTAGTGACACTCTTAATTGCTGCCAGTATATGTTAGTGCTATAGTGTTAAGTGAATTCTAACCTGGCAAGCAGCATCTAACACATTTGAAAAGTACAAGACATTCAATGTTTCCAATTAGACAGTCATACTTATCTAACTTTTTCTAACCTTGTGCCCTGAAGGTTACTCAAGTCTTACATCCTATTAGTCAACATAGGCTTTAGTAAGTTTTGAGGATGCATCCAAATGTCCACACTATTCCCTACATAAGGCACTATTTAGTGGTCACGCCATTTAGTAGTGCTGTGAAAAAGTAATCCACTCAAGAGCTAAGAGAATTGTCATGGGGAACAAATTGTCTAAGCTAATAATGAACATGCTCCAACATATCATTAATATAAGCATGCAATTTGATAGTAAAACTGCTGTGAATGAGTCTGCTGATGTATGGCCTTAAAAACTGCACAGGGCCTTTACCTATGATACAACAATCTTGGGAAAATTCAAATGTGTAGTCTCTAAGTTTAAGAGGCAAAGGACAGGGGATTACTGAAACTAGCATGAGTAAACCTATTTACAACTCTAGAGTCTAAATAGTGCAGGAGTATGTAGTGCGTAAAGGGTCAGGGCCTAGGGTGGACATTCGGATTCTTGTAGTGTGACATGTATAAATCTTGTAAGATGAAATAAGCCGTGCCGTGGACAAGTTCTCAGCCGTGCCTTTAACCCAGTGCAGATGAAACTGATGCAGCTGTTTTGCCTTGAGACAGTCTCGTGTTAAGTGCTCAGTCTTCACAAAGTATTATGTCCTCACTGCATAAAACAGGCCTGGGGCAAAAGAAGTCATCTGTGATTTGTCTGCTTTTATTATTATCACAATAATTCTACATTTTTTCATGAACTGGCCTAAAAAATCATATGAGATTTATAAAGGAAGTGCAATACAATTTTAGGTATTCTGTATAGCCATCCACATTTCTAGCCTAAAATGAAAGTTAAAGCAGAACAATTATGGAAAATTGACTTTTCAGACCTTTTGACCATGTTGTAGTTGTTTCCCCTTCTCATTTTCCCTCTCGAAGTTGCTTTTGGAGTGATTCATGCATGTTTGAGCAATCTTTAATCACTTAGTTTCAAGAATCCACTGCTCTGTACTTACTTCATTCAATTTTATTTTCTTAATCGATGATACACAGAGGTTTCGGCAGCGTCGCGTAGTCATTTTGGTACAAATGAGAAAAAAAATTAAAAATACTCCACTACTCATTGCTACGATCTCCAGCTGTCCATAGCAGGGGTCGACAGCTACACGGCTCTTTGCTGTGATGATGTCAGCTCCCATTGGGCACTGCGGTTTTCCAACGTTTTTTAATTAAATCGTTTTTGATAAACATTGTGATTTAAAATGCGTCATGCCTTATATATATAGCAAACACAAGCACAGTAGGTCTTATTTAAGTATTATTAGCCTAGAACAGACATGGGCAAACTACGGCCTGCGGGCCGGATACAGCCCTTTGGGTTTTTAATCCGGCCCGCCGAACGTGACCAAATTATGTTAAAATAGGTAAGGGTCCCTGCTGTATCTATTTAACTGAAACTGGCTCCTCTGTCAATCATTGTAGGACCCACTGTGGCCTGTGTGTCAAAAAGTTTGCCCACCCCTGGCCTAGAAGCACCTATTTGGATATGTTCATTTAGTTAGCCTTTTTCTTTTATTTTGCAGCTTACATAATGATAATGGCATTTTAATACGTCATTATGGCAAGGGAGCGGAATAGACTAGGGACCCTTGAAATAGCTTGGCCATTGGTATTGCATAGGAGCACATTCATACAGATTCTCACAAAGCATTTAAAGCATGAGTTAATTTGAATTGACTAAATGGTTAATGTATTTATTGAATCGTAATCTCATATTATCCATAGAAGTAATGAAGCTTTGCCGGTCCCTGCCACCCTCGGGGCAGCAGATGTTTCTCAGGCCAGATGGTGTCTTTCTTATTGGGAGGAGTTCATTCCCTTGCCAACAGTGTAATTCCTACATTTGTTTTGTTTGTCTTCTTACATAAAATTATGTAACACTTCCACAGCACCAATTTGGAGTTAACCAATTGTAGCAGACGAGTGTTGGCTGTGACCAATTCAGAGCCCAGGGCCACATTTTAGATGAGGTCTTTGTGTTCATTTCAAACTTGATGAACTCCTCCATGTTTGAGAATACACTGCAAAATGTGGCTATACCTGCTTGTCAATGTCTGAGACTTGAATGGGAGAAGTTGGGAATACTCGAAACCACAGTGGGGTGCTGAATGCATTAAGTTAAACAAGCAAGTTTCTTTGTAGTTTTCTGTTTTTTTTTAAACATCAATGTAAGGGTTTCCAGCATGGGTTTATTGAGCTATTTGGTTATTTTAATAAGCAATTTGTGTATAACTCAATGGGACCAACCATTTGCAAGTTTAACACATCTTAAAATACACAGCTCTTGTAAAAATCCCCCATTTATTACCCCTCTATGCAAAGATGTTGCCCTTGCTCTCACCCGCACCACCTACAGTACCGGCTTATAGACGCTGTGAGCGCCTGGGAGTGCGTTTCCAGGCAGGAGGTGTAATGAAATTAAATCAGCTGTCTCAGTGGTGTTGTTTTACAGTTTGTATTTCAGAAAGAAAAAAAATGTCTACGATGTAGTAAAACAAGCTATTTTTACTCAACAAGAGTCGATTCCTGAAAAGCTTCTGGCACTTCAACGCAAGTGTTTTTATTTTAAAAAGGTGGACTAAATTAGAATATGCTTGAGAATAATATAGTGTTGTTAACCTCAGAACCTCAGTCTATTTTTATGCCAGGTAAGCTATAGTGAGTTTTTTTTTTTTTTGTTTTTTAAGCTGTTATAATGATCAATACATGAATAGAAAAGGGAAAAATAAGGCTGGACATTGAGGCCTATTTCTAATTTGTTTTCTTTGACCCCAGAAGTCTGGAAATTCACCTTGATGTAGCCCGCAGCAACAGAATCATTATTCGGGAGGCAAGTGGCTTTTATCAATGTCTTTCAGATTTTTTTAGTTTTTTTTTTTTGTCATTCAGTGATTTTGGCCTTAAGGTGTAAGCGGGGGAGAGGGGGTTATTTGGTAGGAAAAAAAGATATCCAATTCTGCTAAATATCTCCACTAAAGGTTGAAAGATGTTTTTTCTTCTTCTTTTTGAGTAAAGAAAAGCTAAAGTGCATTCCAGTTTCTTTTACACATAGATGAACAATTACTGAGAGAATTTGAATTGATGATGAGTATTATGTTATATTTTGTAAGCCAGTCTATCTGAAATTGACACATTATTTTTGAATAGTTTTTACTGTAATCCGTTACTTCATCCAAGGTTTCACAAGCCATTGTATTGATCAGATGATCAGATATTGTTTTTTAGATGGTAATTTGCTGGGGAAAGTCAAACAAAACTGTGGATATTACCCCTGGTCTTCCAACTGACAGCCACCCTTTAAAGCAAACCTATTGTGCTTGTGTCTGCTATATAGCTATAAACTATGACACCTGTGGATAATTAAAATGCACATTTTACACCACAATATTCTTCTGCCCAGTAGGAACTGACAATAGTTTTTCATTTGTACCAACATGACTATACAATGCTGCGATATCCTACAGGTATTGCCGATTAAGAAAATAAAATTGGAGAATGACGTAAGTACAGAGCAGTGGGTGTGTGCCGGTGACAGTGAAAACGGGGTCTGATCGGCAATGTGGAATTTTGAAAACTAAAGATTCGAATCGCTCCAAATACTTCGCGTGAATAAATGGTGACTGGAAACAACTATAACATGGAAAAGGTTTTTTTGCAGAATAGGTCTGCTTTAACAACTTTTTTGTTTTAATTATTTTTATTATTTTTATTCCATAATTTATATTTTTGGCTTTTTTCCCCTCACTTTTACTATCCATTTTGCTAGCATATCTCACAATGAAACAAAAAGTCTGACTATAGTAGAGCTGCCTTGGGATGTGTGTCATACTGCTTCTTGCTTCTCTCCTCATCACATCTGACACCTCACTACCACTGGAAACAATTAGATATCTATGGAAACTTCTGCCATTCATCCTCTGCTCCATCAATGCACTTTGGTTGTCACTGTCACCACTCAATATATTCTTGTGCCAAATGCCTATAGACATCGCGGAGCACATCGCACTTCCCTAGCTATTTTTTATGTCTTATCTTTTCTTCTCCAAATGTCCTTGTTCTGTCATCTAATTATTCTACCTACCATTGTTATGCTGATGACACCCAAGCTAACCTTTCCGTTCCCTCTGGCAGTACACAGCGCGCGGTATTCATTTGTGCGTGCCACGTTGACATCTCGGTATGGATGCCTGCCCACCTCAAGCTTCAGCCTTGACAAGCTCTGAACTCAAGGCTCTAAGCTGGCCCCGCACCCTCTCCCCTCATCACAGCTAACAACACTACAGTGACCCCTGCCGCACGTCAACAATTTCCTGCACCAATCTTGACAACCATCTGTCATGGCTCAAACAATCACCATAGCTGCTACAACTCACAGAGATGTCATATGTGGAGTGTAAGGCTCCAGTGTGCCTTGCAATGTGCTATAAACTTGTATTGAATGCATAACACTATGAGAGGAAATAATACAATTACAAAGAGCTATGTGACATTTTTGGAATAAGAACATTAGACAGTACAGTGTTTATTTGTGAATACAATGAATATAAAGAACCAATACAAAGACCCTGAATGGAATAATTAACCCAATGAAAGAGCCCATGGCTTTTTTGGGGGGCAGTGGTTTACCAGAAGCTTCAGATCAACATAAAACTAATACAGGATGTCTTTCACATAACTGGAACATCCAACTAACCTGTGGTGACATTGGTTTTGACCAAAGTTAAGAACTGCTTCCACCCTGAGTTCTTCTATTTTGGAACATCATTTTTTGTTTTGAAAGCAACATGATTGAGTTTTACGAAAAAACATGTACTTAAAAACAGTGCAGGAGATCTTTGGACATTCTGATGACACAATAAAATTGAAGTGGAGTGTTTTCTGTGTGCTCAGGACCTTGTAAACAGGATTAATGAAACAAGAATGAATGAAGCTAAATACAACTCCAGGTTTGTTTTGATGAGGCAACAATGGTAAAAGCTTTTGAAAACGTAATTTTGTGCAATGTTATTAGCAACTAGGGCAGGTAAAAGTGCTTACTGTGGTAGACACTGCAGCTTTTTGATGCCAGATAGAAGAGAGATCAGTACCACTTCTGTCATCTATTTTTTCCTCAGTGTTGCGTACGCGGAGCTGTTATTGTGCTGCTGTATAAACAGACGTTTATGGCGAGTTGCTGGCCTGTTGCTGGTGCTCCTTCTCATGGCTCAGCAGCTCCGGTCTGACATCTTCAGTGTGGGGGTCGGGGAGGGTTGAAAGCCTTCTGCTGCATCAGGGCCTGGTCTGATACAATCCTCCATTTACCTTTTGCCCTGCAGCGATAAGAGAAAGGGAATGAGGTCAAAGCTAAGGCTCCAGCCGTGGACTAAATGGAACATGTGCAACAGAACACGTAAAGATGCAGGCTAAAGTTGGAATGACTGACAAGGTTATGGAACTTTGCTGCAAGATTTCTTTTTCAAATCAATAAAAAATATACTAGTCAAAGCAAAATCATGTCAATAAAAATTAAGAAATCTTAAATACGTCTGATTAATATACAGATACTGTTTCATAAGATCAATTATGGTTTTAGGGGCTGCAATTTGAAATCCTACCTAGCCCAGTTGTTGAGTCCTTTGGCAAGACCCTATAAGGACTGTGCATGTAACAACTCAACTGTTTAAAGCCCTTAATACATTTCACTCATGGTGTGAGAATTTAAAGAAATCCTATTGTGCTTGAGTCTGCTATAATCTATGGGATCGTTATGTTATAATTTGCGCATTTTAAGTCGCAATATTCATCTAAATAATAAAAGAAACAAATCTGCTGACTTCTACTTTAGAAAATTGCCATGCCCAATGGGAGCTGACATTGCCGTAAATGTCATGACAACAAAGAGTCGGCCCCTCCAATAATTAGCTGCACATCACGCTAGCGAGCACCAGGTCGACAATATGGTGTCTTGAAAAGAACTATAACATGGTTAAAAGCTCTAAAAAGTCGATTTTGCAGAATAGGTCTGCTTTAACATTTATATGGGGATTGGTTGAATTCATGGTGTGACATTGGGTGCATTTACTCTTACTTGTTTAATTCCGGTTTGAGCCTGTTTTATTTTGGATGTCAACTTGATTTGGTCCTGTTGTAGTCCTGCTTTAGCCCAGATCAAGTCCAGAATTAGTTTCGGGTTTGGTCCCAATTTAGTCCCAATTTTAATACTGTGTTTGTGCAAGTATGAACACAGCCATAGTTTATCACAATGAAATACATCTGCTTTGCCAGTTTTAAACCCTGATAATGATCCCATGCTCTGAGGAGGTAGTAGATGATTTACTGCTTTGGTTAACCAGAAGGAAAAACCCCAAAGGAAGCATGATTTTCTAATTAAGTCCATTTTAAAACATTAATTCACTTTTGAGGCCTTTTCATCAATCAACATGGCTGCTTTAAAGACGTCCCATGACATTCAGATAGCATGCACAAATGCACACAGCAAAGTTAGTGCAGGTTCATCACCTCACTCCAGTTTGGCAGCTCTGGGTGTTATTTCTTTATTGCGGCTGCACACTTCAGCTAACACCTCAGCAGCGGGGGGCAGTCATGTGAGAAGGTGTGCACAATTAAAATGGGAGCAGACAAATTTAAGTAGCACTTTATGAGGTGGATGGGATAGTGATTCTGAAAGAGAGAGACATGCTCATTTTTAAGAAGAATGGCTCTTTTCTTTTTCTTATTTTGCATTTCTTTCAGGTACAAGAACTACAACAGTTACCTTCAATGATATATACTTTTGCATTTTCTTATTTGCACTGTCCTGATAAAAAGCTCGAAATAATCCGGTTGAAGGCGCTCATTCAAGTGGGTTGTATTGATAACATGAAGAGAAAATGCAAAACGCTTTCCGCACAAAATGAGTTCAGGAAGATATATCGTGCTTGCGTCTGCTACATAGTTATAATCTAAGACACCCGTGGATCATTATGTTATATTTACACATTTGCACATTGCAATATTCATCTAAAATGACTGAAAATAAACAAGTTTGCTGACTTCCATATTAGAAAACTGTGCTGCCCAATGGGAGCTGATGTCACCGTAAACATAATCACAACACAGTGTTGCTGTTGGCCCCTCCTATGGATAGCTGCAGATCAAACTAGCGAGTACCAGACTTTTGTCATTTGAACCAAAGTGACTACATGATGCTGCCACAATCTGCGCAAGTGATGGGACATTTGCCTGTTTTTATGGGAACCAAATCTTTTGGATCCATTCATTTCAAAGAGCCGTTTAAAAGACTCTTTAGGTTCTTTTACTATTGGTTTATATGACAGAAGCCAATGTAAGAACTCATTTTAACAACAAACTAATCACAGAGAGAAGCTGCTTAAATGTGTTTAAACTGGTTTAAACTGAGAGTGGGAGTGTGTTTATCCTTTCAAATTATGCATCATCAAAATGAAACAATAACAGTAATTTAAAAGTAACTGTTAATATGATGCCAAATATGTTTTGTTGTGCATAAATCTCTCACTCGTGTTGCCTGCTCTGCTTCTGCTCTGATTCTTGACTTGGTTCTGTGTTAATCAGTTTAAAATGCATACAAATTAGAAAGAAAAATATTTGATTTTTAAAAATTAGATCAGGATCCAACTGTTCACCTTAAGGAACTCTTCAAAAGAATTAACCTTACCATCTTGTTTGTGAACGTCACATCATTAACATGCGTGCATCATCGATTCAGAAAATATAACTGAAGAAAGAACAAAGTAAGTATGTCACAGTGGGCATATGCTGGTGGTGCTGAAAATGGGATTGATTGGCAATATGGCATCTTGAAAACAAGTGATTAAAGATTGCTCAAACATGTACAAATTACTCCAAAAACAACCTCGAGAGGGTAAATGAGGAGGGGAAATAACTATAACATGGTTAAAAGCTCTGAAAATTTTATTTTGCAGAATATGATTAATAACAGGCAGTAATAAGAAGTTCTAAGATAAGAGCAATTTTAGAATAACACAAAAGAGTAATTATAAACATAAAAAACACAGAAAATGTTTTAAATTATCACATGTTTGATGACCATATACTTTTCTTGTTTTCTATAATAAGTGATATTGTTTTCAATCTGTTGTATGTTCCTTCCAATGAGTCAATGTGAAAAGAAAGAAAAAGCAATACATTTGGTTCCAAGACACTCTAATTTCTTGCCTCAGAGTTGTGTCTGGCTGCATGAGAGGAGGTTATTTCTTCTTGTGTGTCCAAACTAAAACAAGCACAGACCAAATGGAGAGCGCTCTGAGAAAAGAGTGGGCCGGAGACTGGAACTGATTGCATGTAATGGATGGTGTGGTGCAGCAGAACGGACTCAGCTTGGTCTGTCACAGCACTATTGTTTTTTTTATGCTATGGAAGATATTAACTCAAAAACAATTCATATCTATTTTCAACTGTTCCTGTGTTTTTACAATATGCAGTACATTTTATTGGTACTGCGAGCAGAGGGAGGCTTGGTATCTGGGTCTCGAGTTTACTGCGGAATAGCACAATTTAGTATGCACAGGTTCGACGTGGGTGAGTTGTGACTAAGGAGAGGCTAGTTAAAAGTAGTACACTCAGAAGTTGTTTTAGTACAAGACGAAACACTGGCAGAGTTAAACTGTAGAGATAGAACTGCCGAACATTGGACTCATTTCAGTAATTTAAACAATACAACACTTACCTGACCAGCCAGTCCCTTCTGCAATTTGAAAAAATCTTGTAATATTCAGAACAATATATAACTTATTTTACCTTATTTTAAATGTTTTGATTGTTGGTTCTGCAAAAATCTGCTGTTTCTCAGTTCTTTGTTTTTTTAACCCACTTTTTTAAAATGTGAGCAGCCATGTTTGTATTTGACATGAACTGACCATGTGTCTCTCTGATTGGTAATCCGCCTGTCAATCACTCCCTCTGAATTTGGGGAGACAGAATACGGCTCCAGAGCAACTCCTCTTTGTAAAGTTTTGTCAAAGCACGTGGTTCTGGCTGGCCAGGTAAGTACAACACAGATAATGTATTGACTTGAAATGTTTTGTTCTTCTGGTGCAAATGCAAATAGAAAATGAGGTGAACAGTATCCCAAACTGGCCTGGGGTGCTGATAAGAGAATGTGTTCTGCTATTTTCAAAGATGCATTGAAATGTGTAACAGCTGAGTATTGTTGAGACCCTGATGTAGTTGAAAGTTTGCGCGCTCAGTGCATCTGCCTGGAGGCATGCAGAAAAACATGGACTGCTGCAGAGACTGTCCAGACGAACTCTGACTCTACGGGAAAGCAGATGGTTCTTAATAATGCCCTCCCTCAGCGCCATGCCCCACAGCAACAACCACACACACACACACAACGCCTAAAACAGCATGTGCACGCGGAGTTTAGTGGGTTGCCAGTTGTACAGCTCTCCTGCCAAATTGTCCTTTTGTAAAAAATCACTCATGGTTAAAAGTCATAAAGTTGAAGGTTGCAGTTTTTTTGGGCCTGCTTTTACATGATAGCATGCTAACACAAATGTTTAGCAGATGGGAGAAAAGCAACAAAAAAGATATGACTGCACATTGACACAGAGTCAAATATCTGGCATCCCAAGGACGCTGCTCGTGGTGTATTCCTGAGACGAGGCCGCGGCACACTGCTGTTAGGGCTTGCTCTGCACAAAGCACCACAAGAATCCAAAGTGCAAAGACTAAACTGCTCGAGAGCATGAGCAATCACCCACTACTAAAACACACTGAGCACACACAGGGGCTCACCAGGCCTTCAGCTCTGTTTAACAAGTCTACTCACTTTAGATGCCATGGAGGGACTCACACGGGTTACTAGTGTTACTTGTGTATTACTGATTATCTACATGCAGGCAGAGGCTTGCAGCTTTGTACAACGGGTGGAAATTAGCCTTTGGCTATAATCCGCCGTGTTTACGTTCATGTCTATCATGTCATGTCTGTTCATCAACATGCATTGTCCCAACCAAATAAATAAATACTTGTGAAGAAAAAACATGTAAAAGTTGGTCAGACTTTTGTTTGAAATCAACTTTTTTTTAAAGAAGACCTATTGTGCTTGTGCCTGCTATATAGTTATAATCCATGACTCCCATGGATCATTATGCTGTAATTTAAACTGTGATGCCCAATGGGAGCTGACGTCACTGTAAACATCATCACAACAAAGAGCCGTGTAGCTGTCGGCCTCCTATGGGCAGCTGCACATCATTCTAGCAAGTAGCAGATTTGTTTTCATTTGTAGCAAAATGACTATGCAACTCTGCCATATCCTTTGCATATTATGGATTAAGATAATAAAATTGGAGAAGTAAGTGCAGAGCAGGAATTCTTCCTTTGCCTTTGACCCATCCTTCAATAGCGTGGCATTATGGCACCCACTACTCCTGACCAGGGCCAGCCCAGCCTATAAGCAGACTAAGCAGCTGCTTAGGGCCCTGAGGCCACCAGAGGGCCCCCAAGAGCATATACATTTATATAGAAAATAATATATCAAGTTTTATTGGGCACAGAGCTTGTGTGTTTACAGCAGCCTAAACATTTGTTTTGTATCTATAGTAGCAAAATACTACTGCTGCTATGGTGTTGGTCATATAAATACAAATATAATACATGATCAGAGCGAGATGATCAGAGCGTAATCATAATGTTGTCAAATGTGAATCACCAATAGCTGAGCCAGGAGGCATCCACTGTCGGGGGCCCCAGAGACAAATGCTGCTTAGGGCCCCCTGAAAGCTAGGGCCGGCCCTGCTCCTGACAGCCGCAATGTCTTGCCAAGGCATCCATTGGTAGATCTTGAGCTAGGTTTGGTCAGGATACCTTAGCTGGAGGATTTTACCTATTGTGCATGTTTTGTGTTGATTGTGGAGACAGGAGTGCCCAAAGGAATCCCACCCAGGTATGAGAAATACACGCAATTTCCACACAGAAAGACACGTGTCACTGCCACCAATATTATAAGACCAAATTATCCAGCCCCTAAAGCAAAATATTGGACAAAGGCAAAGAAATGAAATAATCTTGTTGCACACTAAATGACAGGTAATATACTATTTATTTACTGAATAATACAAATTCAGTAAGCACTTGTTTTGTGTTGTGTATTTTAGTAACAGATTTCACAATGACTTAGCATAGCACTACTTCACAAAAATCTATTGTTTCAACTGAGTCTTCCTTCTCTATCTGCTCTGCTTTGCCTTGTGTGAAATGTAAATTGGAATTGACTGGTGAGCAGTATTAATGACCAGGCAGGATATAACCAGGAGCGCTTTGGACACTGAGGACCACATTATCTAGCATAATAAACTGCACCAACTCAAGGTTAAACTCAAATATAGCTTTGAACGAAAGACCCCTCGGTATGCCCCCCTCATTTACATACAGGCTCTTCTCCTGCCTATCTAGTTAGTCTGCCAAATGCTGTCCTGGAGCTGTGGAGCGCTCCCATGTGTTGATGCTGAAGTGCACGAATCCATCACGGCAGCTGCTGGAGAAGGACATTTCGAAACATTCTTCAAGTGACTACTGTCCAGTTTAAACGCGTTGACTAATGCTTCTATTAATTATTGTGTGTCGCATGGCTGACATTTAGAGATAGGAGAACATGCTAGTGGTTCACACAGGATGGCTCTTTCCCTGTAAGTGTATGAAACATTTAAATCAAATATGTATGAGAGAAAAGTATTCTTTGACAGTGCGCCTCCAGCCTGTTGGTCCTGAGGGGAGGGAGTCATGTGGTGAATATAGTTTTGTAATGTTATGAAGCTTTTATCAGAGTGCTTGCAGCAGAAGCAATTTGAATGGAGGTTTTAAAGTATTGTCAATGACTGCAAACAATTTTTCCAACATATTCACAGCTTTCAGGGCAGGCTTTTTGTTATGGTACATACTACAGCAATGGGAACAAAGTATAATTATAGCGTATTATGCATAACAAGTGTCAAACCTTGTCCAAGAATGTGTAGAGATTGATAGGGCAACAGTAGCTCAGTTGTGAGAGTTTGTCCACCGACCCAAAGATTGACAGTTCGAATCCCGCTCTCAGCGTAAACATCACTGTTGAGAGGTCAGATCCACTGAGCCACGTGTTGGTGGTGTGATTCTAGGTCCCACAGATGAATGTTGTGGTTGTGTCATTGGGCAAGATACTTAACCCACCTTGCCCTGGTATCTGTGTACATTGGTGTATGAATGTGTGTGAGTGGTTTCTTGATGTAAAGTGCTATAAAAAATGTGACCATAGTACTTGGAGAGACTATTGGCGTACATTGGCAGCCAGGTCAGTCAGACTCTGAAGTACATGGCTGTGAGTGTACTTAACCAACAAGGCCCATGCCACACAATAGCGTACAATGAAAATAGCACATTATATGGAGATGAATGCAAGTCAGAGTAATGGAGCTCAACAGTGACCGCTCACTCCATGGCTCATTTTCCACATAGACTTTCTGGAAAAAAGGTATATTAAAAGTTCAAAAGCTTGCTTGGGGATAATCAGCTAATGACCATAATTTTATTTAAAATCTGTTTCTGAAATTACCAAAGTTATTAAACTATTTTGCAGAATCTTACTACCGCGATATTAGTTAGCACGTAGCTGGTTAGCCTTCGCAATGTCTTCAAATTAGATTTTTTGGAAAAGTCTATGGAAAAAATGAATGGAAAAGTTACTTCCGGAACCTGAGCAGGCTGTCACTGTGAGCTCCAAGTCCCCAATGATGGAAACCCATCATTGGGGACAATATGAATAATATAATAAAGATGACCCTTAAAACTTTGAGTTAGGTTGTAGTCGAGTAGAGAGACTATTAGCGCACAATGGAAGCCAGGTCAGTCAAGTCTAGGGCCATTGTGTAAATGTGGATGGATGATAGAGGGAACAGGGGTCGCTGGATAAAGACAGAATGGGCCTCTGGGTAATTAGGTGCGGTTGAGTATGCGGGGAGTACACTAGCAGTTGGTGTTTGTCCACTGACTCATTGGTTGGCAGTGCAATTCCAGCTCCCACAGATGAATGCTGCCATTGTGTCCTTGGTCAAGACACGTACACCCCTCACCCTCAGTGTCTGTGTACACTGGTGTATGAATGTGTGTGTGCATGGGTGCGTGGTTCCTCATGTAAAAGCACTTTGCGTGGCTTGAAGATGGAAAAGCGCTACATAAACATGTGACAATCTACCATTTTCACCATTTAGTGAGTAGTTTGCTGCTTAGGGGTAGACAGTACTGTATGTCAACAGAATTTCTTATAATATCTGTCTGAAATCTATTCTTGAGGTCTCAAAGAAATTCATCGCTGAACTATTAATGGATCACTATTGTTGCCATTTCATGATCTTTGAACCTTGTACCTGCATTTATGTTGATACAGAAAGTACTTGCAAAACTTTAAACAAATGAACTTAAAAATCTTGTTATGTAACAGAGGGTTAGGTGAGTTGCTCAAGAAAAGTCCACTATAGACACATTTGCAGCTCTGAGATGAATCGGCAGAGGTTCCACGCAGCCTGAACATGGACCAAGGCCTAATCATGATGTGTCTTCAAGGTGTTCTGAGCTCACCCGCTGTGCCCCCTTTTGGACCCCCACCGAGGGCCGGGGCTTGCTGCTGCCGTTAATAGTAATTCAAACATGTCACTGCATTGCCTTGAAATTGACCTTCAGCATTCGAGTCAATCTGAAATGAAGCTGTTTTACATTATACTCCCTCTCAAATTAAACAAATTCTGATCCATTATACAGCGTGGGCACAAGAGCCTAATTCATTGATTTTTTTTTCTTTTTAATTGGTGAGAGAAATCTTTGTGCTATGAATAACTGGTGCAGGTGGTAGCAAGTTCCTTCTGTTAGCGGAACCAGATGCTTCAAATCGTTTGTCATGTTACTGCAAATGTACCAGGCTGGTATGACATACTGTACACATGTCTACGATACAGGAACAGGAGTGAAGAGTTAAAAAGCGTATGCGGGCATGGAAATCCATCTGGAGACCAAGCAAAGACTATTGCAACTACAATATTTTATATTTTTGTTTTTTTGTATTTTTTTTTTTTTATGTTTATATATTTTATCAAAAGTGTGATTGAGATTGTATCCAAGTTGCATGTTGCTTTGATCATACTATAAGGCTTAATTTCTGCTGTGATTGATAAATAAATACATACAATACATACATTATTATTATTATTATTATTATTATTATTATTATTATTATTATTATTATTATTTATTATTATTATTATTATCATTATTATTATTATTACTAATGTATTTTATTATTATTTTATTTTTGCATCACTTCTAAACTGCGTATATGGTGTCTCTAGCCTTTTTGGGGAATTTTTGTGCAAACTAGGTACATTTAGAGCTTTATGTTCAAAAAGTGTGCTGCATCCAGTGACTAGTGCAACTTCAAGTGACAAAACACACCTCTCCCAGTTTTGCAGCTTTATTTGTAGTATGGTTGTGGGAGTTTAGGTGTTTAGTCTGTCTTTAACAACACACACGTCAGACATTTCAAACAGAAAAGGAATTTGCTGGTTTGAATAATAAATCTGTTAAATACTTTGTTTGTTTTTTTATTAAAATGAAAGTGTAGTTCAGTGAAAATGAAATCATGTAGTGTGTCCTGTGCTGTATGCTTTGAGGCTCTGTTGCCTTTAAATTATTTCTGGGCAGAGAAGAAGCGGCTGCCCGGGCCACTCCTTGTCCCCAGTCGGCATTTGGCATCTGCTGTCTGCTCCATCCCGCGTACATCTGCTCCAGAGTTCTGTCAGCCAGCCAATCACAATCACAGGACTGACAAAACCATGGAAACACTCAAGCGAAAGAGCCATCCTGTGTCTCTGCCCAGCTAACGTGGGTTTACCATAAAAATAGGAGATGATCTAATCAAGAGCATTCAAGGCAAGCTATTGATTCTATTTTTCCTTTTCTTTCCAATCCATAAGCAGATTCTTACAAAACTAGCATGTAACTAAATGCTACTTAGGATATTTTAAAGGTGGCACTTGATATTTGATGCTTTTACTGGTTTAAAAGGTGCAAAACATTCAGCATAAACAACTTTCTCAAATGCACCAATCAGTTTCATATTCCTAGCATCCTAATTATTCACCACGATAAGTATATAAGAGCGTTTTAACTTTCAGAGGCCAGAGATTCCCCAACTAGCATTCTAACAGCGCACCGGCATTATTTTCTAGTCTGTGGCCAATAAAGAAACTGTTTATTAGCTAATTATTAACATTTACAATATATACTTGGGTAAAACAAATATAGCTTTACTACATAAAAGAAATATTGTACAGTTTTTTAAAAATGAGTAACACAGTTGTGCAATGGGTCCCCTTTGCTGTCACCGGCAACACTGTAAAATGAGTCAAATGCGGAGGACAACTGAAGTCTATCCTATTTACTGATGTATCTTTAGTTGAATCCAAAAGTATACCCTTACACTTCCAAGTATTAGCAGACAAATAGCTGCAATTATCAGTTAATTAGCTGCATAGCACAGTGAGAAAACTCGAACTTGTCTTTGGAGGTTTTGACGGACAGCCCGCCCGCCCGCTCACTCGCCTCAGTTCAGTCCATAATGACAGGCCTGATGCGTGGATCACTGTGTCAATCATATCATGCACAGCTGAGCCACTGCACAGATGGAGCGGGCTCGGCTCTGCTCCTTAGGTCCCTCTGACTTTATATCAAGGACAGTATTCTGTGTTAAAGTACATTTGATCATTCAACCCTTGTCCAAGTACAAAGTTGGATTTTTTTTTTTCGCTGAGTAGTCCATACACATCACAAGGTTATCAGTTACCATAGTAGACCTCATACCATTTTATTTTCATCTTATTACCATGCATTACGAAGCTGTCAGGTTCTGTCTTTCTTGTGAACTTTTACCGGCACTGGTTGGAATGAGGATGGACATGAAGATTCAAAAGCGCTAACTACTACTGCCACAGTGAATGTCTAAATGTCAAGAGCACACTTTTAAGTAGGGCTGGGTGATATAATAAGAAATATATGGTTGGTTTTTTTTTATTTTCTCCTACTGGTTAATGTTGATTTTCAGTTCGATTTTATTTTTTTCTTTTCTCATTTTATGGAGATAAACAAGACTTAAACAGCCCAAAGTCTGAACTCCAAACCACATTTTACTGACAAATAATTGGCTATGGACCTCACCATTGTCATTAACAATTGGACATGACAGAATATGATTAATTGCCTAGCCCTACTTTTTGGTATATATTTTAGCCAACCATCATATAGATTTCCACTATTTCCAATTCTCAAATATTTGCCATAAGCCTGAGACCAGACTCACTGCTGCTTTTTGTGTGATTCATACAAATCCCCCATTAATAGTAATTTGCCTTGTGGTGTATGTCTGGCAGGTGTGGCGCAGCTGGACTGAGCCGGGCCCAAATGGCACTAAATCAGAACGGATTCATTTTGGAATGAACTGATTCAAGCTCTGAGCCGGGAGTTTGTGTATGTGACAGGGAAGCGCGATGGACGAGACAGACGAACAGACAGGATTTAAAAAGGAAATACGCCGAAGCATATTTATAAGAGCCAGTGTGGAAAAGTCTCATGTTGTGGTGATGGAGAAGAGAGGCAGGCGGTACACATCTGCCGTCTGCTGCTTGTCATCCATAACCAGTCAACCATTGCTTTAGGTGGCTCCTGGTTTAGCATTCACCAGACAGCCTTAACCAGAGCACAGAGGAATAGAGCTCACCGGAAAATCATGTGGTAAACAACAGCTAATTAGACATTTTGAACATGTTCTTCAATAATGATAGAAAGAGAAATACAAGCATCAGTACATGGAATACATACAACAGTGAGACAGCCACAAGAGAGCATCACATTGTAGTAGTAAATGTAATTCAACTCCTACAGTTTATAACTTAAAGCAATTTTCAGAGCTTTGAACCATGTTATAGTTGTTTTTGGCGTGATTCATGTATGTTTGAGCAATCTTTAATTGCTTATTTTCAAGATGCCATATTGCCAATCAATCCTCATTTTCACTGTCACCAGTATACGCCCACTGCAAATTTGGCAACATTAAATAGTTGAAAAACAAACATAGTAGAATTATTTTTTTAAATCCACTGCTTGCTAGCGTAGTCTGCAGCTTTCCATCAGACTCTTTGTTGTGATGTTTACTGTATTTTACTGCTAATGTTGGAAAGTAGCAGTGGCTAAATCTGGTACAAATCATCTTTTCTTTTGTAAAATTAATGAATTTGGACATGCTCCCTGACAAATAAAGAATAAAGAAAGTCAGCGCCCATTGGGCACTGCAGTTTTCTGTTAATTTTGCAATTTAAAATGTGCAGACTATATCTGCACGATCCACGGGTCTCATAGATTAGAACAGAACAGACACAAGTAGGTCTGCTTTAAAAATGTACTTCATGCATCACTTTATGAACTTTTATCAATCTCAATCTGCCTACTATCTTTTTTTTTCAATGTTTCAAAGTTTTTGTTTACGACAAAACATATTTATGAACAAAGGAGTCAAGGGTTTAACTTTCCATTTTTAAAAATGCATTTATTTTTTCTTGTTTTGTCCATTCTTTTTTTATTTGTTTTGATCAGCTCTTTGTTTTTGCTTTTGATCTTTTGATATTTGTTCTTGCTTCATTAGTTTTCTCCTTGTTTTCTCTTTCTTTTGCTTACTTATTTTTGTGGTCTTTTATAATGCTTTCTCTTTTTCATTCATCCTTTGTTTGGATTTACTTACTAACTTTTGATTTGTTGAGCCTATATGTTTTTCTTTAATTCTTCAATCATTTGCTCATTTGTAGAAAAAGATAGTTTTTTTTAGTATTTCATGAAATGTGTTATTTATATCTGCAGTAAGCGTATTGACAGTGCCCATTACACATTCACTTTGTTTACTATAAGCCAAGTAGATAGACCTGTTTTGGTGTGTGATTTGCCCCACTTCAGTGTTTTTGATTTATAGTTGTGAGTTTTAGTTTACTGTATGTATCTTCAAATGTGCATGTTAGTTTGCTGCTCTGACAACCCAAAACCATGTGACTGCCTGGTCCAATCCCTGCCTCTGTAATCAACACATCTGTTCACTGCCATGGAAACGAAGGTATAAAACAAAGTTGGATTGCTATACTGAGAGAACACAGGAAGGAGGCAGAAAGCCACAGTGTAAAGGAACGTGGCAAAAATTACAACTACTTCTCACACACAATTCACACTATTATTTCACATATGTTCCTCTAGCCAGCTGACTACCTCTAGACTTGAACCATGCACGTCATTTTCAAGGTAGTGCTGCATAAAATAAAGGTTAAAGAGGGGGTATTATGCTTTTTATCATGTTATAATGCTGTTCTCTCATCCAAAAGATGTTACCCATGCATGTTTGAGTAATTTTGTGATCTTTCAAATCCACTGTGCAATGCTCAGCCCACCGGCCTATGTCACCCATGTTTCCACATGACAATTCTCCATAAATATACAAAACCATAATACAAAACTATACACAGCAACTTGACAAACCTGATGCGATGTGCAGTAGTTTGAAGCATGCTGATTGTGTTGTGATAGCACTCTGCAGGGGGAGTGACTTAGCGTGGAGAGCAAAGGGAAGGGAGACTCAGAGCATCACAAAAGAAAGTGCAACTTATAAAACATGTTAATATGTTGTTTTCAGTGAATATAGCATTTTCAAAACAATAAAAGGTAACATCGTAATCTAAATATGTTACGTGTTACCAGTTAATATCCATAGAAGTAAAATGCCTCCTCTTGAATACCGCATAGAAGTAAAATACCCCTCTTTCAATAAAAGTCCCACAACAGGTCGGACTTAGATGGTAGAAAAATGTTGTACCTGTCTTACATTACCACACCGGTCCTTTCCAGCACACAAATCTCCTGACTGCTTCATTACACACTGATTAAAAGCACAAACTCATTAAGGCTAAACATAAAGTAATTTAAATTAATTCCACAGTGTCCCATTTTTACTCAACTCACTTCTATTTGTTGCAAGGTGCTGCTGATTTGTGCAAAGGCTTCAAGACAGACTGCAGCCTAAAATCAAAACTAATATTTCGAGAGTAATATTACAACTATACAAGCATGTATATTCACTGTGTCTGTGCATTTTATATTACAAGTTTTGTCAATATTTCCACTGTAGAGTAATGTGCATGGTTCAAACTATAATTGGTCTATTGTGTATAGTCCCTGTGCCCTCACTGATCTAGTGAATCATAGGGCAGGTGTGGCTTATGCTCTTGTAAACTCTATAGATTGATTATAATATGGCTAACATGTGTGCTAGTATTTAGAACTATCATTTATATGACCAAATCTGCATAATGTAATGTTATTTTATCTGCTGCAGTGAAAGCAAATATTGATTTAAGAAATCACTATTTACCTTTAGCAGCTGAAATTAACCTATTTGTTGTTTAGTTCTTTTTACTGGTTGATTTGATTTTTTTTTTTTTGTTTATTGTCATTGTTTTTTCAATTATTTCCAGCTGGGCCAATTAGATGCAGACTTTGTACAGAGATTTGATAGAGCCGTTTTGGAGCAGAACAGACTCTCACTGGGAGTCAATTCCCAAACAATCATATTGGAACTGAAAGCAAGTTACTCTGATAATATTACACTTACATTAACATTGTATGTCTGGACATGAAAATACCAGAACTAACCTTTTCAGATATTTGAGGTCAGAGCTGTGTAGTGGGCATCTTTACATAAATAGTTACTCCCTAAAGTTACAGTGTCTCTTTCGTGTGGAAGGGGCATGACACAGGGTGTCTAGTTCAGCATAGGTTAAGTAGGGTGATCTGATTATGAA
The DNA here is from genome assembly GCA_019594935.1 of Periophthalmus modestus. Lineage (NCBI taxonomy): Eukaryota > Metazoa > Chordata > Actinopteri > Gobiiformes > Gobiidae > Periophthalmus > Periophthalmus modestus. The sequence goes on along the minus strand of JAIEZT010001214.1, from coordinate 5,728,776 downwards.
GATGTATACGGGCCATCTGCTGGGGCACAGACAGGGCCTTGTCCTCTACTGTAGGCCAGGCTCACAGGGAGACATAGCACAGGTATAGGGTTAGCTCAGGTTGTCTGAGGTTACATGTGATAACCTGCCCAACTGGCCCACAGCTCCTTAATACTTATGTTCCAACATGGTAAGGAGTTTCACTTTTGTCCACTCACCATTATGATGTGAACTGGATTGATAATGGGCCTACTTCTGGTGCTGGGGAAGGACCATAGACTTAGTAGTTAGTGTGACATCACCCATAGCATTTGGTTCCAGTCAAATGAAGCTCATCAAGGCTAACAGTTAAATGTGCGAATTTGGAGCTGAGTTCCATATTTGGAATTCCGACAGTGAGTAACATAGAAACAAAAGAGAGAATCCAGAGTAAAGTTGAAGGTAACGCCTCTTTCTGGTTTAGCAGCTTAGCAATGCTCTCAATCAAAGCTGTTATTACCTGTTATGCTAGCAAAAGCAACCTTGGGGAAATAAGATGCCTAATTGTCTATTATTAATGTCCATATCTTCATTTACAGACACAATAGCAAAGTAAAAATACCAGAACCATGTAGAATGGGCCAATACGAACATTTTAATACCAAAATGACAATACTGACAGCCACTATTGGGGAGAGAGGGGCGACAGTTTTTCAATAGAAAGTGAATTGCAGTCACAGTTGGTGCAGCCAGAAGCGCTCCCATACTCACTTCCTATTTGGAATGCAGCAGCTAGCAGGTTAGCTATGTCCATTGCTGGTCGCAATCCTCCTGCCTTATTTCATATTTTCCAGCAACTGCAGCCTTTTAATGTTGTCCTTATGTTGTACATAACCATAGTCATAGTCACTTAGCTTTATAGCCTTATAATTTTCTCTCTTGTGAGATTATTTAAAGTTATCTTTTCTTATATAAAACATCCATAAGGGCAATGATGTATTAATTCCTGTTAGTGCATATGAATTTTATATTGCAGTTGTTATAATATAATATAATAAATATAATATAATAAAAAAGTTATAGCAGTAGGTAATAGTGAATAAGATTTTAAACTCAAACATGCATTAAGTATTCAAAATCCAGCACTGGGTTAAGTTATGGTCCTGGGAAAGCTTTATTTGGTTTAATGTTTTTGGAAGTTTATATTACTTAATGTCTTTAAAAAGCGAATACATCAGTACACATTCATTACATCCTGTATATACACAAAAAGATCTAAGAGTTATCATTTAGTTATAGATCGCAACAATAGCTCAGTTGGTAGAGTTTCCACTAACCCGATGTTCAGATCCTGCTCCCGCAGATAAATGCTATTGTTGTGTCCTTGGGCAAGATACTTAACCCACCTCGCCCCTAGTGTCTGCTTACACTGTGTATGAATGTGTGTGTGAATGGGTGAATGGTTCCTTGACGTAGGTGGAAAAGTTCTATATAAAGATGTCATAATTTACCATCACCTTGATATAAAATTGATGTAAAAGTGAAAATTATATAGACAAACTTTGTAACCATAGACCATTCCATTGTAGGATGTAAAACAAAATCTAAAGAGCTGTATGCATTATACCGTGTGGAGGTGACCTTTCTTCACAGAACAGTGTGTGAGTTTAAATAACGGGACAAAATAGAGTGGAAACAGAGACATGGGGTTGGGTGATAATAGTCTGCATTAGCCACGTCTGCGGGGAGCGGGCCTGGGGAGCGGCCGGTGTAATCGGCTGTGGTCTCTGTGACTGCCCTGCATCACTGAGTAGTTTGGGTGGAGCTGTATTCAACGGGACGCCTCTCTCCTCTTTTCTCTTCTCCATGGCAGGTAGGCCGGGGATACAAATAACACACATAGTGCAAAAACACAGGGGGAGGGCATCAGAGCGTGTAGGAGCCCAGCATGAAAGGTAGATCAACAGTGATATAGAGAGAAAACTAGATGTTAGAAAGGGGGACTGTGGGGAAATTTGCTGCAGGGCGAGAGAGAAGGCAATAGAAAGCCAGTAAACAGAGGAGGAGTGAAGATGGTAAGATGCAACGCTGGTATAGAAGAAAAGAAAAGTGGATGGCATGATAAAGAGGATGTAAGTGTGGAGGATAAGACAACACACGCAAGGTTAAAGACGAGGGTATAACAGCAGATAACAACAGGAGACACAGAAGAGAGGATCAGAAAGCTGCGCTGTGTGAGTAAATAGTGCAGAAACTCGCTCAGAAAGAAATAATTACATATTTGTCACTTTTCTCTTTATGTTATTCCCTCTGTGGTGATTTTAATGATTTATTAATTTCAAAATTGCATCATTTGTATTGTCTAAAAGGGTCAGTGTGTGCTGTGTTACCTGTCCAGTTAACATTTTGATTTCAGATTTATTGGACTTATATCAGACATCAGCTGTTTACTTTTGTATTTTTTCTTTATTCTTTTACATGATATATATGAAGCCTTGGTAAAGAAACATTTGAACTAATATGGCCCACATGACTAGAAGAGGGATACAGCATTTTTCCACATTCACCCTTTCACACACATATTCATACATCAGTGTATGACAGTATTCATCTGTGGGAGCTGGAATCGCACCACTAACCTGTGAGTCAATGGATCTGACTGTTCAACCAATGATGTTTATGTCAAGAGCAGGATTCAAACCACCAACCTTTGGATCTGTGAACAAAGTCTCTATAAGCAGAGCTACTGTCGCAACATTGTTTTTATGTACAGTCCTTGGATAAAAGAAAATCATACAGCACTCCGTATAGTCCAGTGGTACCTATTTAACCGTGCAAAGTGAATGTATATGGCTACATTTGACGTCTTTTCTGACTGCTGCTTTGAGTCCCAATAGAAAAAATTATCTATACTTCAGCAGTGATTTACATATTGATTTGGCCTGATATAACGCTCACTCCTATACAGGAAAAACATCAAAACAGCCACCACCTTGAGAATGGCTAATCCTGTCTGATCTCAGAAGCTAAGCAAGGTCATGTCTGGTTAGTCCTTGGATTGGAGACTGCTGGGCATAATATGTGCTATAGTAGGACTTCAGTTGCTCTATAGCATACTGTTGTTGTGTCCTTGGGCAAGACACTTCACTAACTTTTCAAGTATTCATGTTTTTAAAAGAAATAGTATTCTAAAACAGTACAATGCTTATTACTTTTTGGCTGTATGTCCTAAAAGAAAAGCTCTTATGCTTGTGTCTGCTATATATGTGCCTCTATGACACTTGTGATTGTTATGTTATTATTATCATTTTAAATCGTAATATATCATCTAAAACAACTTAATAAAAAAAACGCCGTAAACGTCATCACAACAATAAACTGTGTAGCTGTCATTCCCTGCTATGGATAGCTGCAGATCACACAGCTACCAAAATGATGTGCTATACTGCCGAATACAACGTGTATCATTGATTAAGAACATCAGATTTTAAAATGAAGTACAGAGGAGTGGGCATGTGCCAGCGGCAGTGAAAGCAAGGACTCATCAGCAACATGGCATCTTAAAAATAAGCAATTAAAGATTGCTCAAACATTCATGAATCACTCCAAAACCAACTTAGAGAGGGTAAGTGGCAAGTAGAAATAATTATAACATGGTTAAAATCTCTGAAAAGTCAATTTTGCCTAATAGGTCTGCTTTAAATCCTTAGATGAATGCATGTACTACTCAAAATGAAAAATGAAAACCTACCTATACCTATCTTGTTTTTACTGTGTTGTCCATTTGAACTGATCATTAAGTAGCATGTCTTACAGCTGTGATTAGACCGTTTACGGCTGAGAGGTGTGACTTCTCCTCCTTCCCACTTGATGGAGCCTGCAGGTATCTGACCTTTAGGAATGAGCGGTGAAAGGAATCATGGGATACGCCGAGAGCCTGTGAGATGTGCATACCCCCGAGGGAGACGGACACACTGTTAGACATGGGGAAGTACTCGCACTTGAAAGCAAAAGGGAATGCGAATGGAAATGTGGGCGCTCGGGAAATGGTGCCTGCAGCGTGCAGAGAAGTTGTTTGGTGTGCGCCACTGAGGTGGAAATGTGTGCATGGCCTGGCATGGTGGGAGGCCAATAGCTTTTTTTAAGTAGAAATTCTGAGATGCATTTTTATAGCAGCGGAGAGTTTCTGAGAGGCAGAGATGTGAATGTGTTTTGTATTTTTGCCAGAAATACGCAGAAAAACAAAAGATATGAACTGAGTGTGGGGTATTCAGAAGTATTAATGTGGCCCTAAGATATTCAGTGAGCAGACATTACCCAGCTGGCAATAACAGAGAAACTATCCAGTCGTTTTGGAGGTGAAGGGCTGAAAATAAAAAGATAAAAAGAATTTAACAAGGGAATATTTAATACAATATGCCTTGTCCAACAAAAAGAGCCAGAGAATCATTAAGCTGGATGGGATTCAGAATTGTTATGGAAAAGCAGCTCAAATCAGTATATGGCATAGGATTTACTTTGAGGATTACATAATTGATACTGCAAAAGCTCCACTATGTCACTTTTCATTTGGCAGTCCACTATCTACTTGTCTCCATGACGATGCTTTGTAGGCCTTTTTTTTGCTTCGCAGGTATTTCCAATGCTCAGAACTACCTTGAAGAACATGCATTTTAACTGTGAGTGTGGTCGCCTCTCCACAGATCTGGCCTGCAACTTGGTGTGATGGCTTCTTCTGCTTGTCTGGAGATAGAGGAGTTTAATGTCTTACAGTGGAAAACATCGCAGGTTAAAGCAATAAAATCTCCATGAAGACAGAACTGAAAAGTTACACAATGTAAACATTGCAATTGTTTAGGATCATAATAAACTTGCTACACTTTCTTTGAGAAGAGTTTGCAGCACTAAAACATGAGATCTTTGAGGACAAGGCCAGTTTTGAGCACCATCTAATTCTGCGCTAAAGAACTGTATTCCTATTCACGTTGTTTATATTGTATTTCTTACATAGTATAGGGACAAATACTTCCAAAAAATAACTCTTGAATGACGAATATTGGCATTATGATTATTGCATTTAATTGCAGAACTGACGACAGCTAACCCTCCAGGCTATGCAAGCAAAATTGTAGTTTCATTGCAGCTTACCATGAGCAATAGGAGCCCCCCATAAGTGATTATTGATTCCCTCTAATGTTCAAATAACTATATAGTCCCAGTTTATTTTCAGTGACCGTCAGCATTGTTAAAAGGCCCCCTCTGTTGCAGCTGATGGATGGGAGCGTGGTAGCCCAGGGCCTGTAGCTGGAGCAGAGAAATGTAGGCTCTCCTCCACACAGACGCAGCAGCGATGGACATAGAGTAAACACAGCTCCAGATGGGACCCCCCTTGTGAGCGCGCTGCTCCATCCAATTATGTGTGTGAGGCGGAGGCAGGCGGAGGAGGCTGCACTCTTAACACTGGGCTTTTAGTATGTTTAGGATCTTCTAATAAACAAAAATTGTGAGCTACTATTAAAATATGCTTAATGGGTTCATGTATGGGTTTTCATTTCCAAGTATTTTTTTTCCATTCTTTATTTCAAGCACATGTATCGGTTACACTTGTGGTACATTTCACAAATCGAACCTTATATAAGCTCAAAAAGGAGTGGGAAGTAGCCAAAGATCTGGCGAAAAAATTAGGAGAAAAGAAAAAAGTATGACCCTTACTCATTCACTCGTATGAGTGATCGGTGGTGGTCCGAGAAATTGGGGGCAACCTTGTTTCCATCAGCTTTTCTCAGGGCAGATATGGCTACAGCTTACCAATGTGAAGTGTTTTCGCACTATATACAGTCAATTGAATTGTTATGACTGAAATTGAAAATGGAAAGGTTTTTATTTCACATATCGTGGGTAAATGGTCATATTTTTATGTAGCATTTTTCCACCTTCATCAAGGAACCACTCACCCATTCACACATTCATACACCAGGGTATGCAGACAATGGGAGGAAGGGACCTTGCCGAAGGACACAACAACAGTATTCAACTGTGTGAATCGGAGTCGCACCTGAAAACCTGTGGGTTAATCTAACCACTCCACCAAGGACATTTATGTCGAGAGCGGGATTCGAACCTCCAACTTTTGGATCAGTGGAGAAACAATAACTGAGCTACTGTCGATTATTCAAGGTAAATAAAAAATATTACAGTCATAAATTCAAAGAAATCCAATATGCAATCCAAGCTTTGTTGCTAAAGAAATTATTGCCTAAACTCTAACCCTCTTCATTCTAGTGTCAAGGCGTGTATTCAAATCCTTTTATCGGTAACATACACAAGGTCACACTGCTCTGCACAACATACGTACAGCAGCCCTATGAAAGGAGGTCAAGCTTGTGTGGAGGTCAAGGTTTCCTGTTATTGTTACTATAAAACTGCTTTACGCACACCACATCCATGTAATAGGCACATTAGGCTTTCAATGTGATTTCATCCTATGGCTTGTAGCTGTGCTTGGCTGGCATGTAAGCACAAGTTGTATAGTGGACAGGCTAAGCAGAGAATGGGAATTTGTGCTTGTAAATGAATGCCATAAAACACTATCATCGTGAGTGCCGTGTGCTCTTTCCTAGGGGCTTTTAGAGGCTTTATTGGATCTCTGAGGACACCTTTGCATTGCTTGTGTCCTCAGACAATCTTTTGCATGCTGCTTGTAGAATGCAGTGAGCCTAATTCACTGTAGCTTCCTGTATGAGGCATATATATATATAAATATATATATATATATATATATATATATATATATATAGATATATATATATATATATATATATATATATATATATATATATATATATATATATATATATATATATATATATATATATATATATATATATATATATATATATATATATATATATATATATATATATATATATATATATATATATATCATATTTCAGTTGTTGAATACGGCTAGAGATATAAGAAGAAGAGGTACAAAAGAAACCACCAACTGTTTGGATTATTTCTGAGCAAAGAGGCAAAAAACAGAAGAAGTAATTGTAAGTTTGCCTACACTGTGCATTATCGAGACATATATTTTGCATTTAAAACATACATAAATATAAGCTTGAAACGATGTGCTTGGAATCAAAGCCATCAAAGTCTTTTCTATGTGTTTTTTCTTGCGCTTGATTTATAGTTAGAAACACTTTTGGGTTTGAACTGTTCATCCTGTCCACTCAGCCATTTTGACATCCTGATATCCAGTGATATCCAATGGGAACAATTACAGAATACTGAATACCTGGATTAAAATGTGTTTGTAATGCATTCTGATACATGGTCCAATCAGAGTACTTTATTCTGAATACTTACTGAATACACTGAATACACCAAGTTTCTTTTAAATTGTAAAGTCAAAACCATAGACTGTAGAAAGAAGTGGACTAAGCGTTTGGCTCACGTCAGATGAAGCTCATTGAGGCTAGCAGTTACAGGGGTGAATTTTGAGCCGAGTTTCATATTTGGAATTCCAATTGTGAGTATCATAGCAAACAAAGAGCCAATCTGGACCGAAGCTGCTAAATGTAACGCCCTTTCCCGCCTGCACCGCTGGTTTGGCAGGGTGCAGGCACTGTCAATTAAACCTGCTGTTAACGCTTGCAGGAGCAACCTTGGGGAAAGAAGGCAGTTGATTTGTCTTTTATTAATGTTCATATCTTGATTTACAGACCCAATAGTGAAATAAAAATACCAGAATCATGTAGAGCATGTTAACGTTACGAAGATTTTCAGACCAACATGACGAGCCTGACAGCAGCAGGTACAGAGAGAGGGGAAGCAGCTTTTCAATAGAAAGTGAATTGGAGTCAGAGTCGATGGAGCCGGAAGCGCGCCCATGATCATTTCTTATTTGGACCGCGGTGGTTAGCAGGTTTGCTATGTCTGTTTATATATATAAAATCTACGGTTAAAACGCGACATGGAATTATAAACAGGTTTATGATTGTTTCACTGTTGGTTAAGCATTTCCTATCACTAATTGGAGAAGTTAAAATCACACATGCCTCACTAGCTCATGTGGTGAGGCATGTGTGATTTTAACTTCTCTGTTTTCTGTTTTTCCCAATAATACTGTGCAGTTTGAAGCCAAAATCGTGTGATCAAGTACTGTGATGTATTCCTTTGATTTTAGGATAGTAACTCTACACTTACTCTGAATACCACCAAATGAAAAAGCAACTGTGCAAGAATATAGTTACTCAGAATTAGTATTCTGAATGCGTATTTTTGGTACATGTATTCAGTTAGTTCCCAACTCTGCTGATATCGCACCACAACACGCAACTGTCTCAGATAGTCCCAGTGCAATAGTTTCCATGTGGTTCTCATCGATTTCCACCCACTTTGTGTTTTTTTCTCACTTTTGATAATGTGCCATGACAGGGAATGTGGGACTGTGTCAGGCAGTTGTTTTTCTAGATCTCTCTGATTCTTAGCAAATGACAATTGACAGTATTACCCAATAAATGCTTTACAAAATGCAGAGGTTATGTCTTGTAATCTCTATTTTTTGCTTTAATTACTTTAATTTTCAAGACACTGAGATATTGACTGTAATAAAGTACAGAGGCCAAACGAAACATAAAATTTAAACGTACATACAAACATTTTTTTTTATTTTTTTTATCATAACATCTTGTATTTATTTTTTTATTTGCTTTCGAACTTGTGGAATGATAAATCGTTGCTGTCATGCCCGCGGTAAGTCCTTGTATCCTGTCAACAGCCAGAAGGCACACAGAGGTGAAGAGTCAGCCCCTATCCCTGCGGGACTCCACTCGACCTGTGACCTTTGGGTGCTCTTCCTGATGCTCGGTCCCGTGGGTGTCAGCTGAAGACGCGCTCGGGGGGGGGTGGAGCGAGGAGAAGCGAGAAGAGGGGGAGGGGTGGGGGGGGCGGGTACGTGGAGGGGAACTCGAGAAGGTGAAAAGGACGTTAAGTGCTTTGAATGAGACGGAGATGGATTCAGGGGCGCAGACAGTAGCAAGAACTCGAGGCAAAAACTCCAACTAACAACACAATGAGGTTGAAGCTGTATTAGTAGCACATCTAGAGCCAATTACTTCTCCTTACTGCTTTCTCCTCTCCTCTCTCCCATGTCCTCTCCTCTCACTTCCTCTATCTGAGCTCTAACTATCCATGGGTTGTCAGCGGCAACAGATCCCTAAATGATACCGGTCTGCACTGGCAGGTTTTATCTTCCCTTGCTACAATGGGGAAGAAGGATCTGAGTCGAGATTAGATAGGACCCAGCAATGGTGACAACAAGCAAACACGTAATGGGAAAGCTGCTGTGGTGAAGAGCTGCACTGCCATCTAGTGGTAGGACAGAACGTACAGGGTTATTACAGTGCAACATGCAAAAGAGGCACTGGGGCGGAACAGGGGAAATCGGTTCATAATCAGTTTCACATTAACTCAACATTTTTTCATCAAATATAGTACTACGCTCTTTAATATAATTCAATAAAAGTTAGAACTATTTTATTTAACTACCTAGAAGACAAAAGTATGCACAAATTTACTAAACAGACAACATAAAATCATTATTGTTAACAAGAATCCACTCAGAGGTTGTGAATACTGTATATCTCCCATCCTATATCCCAGAAACAGTGTGTATACTCCTCTCAGGTTACATATATATATTTTGTGCTTTGGCTCCCATTGTAACTGCATGTTATTAAAAAAAAAGCAAAAAAAGTTTGTTTGATTTATATAAGGTGATTTCCATACATCCAGTCAAACTATTCAAACAGTGTTCAAATGAAAAGTTTAGTAGAAAAGTTAAATTTGGAGTTCCATTTGGGGTTCCAGTTCACAAATGACAGAATTGCATGTAGTGTTGGCTCTGCATAGCAACAAGAAACACAATGATGGCAGAGACTTCTTTAGACAGGGCACGGACTCTGACTCTGGAAAAAGAACAACATGACAGTTAATGCAACACATATACGCCTAAATACCAGTATAGGTGCACTGTCCTATAGCTTCAACTTGTTGCTTTTGACAATGAAAGAATACAGGTAACTTATCTCAGTGAATATAGATAAAGACATGGTAAAATGTTTCTGCCATTCCAAGCCACAAAGCAGTAAGCATTAAAGGGCCTATATTACGCTATTTTCTGATCTCTGTTATAATGTCTTTTCCTCATGAAAACCATGCCCAGACTTGTGTTTTGTTTCATTCACACATGTTTAACACACAAGCCCTGCATATTTAGTTCTTCCCTCAAACAGAAAACACCCTGTTCCACCTTGTGATGTCATGTGATAATACAGGAAGTGCACCATTGTGTTTTTTAAACTCCATAAACCTTCATTAGAATCATTTGGATGATTTCAGCCCTGGAGTTGCCAGTCTGCTAAACAAAAGTTAAAGGTTAACTGTTAACTTGAAAACTACAGCTTCGTGACATCACAAGGTGGACAGAGCATTTTGAAAAGTTCACATGAATTGATTTTGCGTAATATAGGGCCTTTAAGCAATGTTTGATCCATTAACCTTTACCAGGAATACCTAAAAGTTTGTTCTTTATAAAAATCTCACTTCAGACTAAATAACCAATAACTTACACTAGCCATGAATCTAATCAAAACTAAAACAACAGAATTTGATCAGGGTCTTTCCGAACATATTGTTACGGCCCAGCTCTTGTGACTGCGACAAAGGAAGGTGACAAACATGGGTTCAAAAGCTTTAAGCTCTCCGCTGGAGTGTTTATGTGCAAGTTACATAAATATGTGCAAGTAGTGCTCAAGTGCATTGTGGCGATCGGTTAATGGCATGGCCAGGTGGAGTCGAGCCAGATGAGCAGCGACAGGGCGCAGGAGGCAGGTCTCTTTTATAGGCAGCTGGATGCGCTGGGCCCTAGTGCATTCGGGACACCTCAGAACTGACACATTTGTTATTAATAAAAAACACAGCACTCCAGAGGCCGTGACAATGTCTTCGAAAATATGAACGGTCCTATAGGCACAAAGATGCAAAAGATCTGAGGCACCTTTGAATTTTGCTTTATTTACCCTTTATATGGCCAGTCCTGTTTTGTCTCACATCAAACCAATAGACTTGATATAAGTACACAGCGGCACACCAGCTAGCCCACTATGTCTCAAAGCTTGAAATCGGAAAACATAAAATAAACAACTTTTTAAAATTCAAATCCATTCAAATAAAGACTACCCAATTATTTTTATATTTGGAATACTTCAGTTTGTGGCGTTGTTTTAATATTTATTACGCCTCAAAATTAGCATCAGCGTTGAGACACAAACAGCTTTCTGGTGAGATATTAATTTTATTGGTGTTGTGTTTAACATGTTGTCAGTGACATCCATCCGCAGCTCCCCGTCCACTGCCTGATCTTTAAATATTTATTCATTTTAGCATCAGCAAAAACCTCATAGAGATACAATTGGACAGAAAGTAGTGACGCTAACAGTGAGGTTGCAGGGTGCTGTTGTGCACAGAGCCTATTAATCAGCGAGATCTGTAATCTGCTCTGTGTTCTTCATATATGTACTTTTACCTTTATTAGCACATACACAGCCATAACATATGCCCAGTGTGACCTTGTCCGTGCCTCCACATTGTCCCGTAAACACATTTCCTGTTAACTTTTAATTAGGGAGTGTTTTGATTAATCTCCCAGGGCATTTGGTTTAGTGGCTCTACCGTTTTCCTGTGTGTACGTGTATGTGCCACTGCCAACGAGGTTAGTAAAAGGTGCAAAGCTCTGGAAGCAGATAAAAATAAATTCACAGACAGGGCCACTACAGAAATAATAGGACATCTGGTGCAGACATCTGGAGCCAGAGGACTTTTAGAAGCTTCCCAGCATTCCTTTCACCTTGTGGGTAAATTAGCAAAGTGTTGTAAATATGGCAGGGCTAAACGATGCTGACAGTCAGTGAGCAGGAGGACAGCAAAGTCACGTTACAAGTAGATTTATCATTCCGAGCTCTCTTTTTGTTTCATCTGGACAAAAGCTGACAGATGATGGCCCATGTGAGAGACGGAGTAGATGCACGTTTTCTAAGGAGGTGGTGACTGCACGATTCATCTTTATATGGATCATTTATTCAATTTGATGAACGGAGATGTGCTGCTCGACGAAGAAGAGAAGATTGACTTTAGAGTCATTAGTGATGAAGTCGTTCCAACTTGTTCCAGCTATAAGCAGTTATAAATGAGTGTCGTCATGTTAATTACGAGTCGAGATAAAGGCTGGACGGAAAAATGCCAAAACAATGAATATGGACAACATAATGCAATTTTGTTTTGCTGACTAAACAGGAAAAGGCCAGATGGATAGATTATACCAACAGAGACCAGGACAAGAAAACATGGCCCAAAGAAGGAATATTTAAGAGCTTGAGTTTTGCTAATGTGACTTTATGTTACGTTTTAGCCAAAAAATACAATAGAATAGATAATTCCATTTTGGATTTTTGTGTGTGTGTGTGTGTGTGTGTGTGTGTGTGTTGTGTGTGTGTGTGTGTGTGTGTGTGTGTGTGTGTGTGTGTGTGTGTCTGTACTGAAAAACTAAGAAACTAGGCTTCTTAATCTGAGTGGGCTTGCATCTCCACAAACCTGACTCTTATTTGGCCTGGTCGAGGGCCTCCTCCTGCTCGTTGTCATGGAAATGTGTTTTTTTGGCTATAATCTTCTACAGTATGGCATAAAACATATCAATGTCCACTTCCACTATTCCAAAGTATGGTTTTAACTTTCAATTTCCATGGAATCATTTCAAGTTACATACTGTACCTCGAGATAAATCAAGCACTATGATTATAATGTGACAATTGAGCCATATGTAGTCAACACTTTGCTGATTGTATATGGCTCAATTGTTTTCAAGCCTAAATAACATTTCATCGACTTCACTAAATACAATTTCTAGATTTTTTTTGGTGAACCCTTGAAAAGCATTGAGAGCAGTCAAGCACCTGGGCCTATAATGATGTTATTTCAGGGAACATTACAAATGCTCGGCTCACAAATAACAACATTATTGACAGACATTTGCTGAAAAATATTGTGATTTTCCGCTGGTTCATGGGCTCAGTGTGATTGACAGGTTTTCTCCATATAAACCCTGTGCACACCTGACAGAAATAATGCAGCCCTCACTTGGCTGTCACTGCCCTTTACCAGTGACTTATAACGAAAAGGAAGAAACAGTGTTGAAATGTCACATGTCTCATAGATTACTTTATGAAATTAGCTTGTGAATATATTTTCCAAAAAGACCAGGTGGAATCAGGCTCAACTCGGACTAAATAAGAGTTCACTGAGGTAAATAAAAAAAAAACACACACACAAAAACAAAACACACCTCTTCCTGGCATTTGGTTCTAGCTCAGCAGGATATCTTGGTGTTTTAATTTTGTATTGTTCTTTGCCTATGTGTCGTACTTTATGTATTGCTGTTTTTGTTAAGTCAAGGTGAAGCACTTTGGGCAGCTGAAGTTGTATTGTAAATGTGCTATATAATCAACCCTAGAATCATTTAATACAGTCATTTAAAAAGAATGTTATAGTGTATTTTTACATATGGGGAAAAAATAGTCATAAACGTTTTCTAAATATTTTACATTATTCAAAGCAAAACAAGAAAAAGATTTTTGTAACACTTTGCACATAAAAACTAACTTTAACTAGCCTGACTAAAACATGAACAAAGACTGAACAAATCATTGATTAAGAATGATGCTGTCTTAGTAACTACCTCTTACCATAACCTCCTCCTCCTAAACCCTTCATTAAGCCATTACCAAGCCTGGATCACTGTTTGTTCATTACGAATTAAGTCTTTGTTCAACTTTAAATTGAGGGCATATTACACTTCTGTGGGCTGTTAATTGTAAACACAGCATATTTAGATCACAACATACTGCACATGCACAATGACACAGATGACACTTGAAACTACCTTAGGCTTGTCATTTTTCTGCTATATATTGTACTACACATATAAATTTGTATTTAACCCATTATTAGTTAATTAATTTTACCCACTTATATTTTCACTTCTTGTGTTATAATTGTGGGATTACTTTCTCAACTATAAATCCTTGGTTAAAAACATTTGATTTGTCTGTGACTGCACAATGAGTGACTATGAGGGTTTTCATGCCTTGTTTTTCTGTGACAGTTTGGTTTAATGCAGCTGGAACATAGCTGCAGTCCAGTTTAGCTCTGTTAGAAGCGCTACATGCTGTTGGCACAGGAGAAAGTTAATGAGGGGAAATGCCCCCACGCCTCTGTCCTCTGCGTGGATACAGCGTGGACTAAGTTTAGAAGGGTTTTAGAGCATTTTGTACTAAAGCTGCTTTTCAGGTGAGTAAGCACTCTGCACAGGACTGCGTAAAAGTTCTGAAAGAAGCTAACGGAGCTCTGCAACTCTGCCGTCACTTGCGAGCATTTTTTCCTGAAAACTCAAAAGTAAATGAAATAAAGCCTCCAATAAGTCCTGATGTGCACAGTGAACAGCTCTAGTGCAGAAATCAGGTAGGGCAAGCGGACGCGGCAGCAGCTTGACTTGTGCATCCCTCTGCTCCGGGGCGAGTGTGAGGAGGAGGGAGGCAGAGGCTCTCGTTAACACCATAATATAGCGATGTTTGCTCTGTGGCAACTTCTGTGACAACAATGACAAGGTGTGTGGTAAATGCGGTGATGCTGCGTGCCTTTCCAATGCCTGCATGATGTAAGTGTAAAATGGAGGGAAAGGTCTGTGTCCGTCCCGAGACTGCCCCCATCAATACAGTAAAACAAAAGAGCTGGTGGGTCAGAATTCAACTAAACAAAATGCAGTTTCCTCAAAATCTTTGCAATGTGTCCAACTGTAGACAATGAAAGAGAATGAATGGTTTCGGATAAAAGATAAAGCAGGGAGTGCATACTCTGTATGAAAGAATACAATTTTACATGTAAATTTATTTATATATTTTTTTTTATTTATTAGTTTATTTGAATAGGAACAATGCACATTAATCAACATTTCTGTAAATGCGTCAGTATTAGCTATATAGCTAGTTTCCAACTGCAGTCCCTATGGCAAGATGTAAAATGCCACCACACATAAAAATACAAAGTTAGTATAAATAGTTTGATAAATAAATATACTATTCCACAATACTAAAACATACTATTGTTGCCATTTTATGTTTCATAGTTTAGAATAATGTATGTGAAGCAGTTTAGTATGATACAAACATGATATATGTAGGTGGTGGCACAAAAGGCTTTAACTAAAATAACTTCTTTGTATATTTTCTGATCTCAAAGACCAGATCCACGTCGGTCCTTCCGTTTGCACTGACAGGAGAAGTGTTGTCGCCGGGATGACGGTGATGCCAGGCTGCTGTCAGGTGTGATAGAGATGACAGCTCGTGTGCAGACTCTGTGGGCTCCCTTTGGCTCAATATAAGGTCACAGAGGAGAGGCGGGACAACAAATGCCATGGAGGCGCAGCAGACAGCTCAACCCCAGGGACACCAAACACCCTTTTATTTTACAACAGCGCTCCAAAATTCCAATTTCTCCTGCTTTGACTTCTCTCCCCTTTCAAGTCTTATATTATCCTGTCATGAAAGATTCGAGTGAACTAGCTTAACCTCTGCTTTTTTGTTTGTTTTCCCCTACATGCTAGTTGTGTTGATTTTGTGTCATATGCATGTATTGGCATTACTATTTTAATAAATCCACAGTTATTATTATATTTGAAATTTCGACTACAAGTATCATAGCAACCAAAGAGCCAATCTGGAGCTAGGCTATTGAAGGTAACGGACCTTCCCGCCCGCTCTGCTGTTTTAGCAGGGAGAGGCGCTTAGTAATGCTGTAATTTAAACATGTCGCCAACACTAGCAGGAGCGACCTTGGGGAAAAAAGGCACCTGATTTGTCTGTTATTAATGTTCATATCTTGATTTACCTACAGAATAGCTAAATAAAAATACCAGGATCGTGTAGAGTGGGTGAATAGGAACATTTTAAAACCAAATGACGAGGCTCACTGTAGCAGTTACAGAGAGAGGCAACCTTTTTTTTTAATGTAAAGTGAATTGGACCCAATAAAAAGCTACTAAGTAAATTTTGTCATGTGATACTTCTAGTTAGTAAGTAAAAGTTAGTAAGTAAAAGAATTTAAGTACCTGTTTTAAAATGTTTTAAAATGTACTCTACTGTAAGAGTAAAAAGTTAAAGTATTTCACACAAGTGTAAATGTTTGAAATTTGAAATGATGCATATTTTAGTCAAAAGTAACAATACAAATACAAGTTTCTTAATTTTTCTTATAAATTTTGTGTATTTATTTTTGTTTGCTCAAAGCCGAAGCTTAAACTCAAAAACTTTAGTCAGGACGTTACCACAAACATTGTAAGAATAACCTTTACAATCCTATGAAAAGTACTTTTCACTTTTCAGTCCAGTTCATAAATGTAGAGGAGTAGAAAGTACAGATATCTGCTCTCAAATGTAGTGAAGTAAAAGTATCCATTATCCACTAAGTAAAAGTATCCACTATCCACTAAGTATCCACTATCCACTAAGTACAAATGTTTAAAAATTCTATTTAAGTACAGTACTTTACTTGTACTTCATTACCTTCCATCACTGATTTTTTGAATCATGTCATGCTATTGATGTCGTTTTCTACAAGGCAATTGCTTTATTCCATTTACAGGTAAAGGTTTATTAAAAATCCCTCCAAACCAACACCACATGCTGACTTCCTCCTTTCCTCCTAATTTCCTCAACAGTATTTATCTGAAGAGCTGTTGACTTAAGGCTGTGATTTCAGTGCAGCCTGTCTCCAGTCAAATCCAAGCGTCTGAGTCCAGTGCACACAGGGACAGACCAGGTAAAAGAAACTAGGCAAATACAGCTGCCTGCACAGCCCAAGATCACATTTTAGCCAAGATGAGCCAACCATAATGTAATCAGAGAGAATTTTAGATGGCCAATCTGGTGACTTGCCAGAAAGGTGGAGGTTGGGGCAAAAAACTGTACTCAAGAGTTGTGTCTGTGTAAACATGTGTAGTGTTTTCTCATTTTGCTAAATTGAATGAAGATTTAAATAAAACAACAAATTATTATTGAAGTTAAAGCAGGGATGCAGTGATCCCGCCTTTTCTGTTCTGATACGCTCTTTGACTTCAAGTATCTGTCAATCAGTGATGTCAGTTTCCTTTAAACACAAACAGCATATGGTAAACATGATCCAAATGAGTTTTGTAACTCTTGTTTATTATTTAAAGTAGCTACAGAACAACTCTGAAAAGTATTAAGAGGTGTTTTGGGCCAACACTGTCCAGTAAATCGTTTTATCACACCAGTTTATCGACCAAAATGGGATATTGATTATATTAATGTCTTGGAACCAATATCCAATCCATCAAAATGTTCAGTATCAGCACTGATATCTGATACCAGTATTGTATCAATGTCTTCCTTAGTCAAAGGTGCACTGCGTGACTTCTCTAGGGGAGGCAGGGGTGTCAGACTGGGGGGTAAAAAGGTGCTGTTTACCCAGGGCCCAGTGCAGGGAGGGGCCCTTTAAAAAATCTGTAATTGGTTTTATTCATTAAACAACATGTAGTGCGGGGCCACTATGATGATTTATATCATACCCAGGGCCCCCAAAATGTGATGAAACACCCCTGGGAGGAGGGTAGAAAACCTGCTTTAAACATGTCTCATCTATCTTCAAAACTACAAGCAGGTGCCACCAGGTCAAGTCTGTGGAGCGGCGACCTTGCTTGTAAGACATCATATTATTCAATGTATTAAACAATAAAAATGCCATACTGTAGCATTCTTTCGGCAAAGCAAAATACATATATCTATATAAAGTACATATATTTATGGAGATTTAGCACACCCTTGTGGGGAATGATTATTTCATATGTTTGTCTGTGTGTGTGTTCTATGTGGCATGTGTACTCTGAACTTAGGATCAGATAAATACCTGTTTGTGAACACTGTCGCAGTTAAGATGTACTGCTGCACATTTTCCAGCCAACTCAGCTTATATTCTGCAATAGTCTGTATGTTTCAAGTTGATGCAAGTGACCTTTGTACCTCTTTTCCATACATTTGGCTCCGCTTAACACAGATAAGGTTTGGTAAGCTGTATGTGTCGAGCTAATCACTAACCAAGCACAAGTATATAAGAGTCACTGTAGAGATGTAAAGGCAGGAGACAGTAACCAGGAGACAGTAACCAGGAGACTTGAGAGGGGTCTTTGACTTCAATGATGCCTGAATAAACGACTGATGATGAAACTGCCTGCGCCCTCCCAATTCTTGTTTTTGCCATCAGTTCTCAAAGCTCACACCCTCCACAAGAAAAGTTACATAGTGCAACTTTAACTACAAGTACTGAATAACTTATTGTAATGTCTGACACATGCAGGAAACATAACATGCATTGGAAGACAAATTTCCACTTCAGAATATTGCAAAGAACAAACTGACCGTAAAGCTCTTCAGTTTTGTGTGAGTTTCAACAAATTCTTGGTATGTTCATAATGTAAGAAATTGTTAATACATATGAAGTAAATGTACACTTTTAAATGGTTACTCAAACAGACAGCTTTTTCCTCCTCAGCAGCACATGGGCGAGACTGTTTCTATGAGACCGTGTTCCTGTGCAGCATGCTTTAGTGTCTGGACAGTGTTGAGTCAGATGTGACCTTGGGCGGTTCTGTCTCCGAGGATCCTTGCTCCGGCTGTCACATCAAACTCTTCAAGCTTTCATAAAAACAACACAACAACTGAATCACAATCACTGTGTATATGTAGCATGTCGAGCACCACTCACATTAGCAGCCAGCACAGGGAGCTCCGTCAGGGCCTATTATTCAAATGGAACAATACATGCGACGGGTGTCAGACATGAAAGATCAGCATTTGCCTCCCATTTGTATGTGTTAGCATTATGTTCTAAGTGTATTATTAATTTGTTTTTATTTGTTTTTTTATGCTAAATAACTGCACAGTTTTTTGGTCAGCTCTTCTATGGCTGTTAGCATATTTGATGTGGCTATCCTTTTGTGGCTAGAATTTTATGCTCAAACAATCATGCATACAAGGATAGGTTAGTTAAATCACCAGATCAACGTTTATATGACACATTTTGTCTAAGACACATGGATTAACTGAAGATTTTGAAGTAAATGTATGATCTGGTCACAGTATAAGGTACTATCAGCACCTAGCTCAGTAGGTGGAGTGTTTGTCCACTGATCCAAAGGTTGGTGGTTCGAATCCAACTCTCGACATAAGCATCATTGGTAGAGCAATCCCATCCACTGACCCACAGGTTGGATGCTGTCATTGTGTCCTTAGGCAAGACACTTAACCCTCCCTTGCCTCCAGTGACGGTGTACATTGGTGTATGAATGTGTGTGGGAAATGTCACAAGTGAAATGTAATTAATAAACTGAATGTTCTATGGCAATTCTCTTGTATTGTATTTAAAGGTGCAATATGCCACTTTTCTGGAGAGTGTACCAACAGCAGTAAACCAGTCTATCTCCATGGAGACAAGCAGTTGATGCCATCAGATCAAGTCTGATCTTTGGTGAGAAGGCCTCACTCCCAGGCAGAATGCACATTTTCAAGGTATTTTTAGCAATACTAACATCCATAATCTAGTAATAAATGCAAAACTGTATAGATAGGCCTACTGCCATATGTGGAATATTCCAGGCGAAGGAATCACATCGTCATGGAGACAAGCAGGTGGTGGAGCCTATGCCAGAAAAGTTACAACTTTAGTGGCATTAAAATACTTCTTTAGCCTCAGCTGCTTTGGCGTAAACCTCCTCCCACCTCTGTTGACTCACATTCACACATCGGCAAAGAGTGTGAAGTGTCTTGCCCAAGGACATGATAACTGTTTGTATTGGTCAGAGCTGAGATCATATCCTCCCAGAGCTGAGAACCACCTCCCTTTGGGTCTGTGGGCAAAGGCTCAAACTACTCATCTGCTACCACCCCCAATTTTATATATAGTTTCATTTCTCAGTTTGTGTTTTTGCCAACAGCACACAAAGTTTTATATTTAAAAGTGCATCCATGGGATTTAGTTTGTGCCATGAATTGGTGTCACATTTAATCTACACAACAGGTTTTGTAATGGCCTGGAAAAGGCGGCACACAAGGCTTTTTATATCCAGTGTAAACAACTGTTAAGCAGCTTGGGACATGGGCTGAAACTATGTGAGCTGCAAAAGTGTGAAGCTGTAAGAACTAGAGGGGAACATGAATGAAGTGTTTGCCCACTGATCCGAAGGTTGCCGGTTTGAATCCTGCTCTCAACATAACGCCACTGGTTGAGTAGTCAGATCCATTTACTATTCAGTTTACATTTACTATTCAGTTTGTTCATTGCTATTCACATGTTGTCCGCTGTCCCACCCCCCTCTGGGGAGTGTAACTGTTTCAGATGCCTGGCCGCTGACTGCCCGGTGATGGCTGGACCCGAGATCCCCTCCTGACCACCCGGGGATGGCTGGACCCAAGATCCCCTCCTGACCACCCAGTGATGGCCGGACCCTAGATCCCCTCCTGACCGTCCGGTGATGGCCGGACCCTAGATCCCCTCCTGACCGTCCGGTGATGGCTGGACCCTAGATCCCCTCCTGTGTCCTGCTCCATGGACCCGGGCCCTCCCTCGCCTTGCCTGAATGGACGGCTCGTTGAGTGGGCTCTGGCCCTACAGACTTGAACTCTATCTGCAAATGGATGCGCCTTAGTCCTGGACACATCTGCAGCCTGTCCATCCATGGGAGTGGATCTCTCCTTCACTGTGGTTCTCCCTGAGGTTTCTCCTTTTCCCACTGTTTTTTTTGGAGTTTTTCCTTGCTGAGAAGGTCAATGTCGTTGTGTCAATGGGGAAGACACTTAACCCACCTTGCCCCGAGTGTGTATACTGGTGTGTGTGTATACTGGTGTATGAATATAGGAGAATGGGTGAGTGGTTCCTTCATGTGAAGTGCTTTGAGTGCCTTGAATGTGGAAAAGCGCTATATAAAAAATTGACTATCATTTGTCAGTTGGATAAAAAAAATATCTCTGATTCCTGTTATATGGTGCCATTTTGAAGACTCTTGACTATTCAAAAGATTCAATATTTTGTTTCATAGGTAATTGCTATGGCAACATGGCCAAACTTTTCTTCATTCTGAAAACCATTGATAGTGTTAGTGTATGTCTTAAAAAAAAACTTGACAATTGATTCCTGTCCCACAGTAACAAAATAGAGCATTAAAGGGAAAAACAGTCTTTAACCTGGAGGGATTGGTCATTCATTTCAGAACTGTCTAGGGAGAGGAAAGTTTGGGTTGTTTTATGCTCAGAAATATTCCATTTCTGTAAAACAAAAAGCATATACACTCACTCACTTCTAAACAAATAAATATTTTTTGTCCCTGCAAAACAGGTTCAAAATCTCTTGCGTATTGTTCATTGGATTACTGAAATGGATTCCATCTATTTCTCCAGTATATACTTGTCAGCCCAATGCTCCAACCCCGTTCAAATTTATGTAAACATTTAGGTCCATCTTTGGTGTATCACATTAGCGCTGTAATAGCAGTGTTAATGAGCTAATCATTTGAACTAATCTATTTTTCCTTAGTATCGTCTCTGCATTGTTTTCCAGATGGCGGTTGAAAATAAAAGTCCCACATTCTGATTCTGTTCCCAAAATCTGTCTTTTTAATTCGAGAGTCTTATTAGGGAATTTGTGGACATGCATTCACCTTGAGTGCTCGGGGCTCTTGTGTTCCTGTTGGGATTGAAGCCTTAGTTTCGCTGTCCTTTTGAGACTTCTTTAACACTTCACTAGAACCAGAGAATCGCTCGAGTCAAATCAACCAGAGTCCAAACTGAACAGTGGAAATCTGGTTTAATTAATCTGTGGAGACTCTTCAAACTTCTCCAAAAGTCAAACAGTCATGGCTGCATACTGTACTCCCACTTACAAAACAGCTACTGAGATGGACTCAAGTTAGGCCAGGGCCTGTACCTGATCTGTTTCTATGTATTTAAGCAAAATATGTACGTATGTATGTACTCTCTCCATCTAATTATAATCTGAGAATCAGGAAGTGCACATTTAGCGTGCTAGTTGTTAATTAGCAATACTGTGACAAAACTCCGCTCTGATCTTTGAAAGCTGCGAGAAGTGCTTATAAACTCATTGCAGTGATTAGGGTGCTCAGAATGTCTTAAGTGAGTGAGGAATAACTTTGTTCCACTGCAAACAGTTTCAAATGAACAAATTATGTTTTCTAAAGAACTCTGAATTACTTTGTGGATGAACTGTGCTATACAAATAAACTTGCCTTGCCTTCACATTTTGAAGACGTTTTTAAAACTCAAGTTACAGTATCTCACTTGTTTTAGATCAAGAGCGCGGTTTTAAATGTCCAAAATATAAAATAACATATCTTGTTTGAGAAATAGGAACAGAATGCACAACACACCTACCACACGAAGCTGAGGACATTCTGCCATCTTGGTAAATGGTCACATTGCATTTCCACCTTCAAGGCACTCAAAGCGCTTTACATCATGAAACCACTCACCCATTCACACACACATTCATACACCATTCATCTGTGGGAGCTGTAACAGCACGCCAACCTGTGGATCAGTGGATCTAAACGCTCAACCAATGATGCTTATGTCGAGAGCGGGATTCAAACCACCGACCTTTGATCAGTGGGCAAACACTCTACCATCTGGACTACTGTCACTCCACTGTAAGCATTGCTTCCTCATATTCCTCTTGTCAGCCTTTATACAGCATTTGGTAATAAAATAAAACATTTTGGGAGATTTTTTTTTGGAGAATTCACACTTGCTGTTTTCTTCAACAAGTTTAGAAACCCAAAATGTCCACTGGTGAAATGGCTTGGTCCACTTGGCATTTACAGAGGACTGTGGGCCAAATAACTGGACGATCTCAGACACTCTATTGTACTGCAGTGGAGAGTTTGTGTTAAGACTCTGGACAGAGGCTTACTGTGTGCCAGACTAAGATGAAGCAATGCTTACAGTGGTTCATGAACATCGTAAAGAGAGCTAGCAGTTTCAGAGAGAAAAATTAACAACCTCCATGCACAGAGATTTGTATTTATACCATAGACTGTATAAGGAAGTGGACTAAGGGATAGAGAGGGATGCCTTGAGCTAGAGTTTGACATTGACACTAACCATCAAGACAAATGTGTGATATGGTTCTTATTTGCGTAATAAAAGTACAAATAATACAAGTACAAAATGTTGCTATTTAAGTACAGATACTGGAGCAAAAAATACTCAAGTAAAAGTATCACAAGAAAGTGACTGATAAATATTTGTGCTGAATTTTTTTGTCAACAATTTAATTAATATTTTTTTCTAGCTGTTTTTTTTTCTATTTTATTTTTGTTTACTGAAACTACAAACATGTCAAAATAAACCCTTCAGGCTTTTCAGCAGGTCTCAAACTATCATAAAAATAAAACAAAAATCCAGTTAAAAAAAGTAGTGGAGTAGAAAGTACAGATACTGCTCCCAGATGTAGTGAAGTAAAAGTAAAAATTTGTGTGAAAGTGTAAAATGTACTAAAGTAAAGTACAGATACCTACATTTGTTTTGTTTTGTTTTTTCCTTAAGCACAGTACTTTACTACTTTTACTTCATTATGTTCCACTACTGCTAGATCTTAGACTTGATGCACGCTTTAAAATGGAACTTGCCTTGCTACTACATAGAGCATTTTAATTAATTGTGTAGCCTTATAGCTTTACTCCCAACATCTATGGTTAAGCCTTTTAATCATTTTATATCTTGATTTTTATTGCATTCTTCCTTCTCTCCTTCTTTTATTGGACTTTCCATTGTAATTTCCCCATTGTGGGACAAACAAAGGTTTATCTTATCTTAATTGTGTTTATAGAGGATTGAACCCAGTGTATAGCAAACACAAAATGTGACTCACAAAATGGACCAGATTGTGAATGGGCTCAAAAGCACCCGGTAATGAGTAAGTATGTCCCATACATCAAACAGATGGTGGAGGTGCAGAGATGACGTCAAAAAGTGGGAGACAAGAGACAATCATAGACAAGAGGCATATTAGTGTAAATGCAGTGATTCATTCAGTTGCCATGGGACTGGGGATTGGGTGGGAGGACTAGTTCATGTTATAATGTTGCTACTTCATTAGAAACATACCAGTTGTGTTTAGTTTCATTCACACATTTGAGTAATTCCTTATAATTAGTCTGTCTACATCTTCAAATCTCAAAATGCTCTGTTCCACTCTCTGATGTCATGAAGCGGTAGTTTTCAAGTTGACTGGCAGTTCCAGGGCTGAAATTATCCAAATGATTCTAGTGGAAATGTGTAGAGCTTGGAAGAAGTACTTGATTTTGTTAGTTAACTATCATATTTTTTGGTATATAAGTCGCACTTTTTTTTTCATAGTTTGGCCGGAGGTGTGACTTATACTCAGATGCGATTTATATGTGAAGTATGTTTTTTTTTCTTCTTCATTATTATGCATTTCAAGGCCTGTGCGACTTATACTCTGGTGCTACTTATACTCCGGAAAAATACGGTAAATACGGTAAAAGTACAGATACCAAGGCAAAAAAATACTCAAGTAAAAGTATCAGTATCACATGAATAAATCTACTTATGTGAAAGTATTTAAATAAAAAGTTAAAGTATTTCTTGCTGATTTTGAGATTTAATAAAGCTTTAAATGTTTGGAATTTAAGATTTTTGCTGAATTTTGTTCTACACAAACATCTGATCTTCTTTTTTTTTTTTTAGCTGTAATATAATTGTATAATTTTGTTTGCTCAAATTATGGATGTGTTACAAATAAATTCTCAGCCTTTTCAGCAGATCTGAAACTATCATAAAAAAAATATTTTTACTTATCAGTCCAGTTCAAAAATGTAGTGGAGTAGAAAGGACAGATACTGCTGTCAAATGTAATGAATTAAAAGTTAAAAGAATCCACTTTCAAATGTACTCAAGTAAAGTACAGATACCTAATATTTACAGTTAAGTACAGTACTTTACTTTTACTTCATTACGTGGTTGTGAGGTCATCTGAGACCCACCAAAACTGAAAGATAACTTTAAGGAACATGGTATTGAACATTTCAAGAAAAGCAATAACATCTCCATGGAGACAAGCATTTTATCCACAAAAAATGGGTACCATAAATATCTAAGCCAGTTTACCAGTTAAAAAGGAGGAAATAATACATTGTAAGGTCTTGTACAGCTTTAATAAATGGAACACTGATGGATAAAAATATTCCAAAGCCAATTAAGGACCTGCGTATCAATAATATACAATTGTAGCAAACTTATTTCATTCCTAATTGATGTACTCCAACTGCCCAAATTGAGGCATTGAAATAGTCACACAGTTAGCGGCAGAAACAGAACCTGGGGTGAACCGATCGATGTAAACTTCATTACGGCCAACGTGTGGTCAGTTATCTCCAGTGCAGCTGTGAGGGGCATACACAGCACAGAGGCAGTTTGCAATGATGGATCCAGTCCACGCCAGCACAGCAAGGTTTAACATGGGCTGCCAGTGGACATGGTACTGGTAATTGGCAATAACAGGACTGGTACAAAACATATTAAAGAGTTTTTAACATTTGTAAAGCTGTCTTATGTGAACTATTTTTATTAGCTAATTAAAATGTGCACTTACATGTAAATTGGGCTTTATCGCTATCGAGTTTCATTCAATAATTTTTAAAGAAGACCTTTGTGCTTGTGTCTGCTATATATAATTATAATCTGTGACACCCGTGGATCATTCGGTTATAATTTGCACATTTGAAATTGCAAGATTAATCTAAAACGACTTCATGAAAGAAACAAGAGAGCTGACTTCCATGTTAGAAATCGGTGGGTAATGGGAGCTGGCATTGGCGTAAATGTCATCACAACAAACTGCGAAGTTGCAGATGCATAGCTGCTTATCACACTAGCAAGTAGGGACGTTGGAAAAATAGCTATGTGACACTGCCGAGTCCTACGTGTCTCACCAATTAAGAAAATTAAATTGGAGGACGAAGTAAGTACAGAGCAAGGAGCGTATACCGATGGTATTGAAAACGTGGGTTGATTGAAGCATTACTCCTTGAATACAGGACTATAAAGAGTACTCAATTTTGCATAGTAGGCCCCCTTTAAATCAGATGGGGGCAGTTAAAATACATATTGTTAAGATGCCAATTCTTGATGAAATATAGCAAGTTCTTGTGTGTAGTTATGACCGAGTACAACTTTTGGATATTTCCATTGAAAATACCATGTTATCAATAGGAAAATCTGTTTCTTGCCCCCCTTCGAAGTATGGCATCATCACATTCTAGACTCTGAAAACAACCATTGCATTCATCGATTTCAGCTTCCTGTTACATGGAGCCATTTTGAGGACAGTTGACCATTCGAGAGATAAAATATTTTGGCTTGAATTGCTAATTACCATGACAACGGTCCTAACTCTTCCTCTGTCTGAAACCCCCCCTTGTTTTTATTCCCAGACGAGCCCAGTGTTTGTGCCAGGATCCTTCTTCAGTAACTGACAAGTGCAGACAGAGAGGAAGTGGGAAACAGCAGGAGAGGTGATAGGAGGGAGAGAAAGGAGAGAGGAGAGAGCTTTCCCGGTTATTTGGGATAGACTTTTGGCTGAGGTAGTGGTAATATTAAGCCAGGACAGCTCCATTTTGCACCAAAATTGGTTTCATGCAACTGCAAGCTGGCAACAATTTAAACATCCCTCTCCTTTGTGATATTTTTGATGGAAATTTGGTGCTGGGTAAAATGACAAATTATGTGTCACCTGAAAAGAGCTTTCTCCACATTTCAGGTTTGCACTTTTATTTCATAAACCGGTCGCTTTTAGCCATTCAGTGCAGGTCTATTACACATAAAGGTGGAAAGGAGTCCTAAAAGCCATGCTCAAATAAAAAGCTTGACAAAAATAGAAAAAATGAGGAAAAAACGTAAAAATTGTCTTGAAAACTAAAACTATTCAACTCCTACGTTGCAACTACATTATATAATCAATTTATATGACCATCGCAATAAAATACAGTCTTTTTCTTTACAATTACTACTACTTTTAGAATATTAAAGTTCCTATATTATGCTAAATGGACTCTTGTGGGCTTTAAACCATGTTATAATGTTGTTACCTCATCAAAAACATACCTGGAGTTGGGTTTTCTTTCATTCACACATATTTGAGTCACCCTGCATTATTAGTCTGTTTACATCTCCAAACCCCAAAATGCTCTGTTCCACCTTGTGATGTCATGAAGTAGTAGTTTTGTTTTTTTTTTGTTTTTTTTTTAAGTTAATAGCTATGTTTTAGTTCAGTAGATATGGGCAATCCTGGGGTTGAAATTACCCAAATGATTGTAGTGAAGGGGTATGGAGTTTTAGAACACACTGGAGCTCTTCCTGTATCACCACATGACATCACAAGGTGGAACAGAGTGTTTTTGGTTTGAGAGCAGAACTCAGTCTAAACATGCAGGATTTTTGTGTTAAACGTGTGTGAATGAAACAAAACACAACTCCAGGTATGTCTGTGATAAGGAAACAACATCATAACATAGATCAGAAAACAGCGTTATATGGGCCCTTTAAGCATAAGGGTCCATAGACTATAGCCTGCAAGAAACATTTCAAGTATTTAACGAAATAAATGAAAGACTGGACAATGCTTCGGATGCCTGCCATTACTAAGTGACACTACTCCAAATGAAAAAAATAAAAAAATAAAAAAACAATTATTCTCCTTCCCACCAGTAGATGGCAGTGACAGTGCAAAACCTCCCCGCTTTGCCTTCCATACATTTTGCTCACAAGGCAATAAAGGCCTAATTGGTTCAAAATGATATGAGGTTCTGCAAAACACTTTGGATTTTGGGATTGAGGGAGCTGCTTTTGAGTTTGTACAAATGCCGTTTGAGACCAAAACAAAGGAATAAAATGTATGCATCTATAGTCTGGTTATGTGCCACAACCACAGCCATGAGACAATCTTGAAGCTCAAAAAACTACATAGGCTGAAACGACTGAACTTGAAAGCTTTCTTTTTTATGAGATTTGTTTTTTTTCTTTTTGTCTTGGGTGATAATAATAAAAGTAAAGCTAAGTGAGTTATGATTCAGAATTCAACCATAAATAATGATAAATCACAGTTTCATTATTAAAACAGTCATTTCATTTAAGCATTCTCCAAATACACGAATTAGAAATCAGAAAAACTCAACCCAGAAAATGCTTCTCTGTGTTTTTTAAACTTCATACACTGCATTGGTGAGATGTCTATAGGAAAACATATGATTTTACCAACATAGCAGTGTACTAATGGTGGGATTTTTGGCTTCTTTGTGCGATTCAAATCTTTTGGTTCCCTTCTCTTCAAAAAGCCGTTCAAAAGTGGCTCTTTTACTATTTATTTATATGACAGAAGCCAAAGTGGGAACTCATTTATCTACAAACTAAGCACAGAAAGAAATGAACAAGGCTCAGATGTGCTCAGATCATTCAAACTGAGAGTGGGAGTGTTCTTACCCTTTGGAATTATGAAAATCTAAATAAAACTTTGCACTACAATAATAATCATCATAAAACTAACTGATACTATGATGCCAACAGTGGAAGAAATACTCGATTTTGTTACTTAAATAAAACTACAGATACCGGAGCAAAAAAAATATGTAAAAGTAAAAGTATCCCATGAAAAGATATATTTAAGTAAAAGTATTAAAGCACCCATTTGAAAATATACTTAAAGAGTAATAAGTAAAATTATTTTGCACAGATTTTGAGGTCTTATAAGGCTTCAAATGTAGTGATTTTGATAAAGATTTGTGCTGAATTTTGTTCAATAGACACAACTGAATCAATAGTTGTTGTTTTTTTTTTTTTTCTTTTTTCCAGCTCTTTTTATTTGTATATTTTTGTGTGCCCAAATTATGTGTTAAAAATAAACCCTCTGCCTTTTCAGCAGCTCTCAAAGAATAATAAAAAAAATAACTTTTACTTGTCAAAAATGTACTGGAGTAGAAAATACAGATACATTCTCTCAAATGGTGTGAAGTAAAGGTAAAAAGTATCCACTTAAAAAATGACTTAAGTAAGGTATATATATATATACCTAAAGATTGTACTTTTATTTTGTTACGCTGTACTACTGGATGCCAAATATGTTTTGTGCACAAAGCTCCGTGGCCTGCTCTGCTTCTGTGTGTTTATTGTTGTGTCGGTTCACCATTAATCAGTGTAAAAATACATAAAAACTGGAAAGAAAAAGATTTGGTTCCAGCCGTCCATATTAAGGAATCGTTCAAAAGAGCCGACTCTTTCACGAACATCACATCACTACATTGTACGGTTAATCAAACACATCCAGAGGTTTCCATTACTGTTTGAGGACATGCAGGGACTGTGTTTGATTGATTGAACTGATGTAGTGAAATAAATCAGTGTAACTGCAGTAATCTGGCAGACGGCACAACTTCACACATTACATTAGACCCAATAACATAGCAATGACGTGACTATATGCAGGTTTACATCCAGATGACTCTAACGTACTGGCCTTAGAGTTCTGGCTTTTGTCAAACAGCACAGATGAATTCAAATGAGAATGTAATGTCTGACCAGTGAATAGACTCTTTGCCACTGAAAATGTGTCGTAATGAAAAAACACTAATAATACAAAAAAATAGGGAACACTTAGACACCAAGATATCCTGTCTAACTGATGTTAAATGCCAGGGAGAAGAGGTGGGTTTACAGTCTAGTCTTGAACTGGTCATGTTTGTTTGTTCTTTACTTTAACTTTCACTTGAGTTCATTTTCAGGTTTAGGTAAGTATCTCTACTTTCTACTCCACAACATTTTTGAAAATAACTGAAAAGTCTGTCCTGAGACCTGCTGACAACGCTGAAGGGTTTATTTTGAACGCATTCATAGTCACAGCAAATAAAAATATACAAATAAAAACACGAGTCTTTATCAAAATAACTACATTTGAAGCTTTATTAGACCCCTGTATTACACAAACTTGACTCTTGTGAGCTTTAAGCCATGTTAGAATGTTGTTACCTCCTTAAAACATACCTGGAATTGTGTTTTGTTTCATTCACACATGTTTGAGTAACTCTTTATTATTTGTCACGGTAGTTTTCAAGTTAACAGCTAGAGATTGACAATTCCAAGGCTGAAATTATCCAAATGATCATGATGAAGCTGTATGGAGTTTAAAAAACACAGTGGAGCAGTTCCAGTATTACCACATGACATCACAAGGTGGAACAGAGAAGAACTCATCCTAAATATGCAGGGTTTGTGTGTTAAACATGTGAATGAAACAAAACGCAATTCTAGGTATGCTTTTGACGAGGAAACAGATCAGGAAATGAAGTAATATGGCCCCCTTAAAGCTCAAAAGAGTCAGTTTTGCGTAATATAAGACCTTTAAGTTAATTATCATCTTCACTTAACTCACTTGTGAAATAAAAAAACGTGTTGTCACGCTATGGCCTTGACACATGGAGTAGTTGTACTGCCCTCGTAGTTGTCTTTAATGTATGATGAGTCACGAGAACTCAGCAGGCGAGCTCTGTTCAGTGTAGCTGCTAATCTGCGTGGTCATATCCATTTGACTTAACAGGCGCAGAGCTGTCTCATGGCTATCACTGGAGCTTAGTGGACTTTGATTAAAAGAAAGGCCCAAGGTTAACAGGACATCTGTTATCAAATCTGGCCCCAGATTACACAGTCTCATCTCGCTGTCTCTCCACAGTAAACGATGTAATTAAAGAGATCGAAGTAGTACAGTGGCCTGGCTCGTCAAGATGTGTAGAGTTTTTGTCTGATTGTTACTTGATTTTTTATTGTGATTTTAATGTCTTTCTTATTGTGTAAAGCACTTTGTGTACAAACTGTGCTCTACAAATTAACTTGCCTTGCCTTTTTAAGACACATACTGTTGCATCAAGAAGTGAATTCAAGTTAGAACTGTGCAAATCATTGAGTTGGTTAAATCATTTTAAAACAACACATTTTTGGGTAATTTTGGTAAAGAAGGAGCTAAGTCTACGTTCCTGCTCTCACCTATGGTCATGAGCTTTGGGTCATGAGTGAAAGCACAAGATCACCAATACAAGAGGTCCAAATGAGTTTCTTCGGCACGGTGGCTGGGCGCTCCCTTAGAGATAGGGTAAGGAGCTCAGTTACGCAAGCTCAGAGTAGAGCCGCTGCTCCTTCACGTTGAGCAGAGCCAGGCGAGACAACTGCAAGTAGTTAAATGGTATAGAAATGAAATGGATATAGAAAGTTCAAATCTATGTGTAGTTCAACAAGAAAAACAAAAGCGTTTCACAATGATTTTAAAGTTGATGAGGTCACGTTTCTAACTACCAAGTGGTGCTGTTAGCGCATACCTAGAATCTATTCAAATTTGAACTAAAATATTAATTCTGAAAAGCCATGAGTTATTTTCAACAAGCATATTTGTAAAAACTAAACATTTGCTGTTTAAGTGTTTTCTCTATAGGATTTTTGAGACTAATTCATTAATTAATTCAAGAAAGTTGAAATTGTGATCTACTTTTGCCTCTTGTAAGTCCCTCTTACATTCATAAACCCTAACTCTTAAATGGTATAGAAATGTATTGATTGTGATGGCAGACTGGAGTAATTTATTTGAGTTAATAACATTACCTATTCCAACAAACATATGAAATAGCCAATAAAAGACAGTCACTAATACAGTACATAATGTTTACCCCTGCACATTTAATGTTGCTTAGAGTTCTTCTTCTTTAAACAGAAAACACTCTGGTCCACCTTGTGATGTCATGTTGTAATACAGGAAGTGAAACAAAACACAACTTCAAGTATGTTTTTAATGAGGCGACAATATTATAACGTGGATTAAAGCTCAGGAGAGTCAATTTTGTGTAATATGGGACCTTTAACGGCTGAAGATAAATACTTGCATTCCACATGGGCTCAAACATTTGTTACCTCTGCTTGTATTGCATCACGTTCAGGGGTCCTGTGTTATGACATAGCTGTCAGAGAGCACCTCAGGGTGACTCCAAATATAATTTACAGATCCCAGTGCTGTTTTCCCACGCTCTCCACTCCAGGAGCTGACTCTACTGTCTCTTCTCTGCCTGTTTGACAATGTTTTGCAAAGGTGTTCCTCATGACAACCGCTGTGAGGTACAGCCAATGGACCAGTGTCATATCGGTAAAACTAATAGATACTAATATATACTTTCATAATATAATATAATATAATAATATAAAGCGCCCCCTGTTGTTAAACTTTCCAAAAATCCACTGGGAAAAAGAGAAATATAGAGGAGAATGACAACCCTAATGGTGGATGGTGAGCTGGAAGATACCCACTAAAAATACCGTGCTGTACCTGGGGAGGTCGTTAAAGAGTTGTACTACATAAAAATGCAAACTTCTGCTCAGACTGTAAAATGAAAATGAAACTAGAAGACTAAAATACAAGTGCGTTGTAGGAATCTGGGTCTGAAGTTTGTAAAATTGTTTGAATTAGTAATGCTTCTGTAAAAACTTCTATTTTGGTTGAACAGTAGACTGGAGGTAATCCTTTGCTCAGTATGGGCTCTCACTGTGTCACGTGTTTGATCATCATGTAATTACGGTTAATTATTGTTCTGATTTCTGTTTAAGCAAATACTACTCCCTTAATGCCATTGTATTCTCTGTAATCCATAATAAGCCTGAAAAATGATTATAACAATGTTCATCTCTAGTCACACCTATACTGTAAGAAGAGTAAGAATAGTGTGCCACAGTGTGAAGTCTATATAATGTTGTTTACTTTTGTATGTTTTTTGTTTCTCTGCTGTGAAGCTTAAAGCACAACTACTACAAATTAGTCAAAGAATGTGACTCCAGGTTAAGGTCATGTTCTAGGCCACGTCTCAGTGCAGTTAAAAAAGAAAGACGAAAGCTCACAATTAGCTCAAATTACTGCCAAAATTGTACATATTTTTGGTAAGGTCCTATCGCTTTACATTTCTCACTGCAAAACGGTGCTGTTAGCCCCACAAATGCAATGGATCTATTAAAATTTGGGCTAAAATGTTCATTCTAAAAGAGAATAAGTGATTTTAGCAAGCATACATATATTTGTATTGACTAAACATTTGCTATATAAATGTGTCCTCTATATACATTTTGAGACTAATTCATTTAAACCAGACCTATTATGCAAAATGGACTCAGAGCTTTCAGCAGGTTTATGGCGGTGGCATACACCCACTGAAAATAAGATTACTCAAACATGCACGAATCACTCCAAAAACAACTCGAGAGGCTAAATAAGAAGGAAACAACTATAGCATGGTTAAAAGCTCTGAAAAGTCCATTTTGCATAATAGGCCTGCTTTAAATGCTCTCTATTTTGTTCTCCAATTTTACTTTCGTAATCGATGATGTGTGTAGGATTCAGCAGTGTTGCATAGTCATTATGGTACAAATGAAAAAAAAAAAATCTGCTACTCTCTAGTGTGATCTGCAGCTATTCACAGGAGGGACCGATAGCTACATGGCTCCTTGCTGTGATGACGTTTATGGCGACACCAGCTCCCATTGGGCACCGCCGTTTTCTATCGCAGAAGTCAGTGGACTTGTTTCTTTTATTAAGTTGTTTTGGATGATTTATTTGGGCGATTTAAAATGTCCAAGTCATAACATAATGATCCACGGGTGTCATTCATTATAACTATACAGCAGACACAAGCACAATACATCTTCTTTAAGAAAATGAAAATTGTGATCTATTTTTGCCTCTTGTAAGTCTTGTAAATCCATAACCCTTGTAACTGTGTATGACGTGAGCTCATGGCAGAATAAGACTATGTGTGTGAGTGTGTGGCCCTCCCTTTGGCAGAGACACTCAATCAGTTATTTTCTGTGCAGTATGCTTTCAATCCCGGTCAGCAGCTGGTCTGGCATTTAGCACACATGAGGATTAGAGAGCGCTGATTTAGTTAAGGGCTCAACCCAGACCACTGCCACTGCTACACTTATTATGACATGATCACCTCTCACACTGTTTATCAATAGATCCTGTACTCCTGTCCTATTTGTTCCACATCACCAAGCCCCGTATAATAAAGGTGCAAGTAAGCATAAATGAACTCTTAAAGAGCCTGTATCAGATCTTTTTTTTTTTTCCATTCAATTAAAAAGACATATTTTGCTTGTGCCTTCTGTATAGTTATAATCAATTACACCCATGGCTCATTATGCTATAATTTGCACATTTTAAATTGTGGACTAGAAAACTGTGGTGCGCAATGGAAGCTGACATCACCGTAAACGTCATCACAACAAAGAGTCGTCGAGCTGTCGGCTCCTCCTGTGGATAACTGCAGATCACACTAATCAGTCTCAGTGTGTTTTGTTTTTTTTTCATACATACCAAAATGACGACGCAACGCCGCCGAGTCCTACACTTATCATCGATTAAGAAAAGACATTTGGAGAATGAACTACAGAGCTTATTGGCTTATGCCAATGGTGGTGAAAACAGGATTGATCATCAATATGGAGTCTTGAAAATGAGCTTAAAAATCAAATCTCTCCAAAAACAACTTCAAGAGGGTAAGTGAATGAACTATAACTATAACATGGTTAAAAGCTCTAACACTTTGATTTTGCTTAATAGTTGCTTTAAAAGTCTGCCCCAGTACAGCTATATGTATTGTAAAAGCAGCTATTAGGGTGAAATGAGACTGATGCCTCCTGCTTTATTTTCAGGGTAACAGGGAGTGCACTGATAGCATGCTAGTTGTTGTTAACTCTAAAAGTTGTGAAAAGCTCTTATACACTCATCATGGTGAATAATTAGGATGCTCAGACTGCATAAGGTAAGTTAGACAACTGCAAACAGTTTAAAATTAAATAGTTATGTTTTATAGGTGAATGAAAACTAATGTATGATCAGTAGCACACAGTATAATGAACAAAATAATATGAAATCTGTCTCGTGTTTTAGTTGGAATTAGGACAAGAATGTGTTATATCAGTGCAAAAGAACATAGCTGTGTTCTCTTTATCTGATGTTATCTAAGGCTGCCATTGCTCAATGTATTTTGATAAATTTTTTGTTCTCACTCCACAGCATTTTAAGCATTTTTATTCATTATGTATTTTTTGTATTTTTAGTCTAGTTTACCCTGAGGCTTAAATGCGTGAAATCAAATATAAAGTTATGACCATACGCTCTGATGGAATTATTATTATTATCAGATGTATGTATTTCTGTTTGACTTTTCTACCTACGGCATTCGAACTATATTAAACACAGTATATATCCATGGAGACAAGCAGGCGACACCACCATGAATGCCATAAAAATATCAATGCCACTTCAAATCATAAACATTTTACATTTAATTGTATTATTATTATTATTATTATTATTATTATTATTATTAT
The DNA here is from genome assembly GCA_019594935.1 of Periophthalmus modestus. Classification (NCBI taxonomy): domain Eukaryota; kingdom Metazoa; phylum Chordata; class Actinopteri; order Gobiiformes; family Gobiidae; genus Periophthalmus; species Periophthalmus modestus. Next base: position 5,693,188 of record JAIEZT010001214.1, on the reverse strand, counting down.
TATTATTATTATTATTATTATTACTATTATTATTATTATTATTATTATATTACAGCATTATATAAAACATCATTGTCATTGTACACAGACTTTGCATGTGCTACATAAGCTTTTAATTATTGCATATATATGTATTTTTTCATGTACATCTTTATTTATACAGGGAGCGTCCAATGAGACTCTTTTTCATGTGTCTTGTCTTGTTCAAGTTGTCTTGTGTTGTTGAACAATACAAACAAAAACAAACAAAAACAAATAGCTACATAAGCCCATTTAAAACATTAAAAACAGGAGCAGGTGTGAGTATAAATGTTTATCACCACATTATTAAAGTGCATTAATGGCACCAGTGTATCCAGTTTTGTCTGTCCTTGAAATGTATTCCATTTTTGGAAAGCAAAATAACCAAAAGCTTTTTTTTTTTTTTTTACCCCATTTCAGTTCTAATGTGGCCAGTTTTTTGACGTAGTCAATCATGAGATCACGCATTCAAAGCTCCCATCTCAAAGTTCAACAAACGAGTGAGATATTCCGGCAGTCTATGAAGTAGTCCTTTATGAATATATTTTATACAGTGATGTTCTCTTCTTGCAGACAGTGATGGCCAACCTACTTTTTCATACAGTGTACAGTAATGGGTTTTAAATTATGAATTATGAAAACTGAATGAAAGAGTGTATCTCAAGGTTTCAAAAAAGAGGCTGAAGACTCCATGTATATTATATCACCATAATCTAGTACAGAAAGAAAAGTTTCTTGAACATTTATTTTCTGTATTTTAGTGGGATACAATATCTATCTTTCTACCTCTATACATTGGTAAGATGTGAAGAATCCCATACTCATTACTCTGTTGAGTGTCAAAAGGTCTGGCATATACCATTGTCCAGAAACCAGTTGCAAAACAAATACTATTTATCACTACACACAGCTGTAACATTAATAATCATAAGTAGAAGTTATCTTAAGACTGCAGTTGCTCAATTCATCTTTCCAAACTTCACTCTCCCTCCACCACACTCAGGTATGCTATTTTTCTTCTAAGGGCGTGCTACAAAGTTTAGGTGCCTTTAGTATGCGCAAAGAGGAAAAAAAAAAACAAAACAAAACAATGTGTGGCTTGAACTGCATTTCCCAGCAGCCCACACCTCCCATTGGTCAATATTAGTGCTTCATTTGCATACAGGGGGAGTGTCCAGAGACGGCACTGGGGATGAATGACTGGTTCAAGTCAGACTGCAATAAGGCACGAGAGTCTACAGAGGTCTGCGCGGCTCTGCTTTCAACAACATGCCTGCTTTAACTCAACACCAGCAGCTCCGGCCACTTCAGCGGAGGCGCTCCCGGCTCTAAGAGGAGAGACAGCACTTCACAAAGCAAATATGATCAACAGAAGACACCCCTGCCTTAGTAAGAGAGGAGGTGTATGGGTAAGTTTGGCTTTCTGTTCAGATAAATGAGCTTAATAGTTTAGAAAGACAAAAGTGGAGGCACTCTAGAGGCTTTCAAAGTTGTGTGTGTTTTGGTTTTCGCCTATTTTAGCAGTATATTCTAAAAGTATGTAAACACAGAGAGTAATTGTCTATCTAGTGTAGTTGTCTGTTTAGATGTCATTCATTACATATTGATGTTACACATATATTTTTACATGTGTGTAATGGCAGCTAAGCACAGTACTTTCTCTATTTATGGTATGTCCATTCAATCAATTTTTTTTATACATAACACATTTTATAAAGTTGCCAAACTCCTGCACGTAATTCTTCTTAAGTAGTACCAGACTATTACTAATACTTGGTTTATATAACAATATATACAAAAACTACAGGGGGACTACAGTTGGAAATATTTAAAATAAACCAATAAATAAATCAATGTTAAGTCATCATTTAAGTGTGGTGTTACGTGAATAATGCATATGTATAGCCCTACTGTATACTGTAGTCTAATCCATTCCATCCTAAGTTCAAAGCAGTAATTAAAATCTGTTGTTTTCTTCCAGGGCCTATGCATCCTCCTCCTCTACACCAGCCCTCTGTCTTGTTTGGCAAATTTCAGCAAAGCAAAAGAGCTCGTCTATAAGATAAAGGAGGGATTACCACGTGGGACATTTATAGGGGCCATTGGAGTCGACTTAAACTTGGATTTTAATGCCGAGCCCCCCTTTTTATTCAATCTGGCTCAAAAGAAGATCAACGAGCAGTACGTGACCCTTAATAATACCACTGGGGAGCTTTACACATCTGCCACGGAGATTGACAGGGAGACCCTCTGTCCAGACAACTCCGAGGTTAAGGCCTGTGTCCTGTCTCTGGATGTGTTGGTGCTACCACAACAGTACTTTCAGCTTGTCAAAGTCAAGATCGTTATTGAGGATGTGAACGACAACAGGCCAAAGTTCCCTGTGGATGAAATAATTTTAACTGTCCCAGAAAATTCACCCGTCAATGCTCGTTACGCGGTCGAGCAGTCGGCGGTTGACCCAGACCTGGGGCTCCATGGGGTGCAGACGTATTGGCTCGTTAATGACTTCGGGGTCTTCACTCTGGATGTTGAGGAAAACGATGGGGGAGAGTTGACGCCATTCCTCATTGTGACCGAAACTTTGGACAGAGAAACCCAAGCAGAGTATGTAACAGATATTATAGCGGAGGATGGCGGGGCACCTCCTCTTCTTGGGGCGGCTACTTTAAAAATCCAGATTTCAGACGTGAATGACAACTGTCCAAAATTCACAGAGTCTCATTTGAATATCACTGTCCATGGGAATACAAGTAAAGGTGCACCGTTAGCACGACTCCACGCTTACGACCCTGACCTGGGTGCTAATGCTCAGATCAGCTACGCCTACAGTGAGCGAGTGCCAAGGGAGACTAGGAGCTTGTTCCATTTGGACAGAAACACGGGCATCATCAAGCTAGCGGGCAAAATAGAATCTGGCACTGCCCCACACTACAAACTGACAGTATTAGCCAATGGGCCTGGTTGCATCCCAGCTGTTACAACTGTTACTCTCAACATAATCAAAATGCTTACTGGACCTCCTGCCATTATACCAAGATATATCGCTCTTGAGAAAGACGGAATTGTTTATTTGAAAGAATCAGAACCAGCGCTTTCTCCGATAGCTTTTTACACGGTTAAAAATGTAGGATCAAATCAAAAAGTGGACTGCCATCTGGAGGGGAGTGGCCCATTTAGGCTAAGCCCCTACCAGCTGATTAAAAATGAATACTTATTGGAAACCACAGAGGCACTGGACTATGAAACAGCACAAGAGTTTGACCTAATCATTGTCGCTAATAATTCACAAGGGTTGGTAATTAAAGCCTTTTTAAAAATTCAAGTCTTGGATGAGAATGACAACGCCCCAGTATTTCAACAGTCTATAGTTGAGCTAACCATTGAAGAAAACAATCCACCCAACACGTTCTTAACGCAATTCCAAGCTACGGATCAAGATAGCGAAAGCAGAGGAGAGGTGATCTATCTCTTGGGAGGGGATGCACCGGGGATATTCGAACTGGATCGGGTTACTGGTGTTCTTATAGTCACTACATCACTGGACCGTGAAGAAAAGGAGACATATCGTTTCATTGTAAGAGCGTTGGACCAGGGGACACCTAGAAGGGAGTCTATTGCAACTGTTGTGCTAACCGTGCAAGACCGCAATGACAACAGCCCACGTTTCATCAACAAAGATTTCACTTTCTTCGTACCGGAGAACTTCCCAGGATACGGTGAGATTGGAGTACTTTCGGTTAGAGATGCCGATGCTGGGGAGAACGGTTGGGTTGCGTTATCGATTTTAAATGGCACTGATATTTTTATGATCGATACGGGACGTGGTATATTGAGAGCCAAAACTTCGCTAGACAGAGAACAACAAGGGACCTATCAGTTGTGGGTTGAAGCTGTGGACGGAGGTGAACCGCCTCTGTCTTCCGTTACCATGGTGACGGTTTTATTACTGGATGTAAATGACAACCCACCAATTGTCCTATTTCCACAGTCGAACCTGTCTTACATGCTAGTCCTACCTAGCACATTGCCTGGGACGTCTATTACAGAAGTGTATGCTGTGGATAAAGACACAGGGATGAACGCAGTGATTGCTTACAGTATCATCAAACGAAAAGGTGGTGAGCCAGGATCCTTCGCTATCGACGCCCAAACTGGAAATATCACTCTAAAACGCGAACTAAGCAACCGGGGTTTATGCAGTTTACTGGTTAAAGTTAGCGATCACGGACAACCAGAGCCACTCTACTCAACTGTCATGGTAAACTTTTTTGTGAATGAAACTGTTAGCAATGAGAGCTACATCCAAAGCTTGCTAACCAGGGAAGCAGACATAGAAGTTGAGGAAAAACCCTGGTTTATTGGTCAAATGAAGGAAGGACCCGAAAGATATGAGTTGTTCCCCTGCCAGCCTGTTCTCATAGCTCTCTCTGCAACTTGTCTCGGGCTGTTTCTTTTAGTGGTAATGCTGACATCATATATTTGCTGTAAAAGGTTGAAAAAACGTCGAAAGAAGAAAAAATCGGAGACTGAAATACCTTTAAAAATGACTCATGAATCAGTACATGTTGCGCACAGAAAAATCAGGCAGATCTCAAATCTTTGATGTCCACCCATATCCAAAATCACTGCTGTTTACATGAATGTTTACAAAACTCCAATGTACAAAGTGTAATTATTTCAAGAGGTGGCTTTTTGCCCTTGGTGAAACAGTTATTATTATCCTGGCAACGAAATCTCCAATTTTATATTTATTTTTTATTCAAAATTCCATAGTTTTTGTATAAGATTCTTCATATGTTGACAATGGCTTAAACATATAACAATAATTTGTAGTGTTGATGCCTTAAAGAAGACCTATTGTGCTTGTGTCTGCCATATAGTTATATATAGTGGATCATTATGTTATAATCTAGATATTTCGTAAATAACTTAAATTAAGAAAAAAGTCCACTGAGTGACCGTGGTGCCCAATGGGAGCTCACATCACCATAAACGTCGTCACAAACAGAGATTGATCAGCAATATGGCGTCTTGAAAATAAGTGATTAAAGATGGCACAAGCATGCCCGAATCACTCTAAATACAACTTTGAGAGTGTAAATGGTGAGGGTAAACATCTATAACATGGTTAAAAGCTCTGAAAAGTTGATTGTGCATAATAGGTCTGCTTTAAATTATTTAATATAGGAATAACTAACCAATGCCAATGAGCAGCTTCAATTCAAATATTAATTTGGAAGATAACTGAAGTGGCCGCATGCCATGTAATACAAAACGATACATATTTTGGTCCATTCAAGCTAGGTTTTTGTTTTTGTTTTTTTAATTGACCAACTACTGCCTTATGTCTTTAGGTCAACTCATGAGTAACTGGTTTTTGGCCAGCATGTCCAAAGTGACTGGGACACATTAGCTTACAAAAAATGACATGTGATTATAATAACTGTTTTACAAAGGCAAAAGGTAACCAAATAAAACTATGAAGTTCAATGTAAATAATGTACAAAGTGTTTTACAACTTTATACTCGACTTTTGCATTGGCACGAATGGTATAAGACATTTCAAGACACTGTTTTCTCCTTAGAGATTGTTGAAAATATCACCCTGCCATAGACGTACACAAGAATGCCATGACAATACCTACAACCTTAATGTATAATATTGCTCAGGAATTGGATATAATTGGAGATAGCATACAATAACATATTTAATGCTATGTAATCCTGCAAGCTCATATGTCAAAGTACAGTGTATTGTTATGGTGTCATTAACAGAATTGTGAAAAGCAAACTATGCACAAGATACCTCTCTACAAAGCATTTAGTCAGCCCATGGGCGACTTCCGGAATGTAATGGAAAAATTCACTCCACTAGAGGTCCATTTGCACGAGTTAGAGGGAGTTGTTTTGTCAATAATAATGTGTTGACGTCCCTCGCCCTATTGTTAGTAACCAGATCTCCTGCTTTCTTTCTATGGGCGCTTAAGAGTAGTCATTAGCCACCTTCACATGCCACAGCTATATAAGATCAGCCATCTTTTTCTTTAAATTATGTCTAGGCTTTTGATGTCAGAAAACTGAACACTCCTTTTGTAAGCTCATGCGATTCTTGATGTGTCTGTGAAAGGTACTTAGTGTTTGTGAAGGAAAATCAAATCAAACTATTAAAGATATTTTATTTTTATAATACCTTGGATTGGATCGTATGCATTATTGTGTCAACAGGTTATCAGAAGAGTTTCGGGTATAATTATTATTCATTACAGTCATTACACAGCAGCAGAAGTATTCAGAACTGTAGTCATAGCAGGAAGAAGAAGAACATGGAGAAATGACAGTACTTTTCACCAATGATGAGGCATTGAAAACAGGGGAAAAAATGTAGATTTTTGTTTGTTTTTTTTCCCCAATATACTAATGTATTTGATTATTTTGTCACTAAAACTGCAGTTTCGCCAGTGCATTATATTTTTGCAGGTGTCAAAGTTGTAATAATTTGTAAGTTTTTATTTATTTACTTATTTATTTTAATTAATTTATTTATTTTTTATATTTATTGTATAGTTTGCATTTAATTTCACCATAATGCATTTTCTTCGGACACAAAATTTAAAATAACTATTCAGAAAATTTGCATACAGGCAGACTTTCACTGGTCCTATTAATACCATCTATGTTTCTCAGGTCCTAAATTAGACACCCACTTAACATGCAGAATCTGTATGCATATAATACAACTTCAAAGTGTTGGCTGCATTTGTTACTAACCAAAATGGAGTGTTTATGTCAAGAGTATGGATTACAGGGATACGAAAAGGTTAAGCGAGTTCACTTTGCTGCCGTCAGCGCTTTTGTTAACCGAGGCAACACCAAATTCACACCACAGTTCAAAGACAACACTTGTTATCTGCAGCTGCTCAGGTCTGGACCATTTTAGAATTCAAGCATTATTGTCAGTCGCCTTTCTCATTTTATATAGCGTCCAAGTATTTGCAGTGTCTTATGTTTTCAGCAGCTGTTGTCAACTTTATATTTAAGCTATGCAACGTGTTGTGTCTAATAATCCCTGATTATACCAACTACGCACACTCCCCACCGAGGAACTTGGTTGTGTTATAGTGCCACTGTCCTTTTGAACCTGTTTTGGGGTTTGGCCTTTTTGGATCACACAAAACAGGAAATATTTGAAGTATGTGTTGACAAATGCACTATGTCAGGACGTCACACACCAGAGGCTACAACAGCTAAAGCTAATCCCCTGTAATCAACTCTGGATCAAATATGCAGGGCTTAAATTGGATGATTGATAGCATTTAAGCACGAGCATTCATAGCGTGCATATGCGTTTCAAAATAGTGTGTTGTAATGCTATAAACAGGATTGAGTGACAGGCAGGAAATGAATGTGATTGTTCTTACGCAACCGAACACAAAATATTCAAATTTCATTATTGGGAAACAAAGGCTGCACAATGTCATACAATATGGGTAACATTTTGGTTCAGAAACCCTTTGTCTGTTTGCCAAACCATGCACGGATGTTGTCTGTGTGAACGGAAGCAAAGAAACATAATGCATTCAGTGAGAAGTAAAACAAGACCAGGTTGTGAGATGGTGCAGCTGATGGTTGTTTAGCACACATTTCCAGTGCACATGGTTGTCTTGATGTTTGACATTTGATTTACTTGTTTCCATTTTTAGGTCTTATGTTTAGAGATCAGTGGTGGAATGTAACAACGTAAAAGTAGTAAAGTACTGTACTTAAGTACAATTGAGAGATATCTGTACTTTACTGAAGTACATTTTACAGTGGATACTTTTTACTGTTACTTCACTACAGTTCAGAGCAGGTATCTGTACTTTCTACTCCAGTACATTTTGAACTGGACTGAAAAGTAAAAATACTTTTCATATGATTTGAAGGTTTATTTTTTATCATGTTCTTGGTAGCAGCCTGACTAAAGTTTTTAAGTTCAAGCTTCAACTTTGAGCGAACAAAAATAAATGCACGAAATCATAAGAAAAATTAAGAAATTGATTCATATTGTTACTGTTGACCAATATATGTGACATTGTTTAAGTCACTACCTTTAATAAATTAACAACACGTGTGAAATACTACATTTTTAAATGGGTACTTATACTAATACTTTTACTTGAGTGCATTTTTTAATGTGATACTTTTACTTGAGTAACTGTTTACCTCTGTATCTGTACTTTTACTTAAGTAACATAACAGAGTACTTCATCCACCACTGTTAGATATCGAGAGATTTTTTACTTTTTGCCTGTTTACCATATGCATCATCAACTTTTTTTCTGTAAAAGTCTTGATTTTATTTCAATACATTCTCAAGACAATAGTTTGATGTTTTTAGTTTGAACATACTTTTATTACATAAGCAAGAAAGCCCCAATTTAATAAGGTTGTTTTTTTCAGATAAATCAGTAAGAGCTATGGACGTCCAGATTTTGTTTATCACTTTTCTAATCTCTCCTAGCTTATGTGGTATTCATACAAAAATGTCAGTGAGGATTGCTTTGGTAATATGCCCTGGTGGAGGAAGTACTCAGTTTTGTTACTTAAGTAGAAGTACAGATACCGGGGCAGAAAAATATCACATGGAAATATCAACCCAACCCAAATCAAGTATTTTGCGCAGATTTTGAGATCTAATGTAACTTCAGATGTAGTGATTTTGATAAAGATTTGTGCAGATTTTTTTCAGCAGAAACAATTGAATAGACAGCTTTTTCCTGGCTGTTTTTCTTAGAGCATTTTGTTTGCTCAAACTACTGTATTAAAAATAAACCACCAGCGTTTTCAGCAAGTCTCAGACAATAACAAAAAATACTTTTACTTTTCAGTCCGGTTTAAAAATGTAATGGAGTAGAAAGTACATATATCTGCTCTCAAATATAGTAAAGTAAAAGAAAACGTATCCACTGTAAAATCTCTATAAATGAAGTATAGTTACCTAAAATGTATACTTAAGTACAGCACTTTACTACTTACTTTCCACCACTGGTAATACTGTATGTACATTACACAGTCTTAAAACACAGCCTGTATTGTAGTACTCTCTAAAATATGATGCTCGACACTGTTCAAAAATGTAGGCTCATGTTGAGTTGTCATTTTGTGAGTCTCCAGTAAACGTTCATTCATGCAATCCAGTCAAACAGGTTGAGGTTTCATGTCTGGTTTAATTTTCAGAAAATTGCCCTGAAGGATTTTTTTGGTGGATGAGTTCAGTCATAAAGACAAGGATTACATTCTGTCCACAGATCAAAGCCTAACTGTCTAGAGACAAAGCTATCTGGAATATGTGAGGCTTAAGACATTGCCTTTTACAGGACTGAGGAAACGTGAAGAAAAACCACGTGAAAAATCCACCCATCACCCATGATCCAAGAACAAGTGCTTTTAAAAAAAATCACAACAGTAGCTCAGTTGGTGGAGCGTTTGTCCACTGATCCGAAGTCTGGAGTTTGGAATCCCGCTCCTGACATTAAAACATCACATCCACTGACCCACAGATTGGCAGTGCGATTCCAGCTCCCACAAATGAATCTTATTGTTGTGTCCTTTTTCTTTTGTACTATATAAGATCATTTCAGGAGATGCATTACTGAAACCATAATACAAATGGGTGTGTCTGAAAAATATTGAAACTCATTAGAAGTCTGACTAGTCAAGTTCATTTACTCTTTCTACACTTCTGAGGCCATTGTGACATAGGATTAGTGCAATTGCATCTTTCTGTTACACTTCATGTCATAAAAATATGTATAGATGTATTTATTGTTAAAATGTTATCTAACAAAATGAAAACAAAACAACAATATAGCAAAAACTCTTAAACATTCATCCAATCCTCTCACATGTAGCATTCCCAGTTTCTCCTTCCAGTTTCAGATTTGCATATAAAGTTCTTTCAACTTTAATTTTTTGCACATTGCTACACCTTCCCCTGCTTAGAATATGTCTTATACTATGTTACGTGTAAAGAGTTTGCAGTGTTTTTATGGGAAACTGGTCGACAATACATCAAAGTCGCCCATTCATCAAATCAGTTGCTACTCAGTTAGTAAAAATTATGACGTATTTTATTTCAGCTTCTGCTCCATAACACATAATTTAGAGGCAGAGAGCAAGGCCAAACGGCATAACATTTAAGACAGGTTTTGTGCTGGTTCACTATTCGTTTCACACAAAGCAAATAATTACACCATAAGATTAATTTCATGAATAACAATGGGGATTTTATTGGGTTATATGAGCTTTCGCTTTCAGCCTCTGCAGCTCTTTCATTATGCATTTTTCTTCATCTTGTACAGACGGGAACACTATCACACACAGCCCCGGGCATATTACTGTGTAGGCAGCTGTTCCTCTGACTAAGTGGGCTCTTCTGTGCAATAACTAACTGTGGGTTTTGTCATTTAAAACAATGGTCTCAATATGACAAGTCCCTCAGCAGATATGACAGTCTCAGTAATTATCCATTTGAACAGAAATTCAAGAAAAACAATGTCAATGTTCTTTCTCAGTGAGCTGGTTACACATGATATACAAGCAATACATACATACTTACATGTTATCTGCTTATCCTGGGCCATGTCGCGGAGGCAGCAGTCTGAGCAAGGACAGCCAGACAGACCCCTCACTCCAGACACTTCCTCCAGCTCCTCCGGTGGGTCCCATAGGCGTTCACAGGCCAGCTGACTTTCTACGGTGTACCATGGGTCTTCCCCGGGGCCTCCTCCTGGTGGGATGTGCCTCGAACGTCTCCCAAAGGAGGTGTCCAGGAGGCATCCGGAACAGATGCCCGAGCCATCTCAGCTGGCACCGCTCGGCGTGGAGGAGCAGCAACTCTACTCCAAGCTCCTCCTGTGTGACTGAGCTCTAGGGAGGAAACTCATTTTGACCGCCTGTATCCGCGATGTTGTCCTTTCGGTCATTATGCAGAGCTCATGAGGGTACGAACATAGATTGACCGGTAAATTGAGAGCTTTGTCTTTGACTCCTTCAGCTCCTTCTTCACCACAACAGTCACTGCAGATGCTGCACCGATCCGTCTGTCAGTCTCACGCTCCATCCTTCCATAAGCAATACAGTGGTAAAGTATTTTACTGTGAACGGAAACATATGTATAATTCAGATCTTCTGTACTACATCTGAAGTATGTAACTGTACATAATTACTTTTAAACTGTATATTTTTCAAATTTACAGCAATAATGAAGGTTCTACCCTAAAACTTCTACTTTTAAAGGTCCAATTATGTTTTTTTTTTTTTACACTATTTTCTTTTTTAGAAGTTTGTAAGTAATTCAGTTTTAAGTTACACCAACCATTAATTCCTGCAATAAACAAACAATAGTGTAATTCATGTTCAACAAGACTTTTCTGTTTTGTAAAAGAGTCAGGTCATGAGTAGACAGACCCACACTGATAAATGTCTCTCTTAACTGATAGTTTATGACTGCATACCTGACCCCAGTTCTGCTCTGCTGAAATTGACACAGGCTAATCCAGGTCACTGACTATTGACACATTTACTTTGCTACCATTTAGAAACCCTCTCTCTAATACTTTGTCAAAATTGTCTCTAAGTATGGAAACACAAGAAATCTGTGTAAACCCTCAGTCGTCCAGGTCTGATCCATAGCAAGACGAAGTTCAAATCATTTGAATTTGATTGATTTGAACTTCGTCTTGCTATGGAAACACAACTTATTTTTATTTATTTATTTTTTCAATAACTGCTTGTAGTATTTGAAGTTGCTTTTTCCAGTATAACAAATGGGTTCAGTGCATGCTAACACGCTGTTCTTTGTGAAATACTCATCTAGTGGTTCAGCCTCATCTGCCTGTGTAATTAATGCAGTCTAGAGCAGATTTGATCTTACGTCACGACACGGACCATAGACTGTTACGCTGTAACCCCTCCATGGCCCAGGATGCCTACATTAATTGTTCTTGGCTTTCACACAAGTGCAAATCTTTTGTAGAGCATCAGATAGCTGCTGAGTTTAATAATGCACATTTTTTACTATGTGATCACTTCAGTTTTTTGTTGTTTTTTTTTTGTGCAATCTGGGCGACTTCAGCCTAGGTGTAAAAAGATGATGGTGCATTGTTATCTTGTCAATACTTTTTTTTATTTTACATATTCAGAATCAGAATCAGAATCAGAATCAGAAGAAGAAGAAGTTTTATTGCCATTGTCCGTGAGCAGAGCTCACAGACTAGGAACTTACTTCGGTGATAAAGTGCGACATACAACAACACACACACAAAAAAACCACACTAAATAAATACAAATAAGGGCATGCAGGAGGTAGAAATATATACAATAGTAGAAATATATACAATAGTAGAAATATATACAATAGTGGCATCAAAACAACAACAACAGTGCAACATGGGTTATTAAAGTGACCAGTGTTATGAAGTGTCCAGTTTAGTGCAAGTTTATGAAGTGTTCATGAGAGAAACACATATTCTGCACCAAGCTAAGATTCTGACTATACCCCAAATAGGTACTTATTCAACACTTTTCCTGTCAGAATGCAGATGGTCGCAGTAGTGATGGGACTTTCGGCTCTTTTATGGGATGTATATCTGTTCATTTTAAATCGATCAAAAGACTGGCTCTTTTACTATTTATATGACAGAAGCCAATGTGAGAACTCATTTTAGCAACAGACTAATCACAGAGAGAAATGACCAAGGCTTCAGTTTGTTAAATGGTTCAAACTGAGAGTGGGAGTGTGTTTAGCCTTTGGAAATATTCAAAATCTTAACAAACCATTACACTAGAACAACAAAGCACTCTCACTCATGTCACCTGCTCTACTTCTGTGTTGATTCTTGTGTCGGCTCAGTGTTAATCAGTACAAAAATGCAGATAAATTAGTAAGAAAAACCTCTTTTAAAAAATGAGATTCGGACCCAACTCAAAATAGTCAACTTTTTCACATTTTTGGCTTCAGAACGTGGTGGCATCATTCAACTTTGAAGACGTAATTGTTGGACTTAAAATGGCAAGTTTGTGAAGCCAATCCCTAACAAATAATGAGAAGTTTCAACATATGGATATTTCTTTCAAAAGTCCACCATAGAGTTATAAAGGCCCCTACTACTATCTGAAATTGTGACATACAACAAGATACAAGAAGTTTTTTTCAATGATCCAGACAATTTCAGCCCAATGATGTCTTAATTCAAATCCAGGGGTGTTTTGAAGTATTCTGTAACATTTTGAGATGCTAACTTTCCTGGTCATTTCCTCCTTCTGACCCCATTGACTTTAAACAATGGATCATTTACAAAGAACACAAATCCCAAAGGCAGTGAACTCTACCTTAAGTCATAAACACATCTTTTACCTTTAATAGCCTCCATTGTTGGCTAAGAATCAGGTGAACCCGTTTTTCTATGTAAGCACTCATGTCTGCCGCACTAATCCAACTAGACGAGTTCAGACCTAGGCATAAACAGGGAAGTGGTGCCTCCATCTTGTCTCTTAAACTCTGGTTGACCTAGCGGATTAGACTGGTGCCCTTTGGGGTTAATATACAACATAATTCCCAGGACTAAGGAGACTTTAATCAACAGGACATTAGCTGTGTCTTCCTCAGTAACTTTTACACCCACAACCACAGTTACCTCTGCCCCAGCGGTCCCCTTCTCTCAGCCCTCCCCTCCTCTCTCACACAACAGGAAAGTCTATCTGAAATTGCATTAAATTCTTAATGGCGTAGACAGCCAAGTAATTACCATCAGTCACAGCCAGATCTTGTTTCCAGATTGGTATTATTGCAATGTCCTGGCTTTGAAATGAAACAAATAAAGACACAATGAATGAATGGGCCGGGTTGGGTTACACAGATCTTGTGAATAGATATCAAATACGACCCCCACAAACACACTATAATGCATCTCCATATTGTCATAATGAAAATCTCAGGCTTTGATCTGAAACATCTTTTATTTGTGTGATGTAACGCAATATAATCCAATCAGGCAGTCGGCGCCCCCCTCTGGATTAAGTTACTTTTTTTTTTTCCTACTATCTCGACCTTTCTCTGCGCTTCATCACGTTTCATCCAGCTTTACACACAGCAAAACCCCAAGAGGATAGCAGAGTATTAACACTAGAGATTGGTCAGCAACGCCTATTCAGAGGAGCTATGTTTACATTTACACTGTTTTCAAATTGTAACTTGTATGATGAAGGGTCTGCCCCAGTGCCACATGCTTGTCTCCACTGAGATGTTACTGTTACTCCACAATATGCCATTACACCTCTATCTTCATGGAAACAAACAGGGAGCACGACCAGGCCAAATTATGGGTTAGATCTCTGGAGAGGCAAGTCCAGTCACCAAGAGGATGCTTGTTCTTGAGTAATATTAACAATTAAATACATAAAAGATAGACAAATTGAGCATAGTATTGTGGAATTTTCCATGATAAGCACTAAGATCGCCATGGAGATGGACGGCAGTAGGCCCCCTACCAGTTAAGCTATATGGGGCACCTTTAAATAATAATTTAATAACATTTTGTGTTATTAGTGATGAATGCACACACATAAACACACACACACACACAAACACACACATAGATACACATTACAGGACGTGACACACATACAAACACACACCCACACACACATACACACATAAATACACACACACACACACACACACATATACACACAGACACATAAATAAACACACATACACAACACACACACATATGCACATACACACACACACACACACACACACACACACACACACACACACACTAGAGCATTTTTAGTTATGAATGCACACACACATGCACACAAACCATAGCATTATTAGTGATGAATGTATTGTATATTATGTTTACATATTTTATTGTACTCGAGTTGCTCTTATTTTGTCATTATAGAGTACAGTATATCTCATGTGTTTGGCTCCTTCTCTGAAGCAGCTCTGCAACCCAGTGTTTTTCCAAGAGCTTTGTTCCCATGACACCTGCAGACAAATATACTCATAATTTCTTCTAGGTACAAGTGTTCCAGTCAAGCTTTGATTTGTTGTATAAATGAGCTGGTTTTCCATTACAGTTTAGCATGCAACACACACAAATCAGGGCAGGTCACTACTAAGGAGTGTTATGATAAATATTCAATATATCAAGTGTCAAGAGACTCCTTCTACAAAGGCAGTACATGTGAGTTAATTAAACACAGTTAAATATCAGTGTGCTATAGTTTTACACTTTTTATAAAGTGCATTGGGGGAATGTACTCTCAGACTGTCTGCAGGCTTTGACTGTAGAGCTCCATTATCAATCACTGACTATTACTGGATAGGCTCTGTGCACAACAGCCCCCGGCAACCTCACTGTTAGTGTCATTACTTCCTGTCCAATTGTATCTCTATGAGGTTTTTGCAGAGTCATGCTAAAATGAATAAATATTCAAAGATCAGGCAGTGGACAGAGTACTGCGGGTGGATGTCACTGACAACATGTTAAACACTACACAAATAAAATGAATACTTCTTCTGTATTTATACACAAACATTTCTAATGCTAAAGTTGAGGCGTAATAAATATTAAAATACCACCACAAACTGAAGTAGTCTTTATTTTAATTAATTTGAATTTTAATAGGTTGTTTATTTTATGTTTTCCAATTTTAATAAAAGTAACTGTTCACTCTGAGACACAGTGAGATAGCTAGTGTGCCACTGTGCACAGAGCCCATTATAAATAAAGCACCGAGGGCTACAAGCCAAACTGTTAGTGTAGGCAAAGTGATCGGATGGGCATCATTTGTAATAAAACGTGCTTGTGTGGTAGTAGCCTGCAGGTGGGCTTTGCAGGTTTAGGAGTTATGATGTTTGGTTTGGCTTAAGTTAAAGTTACTATGCAACTGCTCTGTCTCACTCGAAAAGAGTTCACCACATGATTATTATTTTTCAGTGATGTTCTGACGCATTTGTCTATATAAAAATGTACCTACACAGCTTTCAATTATTTATGATTGCTCATTTTTCTCGGTAGGCCTACCTCCCAATGTGTTAATAGACCCCATGCAATGTCCAATACACTTCGCTGCAGTAACAAGCAGTGGAAAAGGAAATAGTCCCTTAAAGGTGTTGAGTTTTATTGCCTGCACTTTTCAGCCAGGCCTATTTGTATTCAGTTCAGCCACACTGAAGACATCCATGACTCCTGTATGCTCCAGGTCAGTAAATTAAGAAAAAATGTCTGTATAATTTCTGCAGTTCAATTTAAATGAAATTTGAATATTGATTATGTAAAATTCTAATCCCACTGCAGCCAGGTTACCCTGGATTTCTTTGTTTTCCATCTGGTTTCATTTCATTTTTTACTGAAATACTGTACACAGTTTTTTTTTCTTTCTATTTAGTCACATGATTCGTGATCTAAATATAAATGGCTGTACACAACTTAAAGGATTTGACAGAAGCAATTGGTTCAGGTTAATTATTTGCAGTACTTAATTATTTGCAAGGGCACGCTGTTCCCAGTATAAACCAGTTTGACTGGATTTTCATACTCGCCTTTGACTAATGTAATGGTTTACAACACTTTAGTATTTGCATGTTTATTCAATTAGCACACAACTCTACACTGTAAAAAATAAATATGTAAAGTCATGATGAGAGTCTATGGTAGAAGAGAAGAGAAATATTACTCAGTGGACCCTTCTTATTGAAGTAAAATATCCTTCCATCCATTTTCTGTCAGTCTGAGCAGGGACTCCCAGACTTCCATCACCCCAGACATGTCCTCCAGCTCCTCCGGTGGGACCCCAAGTCATTCCCAGGCCAGCCAACTTTACTTTACTTTACTTTACTTTAGTCGTGTAGTAAAATATAAAGTAGGTAAAATATTACAAATAATATACGTTAAAACAACTTAAAGGAACTGCATGCAATATTTAGAATTTGAATTCCTTGAACTGTGCCCCCAGATACAAGGTAGACATATTGAAATCAAATATAGTATAATTTTATTGTAATGCCGACTTAAGTTAAGTTAAAACCATGATGACCAAGTTGTTTATGTCATAATTTGGGGTTTTTGCTCTCAAGACGATTATCCAATCAGAAAACAGAATGAGCCTCACACAAGTTTTTTGGGTTGCCAGTTTCAATTCTAAAATCCAGTTGGTTTGGCTGTAAGAGTGCAGGCTGCTTAGAGTTCCTTTAAAACATGATTAATTTTACAGTGTACCTTCATTCCAGCTTGACAGACAGCTCTAGCTCCAGTCTTTGTCATGTTGTTTTAGCTAAGTCCCTGGTTGTTGGTGTTTTAAGCAGGTGGGACTGTTGAGTGACTTGTGTTTGTTTTTCTGATCACAGCAGAGCCACACGAAACAGTGACATTTAAAGTCCAGGCTGAATGCACCGTGCTGCAGAAATTAAGTGTGTAAGCCGACGCTCGCTTGTGTCGAAGCTCCACCCCCTGAAAAGTCAATAATCAACAGCCACCTGCACCTGACAGCTGTGCTCTGCTAATGACCATTTAGACTGTTAGTGCTCGCTTACCTCCTCTCTATCCTTTGGATCTTCTTTCCACTGCTCTACTGTAGAAGACACACAGACTTGTAACAGTTTAGACCTGAGAAACTGTATCTCGGGCTGAATAAATGAACTGAGGTATGTTTGTTATATGTGTAAATGTCTGCTTGGCCGATCTCGTCAGATAGGAGCAAACCTATACCCCAGGCACCTCTATGGATGAGTCTTTCATTAATTCATCTCATGGATATTTTTATACATATATATTTTATTTTTTAAGTTCAAGTTCAAGCCTGTCCCTAAATTTTAGCATGGTCTTTTTAAAAGTACTTCAAATGCTAAATGCCTTTTGATAAAAAGGACAGAAAACTCAGCCCCTCAATATAATTAGTCAGTTTTGCATGAGTAAGGCCTATTTCATTCAAGTACAGTGGTCACAATATTAGAAGTGGTCTGGCCAAAGCAAGGCCAATGTGCTCAGTTCCACCCACTAAAAATTTGTTTGTGTAAGCTGTGTCTCATGTAAATGGTATCCATCTTCAAGGCACTCCAAGTGCTTCACATCATGCAGGTGCTTCCAGCTCCATCGCTTCAATTCACTTTGCATTGAAAAACTGTCACCCCTCCCTCAGTAACTGCTGCATTTGGCCTTAAAATCATCATCATGGTCATCATGATTATGGTATTTTTTATTTCACTATTGTGTTTGTAAATCAAGATATAAACATTAATAACAGACGAATCAGGCTCCTTCTTTCTCTGAGGTTATTTGATTGACAGCGTTGCCAGCACCGTGCTAAACCAGCGGTGCGGGCAGGAAGGGGCATTACTATCAAAACACTCTCTCCAGATTGGCTCTTTCATTGCTATGATACTATGGTCAGAATTCCAAATATGGAACTCGGATCCAAATTGGCCCCTATAACTGTTAGCCTCGATGAGCTTCACTTGACTGGACCCAACCGCTATGGGGGATGTTGCATTCCCTTAGTCCACTTTTTTATACAGTCTATGAGCCAGACACTGAGGGCAAGGGAGGGTTAAGTGTCTTATCCGAGGACACAACGACAGCATTGATCTGTGGGACCTAGAATCACACCACCAACTAGATGGTCAATGGATCTGACTGCTCTACCAACGTTGTTCATGTTGAGAGCAGGATTCAAACTGCCAACCATCAGGTCAGTGGACAAACACTCTACCAACTAAGCTACTCTTGCCCAGGATACATTTTACTATTATTTATCTAATTATTACGGTCAAGTCCTATGGGAAATCCCTGGATAGGACTTGCAAGACTACCAACAGATCATTTTTGTAGTCAAATGTCATGATATACAGATAGTAAATGTGTATGCTAATTCAGTTTTACTTATTGGAGCACAGCTGACGTCAGACAAACACCTGCTGTATGTCCCCAACCTTATGATGACAAATGACTATGTGCAAACAGACCAAACTTTTATGGTTCACTTTTAATTAACTACATATATTTATTTAATACATGTCTCTTCCCTCCTTGTCACCTCGGGGAAGTCAAGTCAAGCTGATTTTTTACCACAAATATTATATTACAGCTGGGCATTTTTATGTATGTATAATTTTGACGCTCCAATGAAGGTCTTAACTTGTGATGATTACAAACATGGTCCAATAAATCCTCTCCAAGGACTATTATCCAGTTGAGAGGCGTTAAGTTTGGATAAATCCGGAGTCATTTGCAGCACAGTAGACATTAATTAGAGCTTCTCCATGTGAGTGCAGGGAACAGGACTGTACCAGGGATTGGGTTTCCAGGCAACTTCACCTGATCCACCAGCGTCTGCTGTGCTTAACAGCTGTCATCTGGGATACTGGATACACTACAGTGTTTCTTCAAAGTGTACAAAAAAGTCTTTAAAATGTATAAGGAGCAATGAAGCTGCTCATGTAATCCTAAACTACAGTGTGAAAAAACCAATAAAGTTTACCTGCATTTAATCACAATTAGATTTATGAAGTAATAGTAAGGTAAAGATGTGTAATACAGGCTCTTAAGTGTCTATTATGTTTGTCTGTTTTAAAGAGCACATATTACGCTGTTTTCTAATCTATGTTATGATCTTTTTTCCTCATCGAAAACATGTTTAACACTCAAACACATGTTTAACACACAAACCCTGCATATTTAGACTGAGTTCTTTTCTCAAACAGAAAACACTCTGTTCCACCTTGTGATATCATGTGGTAATACAGGAAGTGCTCCACTGTGTTTTTAAATTCCATACACCTTCATTAGAATCATTTGGATCATTTTAGCCCTGGAATTGCCAATCTCTATTGAACTAAAGGTAGAAGGTAACCATTAGCCGTTAGGTAAAAGCCATTAGTAAACAGACTAATAATCAAACATGCGTGAATGAAATAAATACAACTCCAGGTTGTAGCAGCAGCATTCTAACATGACTTAAAGCTCACAAGAGTAAATTTTGTGTAATATGAGACCTTTAAAATTAGCTAAGAGTTAGGAATAAAGTTGAATTGACTTGAATTTAAATATAAAATAGAATGCATAACTATATATAATTTATGTTGATTTTTTTTTGTATTTTTTTGTTTTTTGCAAATCCCTTTTTTCTC
This sequence comes from Periophthalmus modestus, assembly GCA_019594935.1. Lineage (NCBI taxonomy): Eukaryota > Metazoa > Chordata > Actinopteri > Gobiiformes > Gobiidae > Periophthalmus > Periophthalmus modestus. Next base: position 5,672,985 of record JAIEZT010001214.1, on the reverse strand, counting down.
ATTGAGAGCTATTTGTGATTAAAGTTCAGTGCCAGGTTTATTTGAGTTGTTGAATAAACTGTTGCCAGCTGTCCCCTCCCTGATTGGCTGAGGGAATCATAGAGCAGTTGTTTTACATATTTATAAATATATGGTGAGTCTAAGCAAGCATTAATTAAGCAAGGATTCATTTAGTTGTCGTTCTGTTCTGGGGGCATCTTCCTTCTGCATGTGTGGTTATTGACACAGGAGAAGAACAGATTTTAATAATAATGATTCTGGTATGTCCCACCGGGAGGAGGCCCCGAGGGGGACCCAGGACACGCTGGAGGGACTATGTCTCTCAGCTGGCCTGTGAACACTTTGGGATTCCCATCGGAGAAGCTGAAAGAAGTGTCTGTGGTGGGGAAGTCTGCTTAGACTGCTGTCCCCACAAACTGGCCCCAAATTAGTGGAAGAAAATGGATGGATTTTGGCTTATACTGCACTTTACCGCTTTGAGGCTAATTAAGGTGTCGGTATTATAAAGTAATACCCCTATCTGCAAAGGGTTCTTCAACTTCTACCAATCACTGTCTTGTGCAACACATTCACACAGGCAAGGCAGTTGAAGTGTCTTGCCCAAGGACAGGCTAAAGCTGAATTGACCGGTTGGTAGTTCGAAGACGATCACTCTAACACCTAAGCCACTGCTTCCCCTAAAAGCCTTTGATCGAATTAGCTGATGTACTTAGCTCCCCCAAATGAACGAATGGCTTCCTGAAATGCATGAGGGGTCGATATTTACAACCAGGGCGCATCTGGCTCTCTATTACAGTAAGCCGCAAGGACCACCATACTGGACATCTGCTTCACCCACTTTTAAAAGAGAAGAGGTGCTTTCTGACACAAAGCACGCTCCTAATGTCCAAACAACATTTGAGATGGCAGTGATTTTTATTTTAGATCCTTGTTGATTCAGTCTTTGTCAGTCCCATGTCATAGGAACAAATGGTCACAGTCTGGACTCTGGCAGAGTGGAAAAATACAAAATCTCCAATAACTGCGACGAGTTGATCCAGGAGCTTGTAGCACAACCAGCATTAGTGTCTGCAGAGTGAACTAAAAATAAACGGGCAGAAAGAAATAATACTGGATACTGTGGACTCAAGAGATGTTAAAAGTTGCAACTTGGAAACTGTTGGTAACTGTTGCTAAGTCAGTATTTTGAATAGATTTTGACAGTGGAGTGAGAATACTGACAATACTGTGTTGACATTAATGTAGTCACATGTATGAAGAAATACAAATACAATAGAATACCCTTATAATGAGACGTTGACAAAGGCTGTTTTGGTTTGAGTTCATTTATTCTCCTTTAACCAGTCCTGGCCCCAGAAGAGAGCCTATTGTACATGTTTTTAGTGGTAGAGGAAACCAGAGCACTCAGAGGAAGCATATACGCAGGCACAGAGAGAACATGCAAACTCCACACAGAAAGGCCCTGCACCGCTTGAGAGTCAAACCCAGGAACATAGTGTTGTAAGGCATCTAACTGTGCCAACCGCCAAATACATGCCTTGATTCATTTTGCAAATAAAATCAGACAAAAGGATTGAACAGCCTTCTGCCATATGAGAAGGTGAAGCATTAAACACTATTACTATTGGAGGTGAGAGAAATGATAACGTTTACTGTGAATGATACTGGGACATCTGAGAAGAGATGGCTTCTATAGCAAATGAACGGCTTTGACTGGGGTCATTCACAAAGTTGAGGCACCATTGATTTGGTGTAGGTTTTGGCACCAGACTGTCCAGGTCTCTATAGAAAGCAGCAGGACTATCTCGCAATGCAGGCTCATGTGAAACCAAAGGAGTAATTAACCATCTCTGGATGTTTGATTAAAAATAAACTTTACAACAGATGTGAAGACCAGTGCCTCATTGGCGCTCAGTTTGTCCTGTTTCTGAGGGACAGTGAGCACCATATGGTTTGGGCCACTCATCAATTAAGCATGAGCATAATGGGTGCATTATATAGCACTTTTCTATTCCCCAAGTCCCCGCTCAAATTCATATAGACCAAGCCAAACATGGAAACACTGCACTGAAAAACATACCTAAAACAATACGAAAATCTGCCAAATGACATCTCATAATTATGGTATTCTGCTGGACTTTCCTAAGTGACCCTCCCAATTGCTGTACATTTTCTCCACTTTATAGGTATTGTGGTTTAAATCCCACGGGAGATCCATGGTCCTGGAGGAAGAACGCAGTGCAGTGCTCCCAAATGAAAAACATTCTTTAGCTCTTTGCCAAAGTGAGTGTCCAGTATCGCTACAGATGATTACGGCCCCTGACCTCTGAGGATAATAGAAGGGAGATATTTGTTGTGTAACATCGGTCCTCTGCAGGATTTGTCCATCTCCTCTGTCAGCTTCATCAGTTAAACTCTCATTACCAGCCTGGCCTCTGGCTCTGTGCGTTTCCTAATTAGGTGATTACTGTATGTTGTGGGGGAAGTGAACTATGAAGCACAGCTTTACTTTTGACCCTTTGGGCCAAAGAGACTATTATTTTGTTCTGCTTCGAGATTTTCATAAGTTCTTTCCCACCGCCAACAGTGCTCTGGGTTCATTTAGGACCTCTGCTCTTTGGGTTTGACACTTTTAAAATCCCCAAAGTGTCCAAAGTCCCAAGTTCTATATCTGTATCTCATGTTAGACCAACTCTTATGTTCAAAAGGTTAGACCAGTGTATATCATTTAAATCGTTATGTACAGTTAAGTTTAAAGTATACTTTTTTTTACCTGTAGGGAAATTTATTTTCTTCATTTGACCCATTCCTCAGTGTCACTGGACCAAGTTTCAGGAGTAGGGCGCATCTACAGTGCAGTAGCCAACTACTGAAGTGAGTGGATACACTTAACTCTTAAACATTTGTATTAGAATTACACTGTTGTATAATTTGTATAACTGTGTTTCATAAAACAACTTATGAGTTTTATGTAAAGCATCCTAGAATAGGTTGTCGTGGAGATTCAAGTGTAAGTATTTGATATTCACTACACTGCATATGTTACTTTCAGCCTGCTTTCTCCTCTCTAAGTCCAGTTGACTTTTCGGCCTTTCGGTGTTTCTGTAACATGACCGATAGAGGAAATAAAGCTATTGCTAGCTCGTTTGACAAAGTGGGATGTGCTCCTTTTATTTCTATCTTTTAAGGAGTTGGATTAGAACTATTTATTTTATTTCAACACAGAATCAGAGAGATTTTAATCTTAAAGTCCACTAATCATCTTTTACTTTCAGCTTCTGTTAGTGTCCTAAGTACAAAGGAGTCAAAAGTTTCTCACAATCAATAAAACAAAACTAAAATCAGCCAGACAGCCTTTGGTCAATAGACATTTTCAGACGTCAATGAATCAGAGCAAAGGACACTTTAAAATGTCCCTGGAGCTGACAGAGCATCCGTATTTCTAAAACCAGACGCTTCCATGGAGGGGATTTGTGAGAGCTTTGTCCCCAGGTCTCCAGTTACAAACCACAAAGTGACCTTGCCCTTTTTCTGGACACAGCACAGGTCTGGTATCACAGGCTAATATGGGACTTCATTCACACATGTTCTATATTAAGTGAGAAGTAATTAGTGCACTTAGAAATAAAAACATTGTAGATTACAATTGATTAGGGGCTCTGGACAGTCATTTCATCTTGAAGAACTATGCAACCACTTAGAAATTTAATTTGTATAGGATTTTATTACTTAAAGCTGAAGAATGCTTTGTTTCTCATAAATTAGCTAACTATATTTTCAACCCAGAAAATGTATTGTAAAAGAAAAACAAAAATCAGACCGCTACACACTGTCTTCATCTGCTCGGGAAATATTTTGTCTAATGCGGACTTGCAAGAAAGAGCCATATGAGGCTCTAGAATCTAGAGCCTCATACAATCAACTTTCATTCCAAAGCATCATCTAGAGTCTAGATGATGCTTTGGAATGAAAGTTGATTGTTTAAGGATGGACCACTCTGCTGCACTTTTCTATGTGGAAAAAAAGTGTTCTAAAGCTGTGCTAGTAGCCGTAAATCTTTGCTTCTTACCTTGTGCAATTGAACGCCTCTCCTTTATGCTGTTACATGTAGTGGTCATCTTAGTACGTACCTGCTTCTCCACATGTTTTATTAGGATCTTTGAGATTTGAACAATGACACCTCAATTGAAGTTCCCGGTTAGATGCATGTTGAAAAAGTTTAAATTGGACAAGGCCAGTTATCCAATTACACAGTTTTCCTGGCGTGCATAAGTGGTAGAAACATAACAGCACATCATTGAGCCTAGTTAGGTCCTGGTGTAGTGCTGGCTAAAAGTTTAACTGACATAATGTATAGGGCCTTTTTCTGTTTAATAGCTCTGAGGTGCTTCTTGCTATGGCACGTCTGAGCCTCTGATAGAGAAGACATAATCCAGTCACAGTTGATGGGATTGTTGGGATCCTGCTCTATGTGCGTCCTTCAGCTTTGTCCCTGTCCTCTGTCATATAATACAGGACAGAAGGATTTGAACGGCAGCATTCTGTGATCACATGTGTCCACAAAGTCACATTCAACTGAACTTGGTCCAAAAAACAACTCTACAACTAAGGGCTTTTACAAGTGATAGAAAGCATTGTTTATACTATCATTTATTATGGATAATGTTCCATCTTTAGAGATATAATTGTGAGATTTAAGCTACTCTCTATTATATCTTGCCCCATAGAATACAGTGGCCCGAACAATTTTCATGAATCACAGGTGTAAAGTGCAGAAGCTGAAGTACCACCTATATCACAATCTTTAAAAGTAATTGATCTACAAGAGGGTCCACCCCTGCTGTTATGGCTTTGGCTGTGTTGTTGCAATGTTGTTGTTGCTTTAAAAAATGTACTGTTTTCAATAGTCTGTGCTCATTTGTGCATAGGCCCAACAATAATTTTCTCTTCCGTATTACTTCCTCAATATGCGCTGGAGCAGAACATATCAAACTCAGGCCCCCGGGCCAAATTTGGCCCTCGATGTAATTATATTTGGCCCACGAGACCATATCAAATATATATTAGAGCTGGTCTGCCGGCTGCCACACCAGTATAGTGCATGCACCACTAAAATACACATACAAAAAATACACAAATCCCAGAATGATTTGCAAATGTGTTGGCGCTGACACTCATTAGCATCTCAAGTTTAATCCACCCCTTCTAAAAACATGCAGATATTGTTGTGAAAATTTTCAATAAATATTTAGTTTGTCCCAGGTTTTTAATTTTGGCCCTCTGTGAATTTGAGTTTGACACTCCTGGGCTAGAGCCTCCCACCATGTGACGTCAGAATACGAGCGTTAGCTGCTGGAGCAGAGTTAGGCAAAATCTTAGAAAGCTAACATTTAGGAGGTTTGAGGAGTTTTTATTTATTTATTTATTTATTTATTTATTAATCCCTACAAAAGCCGACATTTGTGAAAGCTATGGATGCCCGAACACAGGCAGGTTGAATTCCCAAAAAATGCATGTGTGCAGAGGGGGAGTGCCTTATCCAGTTCTTATTATAGATCCATGCATTAAACATATCTATGTCCATGGAGGCAAGCAGGCCAAGTTTCAAGTCAGATCTGTGGAGAGGCAATACCCTCAGAATCAGAATGCATGTGCTTCAAGGTATTATTGAGCAATGAAAACACCTGCAATTGAGTAAATGCAAGTTAATGTCATACTGTGGACCATCCAAGAAAAAGTTGCACTTTACCTTTAACACAGTCAAATATTAATAGAAAAAATATGATGCCCACTCTTGACTATCCTCTCACCTGTGTTATTTGCTTCATGTTAAATCCTTCCAATTCGTGGATTAAGTGGCGAACAATACCGATCTCCTCGGCATCCTCAGACCAGGATATACAGAGATGATGAACGCCATAAGGCTCTTGTGCTCATAAGAGGCTTACAGTGGCACTATATCAGAGAAAGGCTTTTAATTCTGCCTCTGTCTGTCTGTTTGAGAGTGTGGCTTTTCAATGAATCCAAAGGTCATCTGAGAAACAACAAGAAAAGGGTTGTTTTTCCCATAGACTTTTTTTTAATGGCATGATGGAGACTAACCAGTGCTAAATAATGTCTATAGCTGTTGTTCAAATAAAAGTATTGGTCTTGATCATTAGTTTCCACAGTTGAATACCCCCAGTAAAGTTAAATATAAAATCAGAACAGAGCACTTCTGCACTTCTGGCTCCATCAACTCTGGCTCCAACTCACTTTCTATAGGAAAACTGTCACCTCTCTCTCGGTAATTCCTGGTGTCAGGCTCCTTATTTTGGTTTTAAAATTATTGTATTAATCCGCGGCCGCTCTTTTGGTTTGGCAGGGGTCAGGCACTTAGCAATGCTGTCAATCAAACCCATTGCTAACACTAGCAGGAGTGACCTCCGTGAAAGCAGGCGCTTTATTGGCCTGTTATTAATGTTCCTATCTTGATTCAAGGACAGAATAGCCAAATAAAAACACCAGTATCATGTAGCACGGATTAATACAATCATTTTAAGACCAAAAGGGGCGTTACCCTGTTACAAAGCCTCGCTCCAGAATTCCAAATATGGAACTTGTCTCCAAATTGGCTCCTATAACTGCTAACCTCGATGAGGTTCATTTGGCTGGAGCTGATCGCTATGGGTGATGTCACACTCACTTAATCCACTTCTTTATACAGTGTGTGGCTGAAATCCAAACAATTTCAATCCAGTCCTTATATTCCCACTTTCTCAACCCAGTCTAATCCAGGCCTTCTACCTCTAATCTACAGTACTTACCACCTATTACATCTGTTACTTTATTACACACCAATAAGCCAAACACTTCTTACACATGTTTCTATAGGGAGAGAGAGAAAGAAAAGAAAAGGTCTACCAAACTAGAGCATTGTAATTCTATTTTTAACATGATATCCTGATGGTAAAAGGTTTTGAGTTTGATCCCTGCTAGAATTTCATTTCATTCTGTTGTTGTATCTTTGGGCAGGATAAATATAGTGTGAGATGTTGATCAGAAAGGCCATGCAGAGATCAGCAGTCGCTTCAGGCTAAAAAGAAAAAACTGAGGAATAAATTGTAAAAAGAAAATTAGAATCAGTGTACAAGTAAAGTGGTTAATGTACAATTGATGCCGTGCTGTAAGTGCCTACACTGAAAAAAAAAAAAAAAAAAAAGAAGAGATCTATATAAATGCAGCTATTTGCTTGAAGAATAATGGACCAAACTTGTGTAGCTTTCAGATGCTGGGCTCTGATTGTCAGTACATTTCCATATGGACAGTTCCACAGATTTTGCATCCACTTTCCCTGCCTCGCATCGGCCGCTCGCTGTGGACTGGCTGTCACATGCTACATTGCACCTGGGCCTGTGTTGTGGCCGCATTTCAATAGATTTCAATGTCACTAGTGAGAGAATAACAATGGATGCTTTAGGATGAGATCTGATAGAGGGAAAAGTATAGCAAAAATGAATACGAATACACTGGCAGGTGGCTCAAAAGGTTGGGAGTTTAATCCTTTTTGACACAGTTTCCTGGGGCAAGACATCTGACTCATGCTTGATGATAGAGTAGTTTTCTTGTTCGTTTTTAGTTTAGTTTACTGGGGCACTTCTACAATATACACTGCATTGTTCATTGTAATCATTAAAATTCATTCATAATTAATTCATTCATTAAAATACACTTGAAGGAAAATCAAAACAGGATATTTTGGCAAGTTAATAATCTGGTAACAAACTTATTAACACACCAGCACCAGTTTTGTAAGTTTTTATATGGACTTGTGCTGTTTTGTACTCTCATTGGGTTCCCCTGTATAAATAAAGATAAAGAAAGAAAGAAAGAAAGAAAGAAAGAAAGAAAAAAGCAGTAGTTAATGTGCACCTATACTTCCATACAATACAATTCAAGAAAAAAGGGCTGATATTAACCAGATTTGGTTCCTGCATACTTTGCTATCAGTAACTTTCTTGAGTATCGTCATGGAAATGCAATTTTTGGAATGTTCAACAGTATAACATTAAACTTATCTTTCACCATGAAGACGAGCAGGTGATGCCACCAGGCCAAGTTACAGGTCAGATCTGTAGAGAGACAACCCCATTTCTGTAACTGAATATGTGCAACATTTAAAACTTAAACATCATACTATGTAACATTTAATATTTTACAGTGCCAATTTACATTCTTACTACTACTAACTGGTTACTATTATCGAGAACGCCTTTTACATAACTAGGAGCATAACTGTTTCAGATTACTTTTACTTTGCTGTTGGTCCCTTCCTCAGATTCCTCTTGGACTCCGGTGCTTGGGAGAGCTGAGAGAAATGGACTTATATGGGCATCTGCAGGTGTTAGACAAGAGATTTAAGACATGGTTAGGAGAATTTCTGATCTTTAAACACAACTGTGGGAGTCCAGTTTGAATAGCTGTGTGGCACGATACAATGCAGGATTTTTGCAGGGAAGTGGAGTGAAATTGTTGATACTTTGCTGGCCTAGCCCATTTGTAAAAGTGGAAAATGCATTTTGTGGCTTCCATTCTCTTCTGAGCAATTAGACAGGATGTGAAACACTGATGCACAAACTATGACAACTAATGCACACACAGTTATTGCTTTGTGCTGCGGTTTTGGCTAATGGCAAAGTGCAATGAGGCTGCAACTACGGACCGAAAGTCGTAGATTTCACATTTAAAGGTACAGTATGTAACTTTCCGGAGACAGCATGTCACCTGCATGCCTACATGGAAATGGGAAGTTTAAACCATACTGCGGAACATTCTGCATGGAAAACTTACATACTGTGGCTTTAAAGGTGAGTGATCTGTGTGTTTTATTCATGTAATTTGTTGTGGAATGATTTTTTTTGTTTGTTTATTTTTTGGTTTTTTTTTTTACGCAATTTACCTAATCTGGTACAGTCTATTACATTAAATTAAATTTAAGTCAATCAAGCTAGTCTACTGTGTGACTAAAATGATGTGTGGCCGCATTTATGTCAGATGCCCTTCCTGATCCATGTTTGGGAAAACCACAGCAACTCCACAGTGGCACTTGTGAGAGTGTTAATGGCTGCTAGTGTTATAAAATCAATATACTCATGTAATATTTCTAATAATTGAATAAAAATGTACCTTTTTGATATCTTGAAAAAGCAGTTCTGTAAAACATGATTATATCTACTGTGAAATGTAATGACCCCTGTGCTATGCTACTGTAGCTGCATGACATTCCTATTTCCTTTTGATCTTATATGTAATTTTAGAAATATATGTTTTATAACGCTAGAATCTCCTATACTGAAGCAGGTTTTCTTAGGATTACAGAGACCTATAGGTACAAGAAACGTTTTCATATCAGGGATCATATCAGGGATTTCAACACAAACTACAAAAACACCCCAGAGCTCTGTGTTACATAATCAGTGTTTCTCATACCATGTTCTAATTCTCCATCTCTTCTCACTTTCATTTTTCTGAGAACTGACAGTATACATTAAGACTTAACAACGCAACCATCTGTTGTATTAGTTTAGACGTGGATATCAGCACCTTATTGTAAAAACAGGTAGAACAAACATGTTTTTATGTCTGCTGTATCCCGTGGAGCCCTGTCTAATTGAAGCCATACACTTCTTTAGCCTTTGACACGAGCAGAAAGACTCCTGTTTTGGCTCGGGGAAGAATGCAGCTTTAAATTCTCCGTCTTCTTTGATCATGAATATTGGACACAGTGGCATTGGTCAAAGTCAGAGGTGGGCCATATGCTCGTGGTGGCCCACTGTTGCTTTTTTTGTTGTGGGTGGAAAATGTTAATCGTAAGACAGTAGAACCAATGTTATTCTCCACACATGATCAGTGCAGTCTGCAACCAGATTTAAGGCCCCAAAGCAATTCTAATAGAGAAAAAAATACTAGTAATAGTATTCAGAAAAAAAAAAAAAAAAAAAAGAGAGACAGACACAGCAGTAATGAAGAATTGTTAACATATTTTATGATGTCACCCCTAGTGTTCGGCTCCAGTCAAATGAAACTCACCGAGGCAAGCTATTATAGGGGTGAATTTGGAGCCACGTTCCATATTTGGAATTCTGACCATGAGTATCATTGCAACAAAGGAGCCAATTCAGAGCATGGCTGTGAAAAGTAACGCCCCTTCCCGCCCAAACTGCTAATTTAGCAGGGAGCGGACGCTTAGCAACTCAATCAAACCTGTTGCTAACGCTAGCAGGAGCGACCTAGGGGAAAGAAGGTGCCTGATTTCTCTGTTATTGATTTTCATATCTTGATTTCCGAACACAATAGCTGAATAAAAATACCAGGATCACATAGATGGGGTTAATACAAACATTTTAAGACCAAAACGATGAACCTGACAGCAGCAGTTACAGAGAGAGGGGCGACACTTTTTCAATAGAAAGTGAATTGGAGCTGGAGTTGATGAAGCTGGAAGAGCACCCATGCTCACTTCCTATTTGAGTGCAGCGGCTAGCAGGTTAGCTATATATATATATATATATATATATATATATATATATATATATATATATATATATATATATATATATATATCCATATATAAAAAAGTGATGGCAGTCCATGAAGAGGGGGGCGATGAAGAGGCAAAGGATGCTGATGGCTTTCTACGGTTGCGATAGAACTGTAAATTAGTGGAATGCAACTGAAACTCAAGGATGATTTACGGGAGAGAGAGTGCATCTATGTGAATGGACTGGCGGGTGATCGCTCTATTGTCTTCCTCCTATTCACCTAAAGCAGACATGTCAGACTCAGGCTCACGGTTTGGCCCTCAATATAAATATATTTGGCCTGCGAGATCATATCAAATATGTATTAGAGCTGGCCACCGGCTGCTGCGCCAGTGTAGCACATGCACCTCTAATACTACAAATCCCAGAATGCTTTGCAAATGTGTTGGCGCCGGCCCTCACCACTCCTGTTGATGCTTATTAGCATCTGCTACCCGTCACCTCACTCAAATTTAATTCACTCCTTCTGAAAAACATGCAGATGTTGTTGAAATTTTTTCAGTAAATATTTAGTTTGGCCTGTGACTTAGTCACAATTTTTAATTTTGGCCCTCTGTGAATTTGAGTTTCACACCCCTGACCTAAGGAGAGATTAGATTACTATGTAGGTAAAATCCTCCAGCTAAAGTCATTTTTTTTTTTTATTGTTTTTTTTTTTTTTGTACAAAATGACAAAAGGAACTATAAACATAAAAGAGAGAAAAGTACATAAGTGTAGTAAGAAGTATCTGGACAATGTTTGGCATGTACTGATACATGACATTTCTGAAGTACTTTGTCTCTTTGTACTTCATCTATTTCTAAAAGAACTGGCTTTGAACCCCAGACAAATGTACTGTTCAAACCACATTAAGATGTTGTTAAATTTACTCAGCAGAAAATAGCGACACTACAAACGTTTGCAGCTAAATCCACCAAAGCCAAAGGTAAACCCAGATTAAACCCTTCGTCGTGGCTAGCCATTAGCTTCAGCTGGACAGGCCCATAAAAGTGACAGAGAGGCACTTTAGTCCATGTTTGCTTTAGCCTCTCTGCCCCATATGTGGTCAACACTGCGAATCAATACAAAAACTCCTGATTTATCATTCCCCCCGAGTCGGTACTGTCTCGCACCAAACTAACTGGCCCCATTCGCCCATTATATTGTCATGTGTTATGAGGAGTGCCCGGCAACAAACGCTGGCAGGATGTTTGAAGAATGACCTATGTAAGGCATTGGTCCACTGCACACTCAAAACAACCATTAGCACTGACAAGCAGCACCTATCTCCCTCATTACAAGTGTGAACCACGCCGCAGTAATAATCCTGAACTCCAGACACCAACAAACTTTATTAAAGACACTTGTACAGAAGTGCTCCACAGCCTCAATGCAATGATTCACTCAAATATCACCCTCAGACATTTAGACCCTCAGACGTCTGGCTAATGTCTTCAGTAAATTCATGGCACATTTACATTATTACTATAATAACTATTAGCATATTACTGTAATGCTAATGTTTATTTCAGATATTATTATGGGAGAGAGTGAAGGTTAAAAAAAGACAGATGAAGCAGTTAATGTTCTTACACGGGGAACAGACTTGGTGGAACGTATCAAAGTAGTAAAGTACTGTACTTTTGCTTTTTTTTACTTTTTACTTTTACATCACTTCATTTGGGAGCAGGTATCTGTACTGTCTACTCCACTACATTTATGAATTGAAAAGTGAAAACTAACTGAAAAGTAAAAAGTACTTTTTATATGATTTGAAGAGTTACTTTTATCATGTTCGTTGTAACATCCTGACTAAAATTTTCGAGTTCAAGGTTCAGCTTTGAGCAAACGCAATTAAATGCACAAAATTCATAAGAAAGTGATTTGTGTTGTGACTTTTGATCAAAATATGTATCTTTTTTTTTTTTTTTTATCAGTATCACTACACTTTTTACTCTTAAAGTACATTTATGAGTACATTATAGAAATATTAAAATACTTTTACTTAAGTAGATTTTTTCATGTGATACATTTACTTTTACTTGGGTAACTTTTTACCTCTGTATCTGTACTTACTTTATCCACTGGTGAATATGAAGTGACATTTTGGGTGGTTATGCTTATGAGATCATGAGCTTTGTAATCATGTGAAGGAGACCTGCACATCCTTCAGGGAGCCTTAAGTTGGGCCATCTAAACTAGGGCTAATTGGTAATTAATAAGTTAATTCCACCTCTGCATGGGCCCACATATACTCCACCTATCACTTACCATCAACAAAACAGGCACTTTAAAGAGACAGAACTGTTAAGGTTGACAGCTGCAAATATGATTGAGTCAAGTCAAATGTATTTATAAAGCACATAAACATAATAATGCCAAAAGTGATGCACAAAGGCAATATAAAGTGCAATCTAGTAAAAAAAAAAAAAAAAAAACATGCAAGAACACAATAAAACAATACAATACAAATGTCCCGCTCAGCTTGTGATAAAATATGGCTTGAATAAAATGTCAGAGGCACACAGATTACAAAAATAAAAGTAATTTATAATAACAAATGAGACGCTTAATCAAATATAATTTTGCAGTTATAAATGACTGAACTGCGAAAACAAATGCAACCCAATAATACACAATGGGCATAAGCATTGATAATTATTCTGTTATTTTAACAGAGCAGGCCTCACTACTGACATACAGATAAAAGAATCAAACTTGAACAACTGAATAACACACAATGGGCACCCAGTGATAACCATTTTAACAGGACAGGCTTTGACATATACAGATAAAAAAAAAAAAAAATAAACTTGCAAATAACACACAATATAAATGTGGAAATCATACGTCATGTGTGAAGCCATGATTGAAAGCTATGACTTTCAAATGTCATTATGAGCCTTTAGAAAATCGAATTCTATGCAGCTATTCTGGTTGGTTATCTTTGAATTTATCAGCAGATATGATAATTCCTAATTAGATTCCATTACCTACTGTGACAGAAATTGTGTTCAAGGAAGGTAGCAGAAGAAGGCTATAACAACAATCGAACGTTTAGAAATGTGGAGAGAAACTATATACTGATATTTGAGTAAAGGGTTCTACTTTTACTCAATAGAAGAAAAAAAAACCTAAAACACTTATAAGGCCAAGCTAAAAAGTCATTTGTAATCAGATACAGCTCACTCCTTTATCTGTAAACAGGATCAGATTCAAAGCTTTGTCCACAGTAGAGACAACTGTAATAATGTCACTCCATGAACAAGTGCCACGCTTTGCAACACACATGATTTCCATAGACTGCAGAGATCCGAGCAGCACCTCACAACACTTTGCATGTCAGTGGTACCGCCAACTCCCAGATGGTGGTCAGGTCTCCACGTTTATTTACATACAAACCAACAATGAAACGCCTGGTGCTGCTGAGGAAAAGTAAAAGATCCTGTTTACCAACAAGTTGAGTCATATTTGTGATGGAATGTAACCCAATATGGTGGATTCTTGGTTTGCATTAAAAGTTAGATCATTCACTTTTGGTTTTGTAAGTTATAGAAAAATCTGAAAATGGGAGAAAAAAAAAAAGTGTTTCCCCAACTTTTAGGCAATGAAAGTGATTCATTCTGCTTTCTGATAAACTAAATCAACCTTTTTACTTCTAAATGGAGTTAATATGCTTGACTGAGATTCAGGAGTATGACCAAGCCTCAACCTCCTTCTCCTCCTCCAGCAAACCACAGCTCACCTCAACCACACCTCTAATTACCCAGAAGCCCTATTTATAAAAGACTATCCCACAACACTGCCAGTCTTTGCTCTCTTGACCAGGCAAGGAGTTTTCAGCCTGAAATCCGCAAAGTAGTCAGCCTAATTTTTTTTTTAACAATTATTATATATGTTTTAAGGCTGTGAAACGCCTTACCACACACTTTATGCACCTTTCTCCGACAGGCACTGACATTTTCTCACATTTCTTCTTGTTTAAACAGTTGTATATGATATCCCCCTTCCTCGATGACCGCTTTAAATGTGTTGTTCACGTGCCTCTGCTCTAGTGGTATCCACAGAGGAGTGCAGAGAAACACTTTTAAGTCCGAAGCATTTCTGAAATTTGCCGGTGCAGAATGTTTATTCATTAGGGGAGAAAACTTGCAAACATACAGCACTTCAGAGTCACACTGCAATCGAACGTTTATTACATTTATTAAATTTGGCTGAACACATTCTGTACTGTACAGGAGACACGGCAAGGAGGAGATTGATTGACAATGGTCTACAGTCCTTTAGCCAATCAGGACGCAGCACACAATGCTCGTTCATATGCTGTAAAAAAGCATGCAAAATTGCACAAAAAAATTCAAGGTGAAAAAACAGGTGAAGTGCGATATAGCGAGGAACAACTGTATTACAAAAGGTTTCAAATGTCCAGTCCAGAAAGTCTACTTCAAATGGGTGAGTAGCTACTCTAAAGCGCTGGTGTGCAAGTTTTTACCTGTGGAGCGTCCAAGACAGAGGAAGGGGGTCTGAGGGTTGGGGCTGTTGCCGTGACAGTGCCAGGTAGGCTGAGTGTGTGCTGAGGGCAGTGGGGTTTCAGCAGGTAAGTTCAATCATTTTTAACCATTTTTCTGGTGAGTAAAACCCAAAAGTGATAGTGTGGGTATTACCTTACAGGGTGGGAAACGAGACCACAGAGAGGCAGTTTTAGTGTATGTGTTAATGAAATAATTCAAGAGATGGAGCCACAGCAGAGTGGTGTTTAAATAGGGGGAGGAGCGATTGATCGCAGCAGGTCTGTGTCACACATACTCACAATTTTAGAGCAAACTAGATTCATTTGCAGATTTGTGTTCTAAAAAAGTCTAAAACTAAGGATGTGCTGCTTCCATTGCCAATACATTTTAAAGAGGTGGGATGAAATTGATGAGCGCAATTATAAACACCTGACTGCAAGAGAATTTGTCGCGTTCACACCTGTCTAATCACACTGTTCCTCATATATCCATGTGATACAAGCAAAGAGCCAATCACCTGTCTCCGCCCATCTGTACCAATCTGGTGTGAGAGCCTCATTTCAGTCAGTCATTGCAATTGTAACTGATGGGGCAAGAGCTTCCCATAGTAAGTCTATAGAAAATCTCCAGAGCTGAAAAACAGCTGGATTTGAAAGGATTGTCTTGCCTTCTCTGCTGGATCACCTATACGTACAAAGCTGATGTGGAAAATGGGGCCTATGTTTTGCTTTCAAATATTGCTAGATTTTTTTTTAAATAATACATGACATGCATCAAAAAGAACACTAAAAAACATTGTTGTTACAAAGCCCCAAAGTCCAAAATGTCAGCTGTCAAAGCCTTTAGATAAACCCATGAAGAATGGGTGGAGCCACAAACACAATAGCCGCCTGTTATAAAAGTACTACAGTATACAGCCAGCCTACCAAGAATTACACTCTGTTCTATGGGCTTTCAAGTCGCCTCTCTGCTGTTCTCCTTTTTCACTTGTACCACAGCAGAAGAAAGGCTGCGCTTGTGAGGGGCCGAGGTAGAAATTATGTCCGAAAGAGCACATTTAACACGATCACAGGGTTCAGATGTCAGCGCACAATGGGACTGGACCTGGAGGACGGGGCGAAGGGGGGCAAAGGGTCAGATACACAGCAGCAGAATATAAGAGGTATAAAAGAGCTCTGAACTGGGTCTAAACCATCTAGCAAGAAGAAAGTATTTAATAGTGCCTGACTTAAGCAAGCAAGGATAGAGTTTGTTTTTTTCTATTTTAAGGGGAGGAGCTTATCATTTAATATGCAAAAGCTGGCTTTTTTGATTAAAAATAATATATCTCTGATAACACATACATATAAACGAAAATGGATGGCTGTGTGATTCTAGCGAGTTAATATAAAGGTTGAATAAAGGCAGTAAATGACATGACTGGATAGAATTACCACATTATTTCCTCTTACTGATTAATTAATGGGTGACAGTAGCTCAGTTGGTAGAGTGTATGTCCACTGATCCGACGGTTGGTGCTTCAAATCCTGCTCATGATGTAAACATCGTTGTTAGAATGGTCAGACCCACTGGTGGTGCGATTCTAGCTCCCACAGATGAATACTGTTGTTGTGTCCTCGG
Organism: Periophthalmus modestus; assembly: GCA_019594935.1. Taxonomy (NCBI): domain Eukaryota; kingdom Metazoa; phylum Chordata; class Actinopteri; order Gobiiformes; family Gobiidae; genus Periophthalmus; species Periophthalmus modestus. Next base: position 5,656,294 of record JAIEZT010001214.1, on the reverse strand, counting down.
GCAAGACAATTAACCTACCTCGCCCCCAGTGTCTATGTACACTGGTGTATGAATGTGTGTGTGAATGGGTGAGTGGTTCCTTGATATAAAGCGCTTGGAGTGATTTACAATTTAATAATGATTTTCTTTTCTAATTTTTTTCTTATTAAAATCAAATTCAAATTCATTCAGGAATGAGACTTTTAAGTGTAGTGGAAATTCCAATGTATTCCTTAAAGACTGAACGTTGCTCGGTTTGGCTGTCTTACTGAGCTTAGCTGTTGACCTATCAAATCCCTTTGAATCTCAATATGATTCAATTATGACTAATTGCACTGCTCTAGAAGCAGGCCCAAACCCCCCGTGAGATGTCCCTGAATATTAACTCCGATAAGTCAGGCTTACCCGTGGATAACCAACTTATGTAGACTTAAGAATTTATGCTTTACGTGTTCCTCAAAGCTTACTAAGGGCTTTTCCAGTCCAGGCTCAGCTGTTCCATAAATTTCCACTCTGACAGAGCACGAAAGGTCAATTTTAAGAAATAAGACAAATTTAAGAGAATCCTTTTCCTGAAACAAGACGCCTAAATGATGGAGCATGTTCATATGTCAGCTCACAATGGGGCAGCACCAGTGGGACAGGAGTGAGGGGGGTGGGGTGAGGAGTGTGAGGTCAGGTACATGCAGGAGCAGGGCAGAGGCCCTCAGAGCTGAATGAGGTCCATGGAGAGAGCCAGAGCAGGTGGGAGACTCACAGGGAAAGTCAGAGTGGAAAAGTCTGGCCCTTTCATGGTGAGGAGAAAAAAGCATTCCTGAGCCACTGGGATTATCAGGTTGCATAATAAACACTGAGGATAACTATATTACATAGACATTTGAGAAATAATAGTACTCTAAAAATGAATGAAAAGCCACACAACATAAGAGAAGTCATTCAGTGTTCAGATTGTGGTCGCCCCTGTCTAAAAACAAGCTGGTTCAAACTATATTTCAGAAATCAAATATGGACATTATATCTATATTTTAACTCCAGATATTGTGTTAAATAAAAGTACTGAAAGAAAAAAAAAAGTCACATCAGGGCAGTTAAATGTATTGAGTGACAGTAGCTCAGTTGGCGTGTTTGTCTACTGATCTAAAGGTTGGTGGTTCGAATCCTGCTCTTCACCTAAAAACAAAAGCAGTCAGATCCATTGATCCATTGACCCACAGGTTGGTGGTGCAATTCCAGCTCTCACACATGAATGTCATCAAGGAACCACATCAAGTGGTTCCTTGATGTAAAGCGCTTTGAGTGGCTTGAAAGTTGAAAAGCGCTATATAAAAATGTAACAATTTACAAATGTAACCTGTAAATTCAAATTCTGTCCATTTATTTGTTCACTGCAGCATTTTTAGACATGTTTTTCCATTCATTCATGCATTTTGATAACACACATTTTAAGTGAAATGGACCTGATTAATTCCAGTACATATAATTGCTATTTAGTGGCTTAAGTAAGACATGCACTCCCTAAAGAAACACAGGCCTATGTTCCCTGTCTAACAAAACTACTAAAGACTATAACATAGAAAATTGCAGAAAGAAAATGAAAGACCAAGCCACAACTTGACATTTACAAAAACTGGTTTAATTTAGCCTACTATTTCATCTCGGCCTCTATACGTTGTATAGAGGCCGAGATGTAACGAGACTTGTAACATTAAAATGAACTGTATGCCCTGCTCTTGTCTGTTATTCATTCAGCGTATGTCCACTCCATTTTCTCAAGAATCAAATCCCTTGAACTGTTTTATCTGAACTGACTGCCTGCTTGGACCTTTGCGCTGTCTCAGTATTGTATTATGCTCAAGACAAATAAAAATACTTGATAATTTGAGGTACAACACTTCAAGTAGTAAGTCCACATTGATATGCTCATCTTTTCATAACACATAAGCACTCTTCAAGTAAAATCCAATCATTTCCCCAAGACTCTTTTGATTGCTATAACACAACACTCACAATACAATACCTTTGTCTTCTCTCATTCATGACCTTATCTATTTGAGTGACACAGGAAATTAATATAACCCACATATGGCATTCTTTAATCTATTAAGGTTTAGATCTTGAACCCAAATATCAGTTTGTCTGATTGAAAACCAATCCTCTCAAGCTTATCTGGGCAGCGTGTCTGCACTTTCAGTTCCTCTCTAAAGGGATAGGTTTCCATATTACCAGCTGTTAATTATTCATCGGTGCTTGCTTGGCGTCTCGGTTGGAAAATAAAGCAAATCTATTGAAGCAGTGATACAGAATAGCACTTTGACCTTTCGGTTGAACCCAGAACTATTGTCCATTTGACTCCCACGGTGGGGAAGAGTGAAATCATACCTCAACTGGAGATTATTTCTGGGATGTGTGAAAGCAAAATGCATAGAGACACAGCACTGCAGCTCATAACGTGGCAGGACACTAGCGCGCGCATTGCTTGACGAGGTAGGTACAGTTCCCATTGTAATGTGCAAAATGATATCTCTCCAGTGTTACCATCTCTATTACAGGGGGAAGAGATTGTCTTACGCTTGTGGATTTGCTTCACAGGACACAACAAATGAGCTAGTGCTGCCTGGCGTTCACTGACAGTCGGTCCACACGGAGATCCAATCCATAAAACACTATTGATACAAAAGCTATGGTAATGTGGGTTTTAGAAGAGGTGTCAAAGGTTTGAGTTGAAATAGAGGTGAAACATTTTGGGTTAGCGTCCCTATTAAATACATAACTACATGTACGCAATATTACAGTATTTTCATTATAATTTACCCTTTTACATTTATATACGAAATTTGATTGGTTATGTCGTCGCTATAGTTGAGCAATAGTAATATTTAAAGATGGTACCTAATTTTAAAACTGTGCAATCAAGGAGGAGGTAATTAAATCTACTCAGCTTGTTCTTAGCATTTTCAAACTATTTGGCACACTTTTTAAGCCATTAGGATAGCTTTAGAACAGCTTTTTTCAGACCAAAAGGTGAAGCAGAGTGCAGGAGTTTTATCACAACATTCTGCTTTAAAAAAAAAAAAAAAAAAAAAAAAGTGTAATGTAGCTTTGATACACCAGCACTTTCCAGATGCACAAACTTGTTGTACAATTTAATCCATTCATGCAGTTCACTCTGTGGTGACAGGGCAGCTGTGGCTTCAATCAGATGTAGCCTGAGGTACACTGTAAAAAGCAAGGCTGCCAAACTGCACAACTGGCCTCTCTGCCCAACACCAATCAATTCTTTACACACCACCACAGGGCGGTCATGATAATTACTATATCGACTCGTGTTCAATACATGATAGGTGGTACCGTTGGCACTTTTTATTTATACTAGTGGTTACGTTTTTATAATTTTCCTGTGCTATGGTAAATTTTGAGCTGTAGAGGGTTGAATAAATAACTCATTAAGTGTTTTATTTATTACAACTCATGTTCATTAACACTACTGTGCATATAGAAAAGTATTCTGCTTTAGCGTTGTCATGTCAATGGCCTAATTTCACTCAGTATTATCATTTATCATCTATATTTAACATCAATATATTGTACTTTGTTATCATGAAAGGTCTATATTCATACCAAGCATAGTGGAAGTGTCTTGCCTACGGATACATCAACAGTATTCAGTGGTCAGAGCTGAAATCAAACTTTTGACCTTAGGGCTGTTGGACAAACACTAACCACAGATTCAGTTTAGTAATATTGCCATTACGTTGTGCAATATATAGAAACCCTTTTACCATTGCTCCAAATAAACACAGACCATTTTCTACTGTTATTTATTTTATTTACTCTTTCTCAAAATAAAGCAGCACATTAAACCAACAAGTCCGCTACTTTATGTTTATAATACATTAAGTTTATTTTAATGCATCCAGTTAACAAATCTGAAGACCATATACAGTAGATATGTCTTAGACCAGATCAACAGGTGCTCATTTGGGAATATTTTGTTCAGTTGACATTTTGTCTAAGCCCTTTATGTTTAGTGTCCCAGCGAAGCAGACACTTAAAGTTCAGGAAGCACTCTGGATCAGCGCGGTCAGCCACATCTGCCATGAACGAGGCGGGATAAGCTCTAGAAGAGAGAAGAGATTGTAAGAGTAAGTAAACAGTCATTACAAGCGAACTGACATAGTTAAGCGCATTCTAACAGGGAGACTATTACACATTTGGTTGGATTTTTACTTTACTTTTACTTTGTTACTTGGTCCTGTTGAAAATTGAATTCATATTATATATCTACTTTAAACTTGCAATAAAAGTAACAGTTTCACAGTAACACTACACTACCTCGCTTCCAAGGTGAGTTGGTATAAAATTCAATAAGAACTAGCTATAACAACTTTGGAAATACAATCCTTAAGATGTCAAACAAAACAAAATTAAAAAGCTATACTCCATCTCTGTCAGTTTTTTGTTGTATAAAATGAGTTCACATTTTGGAGTCATGTAATCTTTGACTAACCTGTCATCATTTAACCATACGAGTTTTAGTCTCGTGCTCTGGGCGGCTGGTAGTACTGCTGCGTGGGTCTGCTCCGCCTGGGCTGCCCATCTCCCCCCCGACGGAACTCCAGTGAGCTGTCGTAGTAACCGTCTTCTTCATCCTGAAGATTCAACAAGACAAGATCGTTTAGAGGTGTGGGAAGATATTTTAGTAGACCAATAATTCTTATGTGTGACTCTTCCATAAATGTCTCAAATAGCTTATATGTCAGTAGCTTGAAAATTGCAAACTCATCCGTAATCCATAGCTGAAAAAATAGCTGATCTAGTGGGATACATTCATCTTATTTACAAAGAATAAAAATATCTATCAAATATCACAAACTATTCATGGGTTTCAATTTCCTGTTAATCGGCAACATTTGGAGAACATTTGACAATTCAAAAGATATGACTTTTTGTGTTGAACTGTCAATTGCTATGGCAACGGTGCTATGTTTTCTATAGCTCTGTAACCCATGGGTGAAGTGGCTATGAGTAAACTTGTTGAGTTGTGTAAGAAGTGAAAACTGAATTGGTAACTTGCCCCTTTCTTACCAGACCATCAGCAGAAACAGGCTTGATGTTGTCCAGTAGGACTTCTTCACAGTTTCCATAATCACTGAACACCACTACGGCTGTGGAGCCAGACGGGTGCACCGCGTCTATGCTGGCGTGGTAAAACTTCACACAGAGACAGAAAATGGAGAGTTATTTTTAGAAGCGAGTGAGAAATTGTGGCCAAGATAATATTTACATAACTGTTTTGACATATCCTCTATAATAGGAAATGCACCAATATCTGCCCTAAAAAAAAACTGATAAAAATAAAATCACTGCCTGAAATCTTCCAAACAAGGGTATAAAGTGATATTTCTTCATATCATTCTGGTACTTCAATATAAACCATGACATTTTGCAACCAAATTTAAGCATATTTCTGATGAATTTTAAACACATCCTGAGGACTTTTAATATAACCAGTTGGTGTGCCTCAGGTTTGTACTTGAAAGATGTGCGTAATATACTTTTTTAATCCATACTAATTATTTTAAAACAATAAATGCCAATAAAATTAATTACACAATCAAAACAGGCAAAAAGAAGAGTCACCCGAGTCATTATTCTATAGGGTTTTAAATGTTATCAGACTACAGAGGTCTTAAAGTGTATAAAAATAAAAATACCTTGTTGTCTTCCCAGTACAGGGCTAGACACTGATCCCCAGGTCTCCAAATGTGTTGTGCATTATGACTCCTCTCCTGTGTTCGGTGACCTTTGCCCTGCCCTGCCTGCCGCCTATTAGACCCCCTGTTATTGTTACTGTTGTTCTTCCTGGGAGGAGCTTCTTTATTGGGGGGCACACTTGAGTTTTGCGGCGGCTTAATTGGCCCAGTCCGTTTGTGTTCAACGTCCCCATTTTGGAAGAAAAATTGCTCCCCTGCATTGAATCCTGGGTTACCTCCACCTCCTCTTGTGTTAAAGTTCGCAGGTCCGTTATCCCGTGGTACCTTATCGAAATTTTCTGAATTTGGCCGTTCACCTTTGCCTTTCCTCCTGTTGTTGGGATTTACTTCGTCAAATCTGTTATCGGAGCGTTTTGGCCCCCCTCTTCCCTCTGAGTCATTGCTAATCGCAGCGTTATTAGTCATTCTGGGAGCATTATCTTTTGGCCCTTTTCGGTGAGTTGCGTTCACACTGTCTCCATTTCGAGACTGGTGTTGTTGGAAAGACCCACTAAAGTCTGTCTGCTGCTGGGGTCCCTTTGATCGGGAGAATGTTTGGGAGAAAGTAGAAGTGGCCTGGTCTTCGTGTGACCTCTCTTGACCTTTCCAGTGCGGAGGTTGCACAGTGGTCGGGGGTGTGGGGTTGGAGACAGGATCTTGGCCCGGTTTGGGAAAGTCTGTGTCTCTATGGAAACGAGGGGGTCTGTCGTTCCTCTGCTGCCGGTGGTCGTTGTGGGAGGAGAAGCGGCTGTGAGAAGGGCCTTTAGAGTACGACTCAGAGTTTGAAAAGTTTGGTTTGCCGTCATGTTGTCGCTGAGGTGCGTGGCTCTTTGACTCTGTAAAAAAAAAAAGTATTAATTCATTCTTCATTATTAGCTCATACTGTGGTCAATGGTTCCAGTGTTTCCCATCAAAAATGTAAAAACATACAATTTGGGCCACTATTAATACCACTAATCATTTATTATATTAATGGTTAAACTTGGGACAACTTGTGCATTTATTATGTTGTATTCTACCCAGATACTTCATACAGCTCCGTTTGACATATGTTGGTTTTGCTACAGTTTTGAATCAATACTTTTGAATCAGATATGGAAAAAAATATTGGAAATACTGTTATATGAACTGTGTGGGGAACGGGTTTGCAAATGAGTTCTGTTTGATTGCACTTAAAGCTGTCTCTATCAAACAACTAGAGAAAGGCCAATGTATTGAGCCAATATTTGCTCTTTTCACCATATCAGCCATTGGCTTTAAAACTCAAGCAGAGGCCGAGATTTAGTTTTGGCCGACCTGCTGTATAAAAAATACACATAAAACTCCACTTGAACACTTTAATATGGAATCATAACTGCATCGGGTTCTCTGAATTCTAAACAATCCTTATCAGTCATGAAAAAAACATTGATTGATTTCTGCAAACAACCATAGATAAAAAAGTGAATATGAAGGAGTCAAATCCGATTTAGTTCTATAAATTCGCTACTCACCATCAACAGAGAGATTCCCCATCTTAGACTCCAAAAAGTCAAATAAAGTGCTTGGTCCAGATGGCCTTCCACCTCCCTCCTCTGAATCATCATTTCTGGATCGGCCTCTTCCTCTACCCCTGGCTAGCAACAACAAGAGAAGATAACAAAATAAGTGATTTTACAGTTTATTTTACAGAACGAAACAGCCTACATTTGAAAAGCTGAATTACCTGCAGCTACGCCAATAAAAGCTTTTATAATAGCCCCCGTTTACACTCGTTTTACCACATAATAAAACCCACTTGCTCGTTTACTATGATCAAACATGTTGCCGCAGGTAGATTTTCAGAGCAGAAATAAACAGAACCAGTTTCTGCAGGTACTCTCCAATGCCTATCTAAAAACAGCTTATGTTGTGAGCACTGCAATTTGTGGTAAATGGTCTAAAACAAGCAAGACTGTGGACCTTTGAGCCATTTTCTGTGCATTTGAAGAGCTCTATTCTTCACTCGTTCTGCCTCCTCCCCATTCGACATGAACAAGGTGCGTTTGAGGCCACGCTACATTTGTCTTGGGGTCAAAAGAAGAACAATTTGTGTGTTTTTGTGTGTTGTTGTTGTGGCATACTGACCTCTTGGCTGGAACTTGTTAGATTCGGATACGGTGGGGCTTGCTCGGCTCCCACACTGGCTGGTCAGGAGGCTGTTAAGTGCCACCTCCAGGTTGTTGTTATTGTCCATCAGCGCTTGCCGGGCGGCCTCCCTGTTAAAGCCCATCTCCATGATGTCTCTCAGAGCACGCTCGTCCACCTGAGCACAAAGACACAAGGACAAAACAAACAAAAAACATGTCCGTGAAGAAGACAAGACAGACGCTTCCTGGAATCAGAAGGCTGCTTTGAGTGTTTCCTTATAATGAACAGGCACACAAGGGACTTTGTGTTGTAACTGCATTATAGCCGAATATAAAAGCTGCATTGAACCTACAGATTCATAGGAAAATAGGTTAAGTTTAGAGAAATGCAATACAAAAGGTACACAAAAGAACATTTCTGACAACAAATGCATTTAAGAATATACTTAGATTTGAAGTATAAACAGCCATGACCTATTCTCAAATAGTTCACACTAATAAGCAGGAAGGGGTAAGGATCTGGTCCATAGAATAGAATAAAATGTCATAATAGAACTAAAATAAATATATACATTGCCAATGTTTGTATTACATAGCATTTTGTTCCATTAGTTTTGGCTAGAGCTGGTTAATGTTCATATGTTTCTAATACCAGTAGCTCCATTTACAACAAACAGACTAATGAGAATATACAGGCCTATCCCATGTGCTGCGGAGTAAATATGTTCCAGAACATGCCATAATAACAGAGAGCAGACTCTGGTGTAATGTTATGTTGTTTACAGTCATTTAGGTCCCTTCATATACACTCACCAGCTCTCTGTAGTTGCCTTCGGACCTTTCAGGTCTTTCTTCTCGTCTTCTCTGTTGGAACGAATCCCGATTTCGAGAAGAGGTGGAAGTGGTGGACAAATTACTTCCTGCATTCCCACCTCCTCCAAATGTTCGAGGACCCTGACAATACAGAACCATATAGAGAGAATGAAGATATAGTTATGAATGTACTATAAATGCTTTTCCATTTCAAAAGTCCTGAAATTAAAGTGCAAAAATTGTATTTCTTGGTAGTTTTTTTTGGAAGTTACAAGAGCTTCAAGCATTTGTGGTCATTTTGATTAGGGATTATATTGCAAGATTAATGGTAATAGAGGAAAAAGTGTCAATACACACCTCTTTGGTCTTAGCCACCTCAGCAATGGCCGCCGTCCTCTGTTTTTCAAACTCGTCATTTTCGTCAACATTTTTGCCAGCAATTTGGGACTGTAGGGTCTTTTTATTGTCCAGCTCCCTACTGTCCACCTCCTCCTTACGAGCACACTTCTACAAAGAAAAAAAAAAAAAATTATGAAATAAATAAATACACTCATTCAGAGGTGGGCCCCATACTGAATAACCATTAATATTGTGAAGGCTGTTATGAAAATATGCATGATTGCAATATTGTGTACACCTTAAAATTTTGCAAAACAGCAACAAAAAAAAAACAACTTATGTTATCAACTTTCAAACAAGGGCATACAGTAATACTTCTGTAAGTTTGTGCCTCTTTTTATAGTCCTTTCACATAATGTCTGATACTTAAAGGGCCTGGAATTTCCCCATTGTGGGACTAATAAAGGCTTATCTTATCTTATATTATGCTACTTTCCGTTCTATGTTATAATGTCATTTCCTCGTCAAAAACATACTAGGAGTTTTGTTTTATTTCCTTCACTCATGTTTCACAAACAAATTCTGCATATCCAGGCTGTGTTATTTTCTTCAAATTGAAAACACTCCACCTTGTTCCACCTTGTGATGTCATGTGGTAATAAAGGATGTGCTGCACTGTTTTTAAACTCCATACACCTTCACTAGAATCATCTGAATAATTTCAGCCATGGAATTGCTGAGCTCTACAAAACAAAAAGGTAACATGTAGCTATTAACTTGAAAACTACCACTACATGACATCACAAGGTGGAACAAAGCATTCTGAGCTTTAGGTATATAGACAGCCTGTGAATGAAACAAAATACATCTCTAGGTATGTTTCTGATGAGGTAACAACAATGTTGTGTAAACCTCCAAGAATCCAATTTTATGTAATATAAAAGCTTTAAAAGTTTAACTAATACATTTAAAAGACATTTTAGCACATTTGTACTATATATACAAATTTTGAGTAACAAGATAAATAGTTGCATTTAGAAAAGCATACACAAAAATTAATTACATTCAATCTATAATTAAGCGGTCTGTTAATTTTACCGTAACCAAATCCCTATTCCAGTTTGGAATTTGTCGTAAATGCATTTACGACAAATAGATTGAATGTAATGAATTCTTGTGTATGCTTTTCTAAATGCAACTATATATCTTGTTACTCTAAATGTTTATATAATAGAAATGTGCTAAAATGTCTTTTATTGAGACATTTGTATTGAGCTGTGTTGAGTTTCAGACAATCAGTGAGGAGTCGGCGAAAACAGCGATGGAAATTGAACTCAGAAGGAGGACCAGATGACTCACGTGTACAGGTGTGAGCTCAGCTGTGACCTCTGTTACTAAAACCATTCATCTTCTGTTGGTTAAACCAGCTGTCGTCGCATTACACACGCTAAAGACAGCTCCATATGTTCTAGAGGAGGACAACCTACATATCAATTTGTAGTAGTAAGAGTATACCGTTTACTAGGAACTTCCCATTATGTCTGTTGATTATAAATACAGTGTCTCCATGTAGAAATTATATATACAAATAATAACATACCTCAACACTGGCTATACTAAAGGGTTATAACATTATAGAAATATCAGATATATATATATGACAGACATATACACACATATATATATATATATATATATATATACATATATATATATATATATATATACATATATATATATATATACATATACATATATATATATATATATATATATATATATATATATATATATATATATAGATAGATAGATAGATAGATAGATAGATAGATAGATAGATATATAGATAGATAGATAGATAGATAGTAGGACATTTTATATATAATCTCCAATAAAGATAATTGCTCTATATATACCAGAATGTGCATATAAAAAAAACTTCAGCCTGATGATCTCTTCTGAATCATTGTTTTTTTTTCATAGAAACTACATTATGTAGTGTTTCATATGGAACCTATTCAAATATTAAAGAGTTATTCATATCCAGAACATTAGTCCAGAGGTAAATCAAAAAAGGTCTAGGAACAGGCACCTTATTATGTTACATGTTCCACCAATATCTACTGAGTGCATTCACTTATTAAGCCTATAGTTACCACGGAGATAGATGAATGTGAAGGAATAACAGAAAAACAAAAAAGCATACAATTATTGTGTAGAAAATTGCAGTCTATTGCCTAAGACAAGCATATTTAGTCATACCAAAGTCTTTTTTGGAGTATACATTCAAATCTTAATTTTGTGAACGGCACAAGAAGAGCACAAAACAACAGCTTCTCCCCTGGAGGTAAGCTTAGGTAAGAATGACGCATCTGGTGCATCAAGAACAGAGTGATGAGAGTTTCAAATGTGAAAATGCTCTGAGTAACGAAGTGTAAATTGGTCACTGACAGTCAGCGAACTATGAAAAACACTGTGATTACCCTATACCACATTTTGACTAATAATAAAAAGGGACACTACTGCAGACATCCATCATCAAAGTCCTCAAATGGCCAGTGATAACAAAGTTTGATAACTATTCCCCTAAGTAAGGCCTTTAGGGTTTTAAAAGAAGAAAAAAAAAGAGGTAAAAGACGCAAACTTTTTACAGCTGTATCCCATCAAAATCTTCTATTTAAGGAACTGAATAAATATATAGATGTAGAAAGGCTTGAGATCGATAATAATTAACTATGCTTGGTGCTCAAGTTGAAAGCCAATTTGTTAGTCTTTCAAAAGGTCGACAGCTTAGAATATACAAAAAAATTAACAAATATAAAGAAGGTTACATTCGTCGTAGTAGTAGTAGTAGTAGTATCTTGTATATTACCATGTGGTGTTATATCTATTAGTCCTTCACTCATCCAGGTAGGTTCCATAGTTGTCCATGGGTGTATATTAGTCTCAAACTTGTTCTTATACAACTCAAGATCATTCTAAAGCTATTCAAGTCAGGTTAATTTTTGTCATAGAACCACCATCTAATAATAACTGTAAAGTAAAACTGTATCCTTTCAAGCATTTGTACTCACGCACTGTTCACTGTTACTTTCCAAACACCAAAAGTAACTGTAAAATGTTTTTGCATTGTTATAATCGGCGATGATTTAGAACAAATTCTTGCATTTTATAGGATTCATGGTTCAGTCCCGGTTAGTTATTTGAAATCAGAAAATAAATCTAGCCCCTAGTGCACATTATGACGATGCAGTAACTTCTATTGAAAACCCATCTATATTTTTGTGTATTTTTTTCATTCTTCAGGAGTTTACATTCAGAGTGGAGAGAGTGCAGTTCAAGTTGTTTGTGTGGTTCTACAGTGAACGTACCTGACCAAAAGGCACAAAAGGAGGAGGTCCCCCTTCTGCTCCAATGTTGTTCCTGCTGTGCTTGGCCAGACTCTGTAGGACAAATGATAAAGAAAAAGGGTTTATTCTGGGTAAGGCTGGCGGAGGAAACGTCACAAAATTAGCATAGCTCCAAGTGCACTTGCTTTCAGATGTAAAATTATTATTATTAATGTCAGGACATTGTGTCATTTAACAAAAGCTGAGTCATCCTTAAGGTAAAATATCACACTCACCCTTTGAAGTTCCCATTTCTCAACCATGTGATCAACCTCTCCACCAAGGACACAGATTTTAGAGTCATCGAGCAGAAGGAGGCCATTTTTAATCTGAACTGTACCAAGGAGCTTTACTTTAGTGCCGGGGGGAGTGTTGAGACTGTAAAAGAAAACAAAGTAGTTTTTAAAATGTATTTTCAATTGTTTATTTACAGGCACACTATGTAATTTCTGGTGGAGGTTCTGTCATCTGTTCTGTCATCTGTCTGCTTTGAGATTTTACTGACTTGGTAAAGCATGAACATCTCAATGGAGACAAGTAGGTAAAAGACCCTCCATCAGAAAAGTTACATGGTGCAGCTTTAAGAAACAAATGTACAAACATGCTTTGAGGATGGCACGTGCCAGACCCCACACCGGACTGCTTCACCCGCACCACTTTGTAAATGACATGGAGCAGTGCCAGGGGACGGGCTGCTGAGGCTAGGAGAGACTATTAATAATCCCAGCTGCGCAGCCGCCCTCGTGCTAAATTAAAAGCCCCTCTATCTCATCAGGTCTGATAAGGCCTCTGCCTCTCTCATTAGGGAAGCACAAGGACTTAGAGGGATTTCTAGCTACTGATGCCGGACGCCAAAGCAACAATTACAGATTTCACTCGGAACCCCAGGATAGATGGGCTGCTCTCCTGATACCAGACAGGCACGAGAGAAGTACTTTTGCCTCTGTATTCAATCAGAACACACATCTAACAATGATACTATTGAGACTGCTATCAATGTTACTGCTTAATACCAACTTGTCATCAGTTCCTATCACTGTCTCACACGCTGTAGCAATCCCCAACAGCCCTCCTAATCTATTTCATCCTTCTCTGCCTCTCACTTGTGGCTGCACGCACGCTCTGATTCAGCAGACAGTTCAGAAGCATTAAGCACTGCTGCTGGCAGAGAGCGCGCTGCTCATAAAGAGGGCATTTGTTCTGCTCTCTCTTCTGCTCCCATCAGGAAGTCCAGGCCCACACTCGGCCATTCCACCTGTACAGTCGCCATGGCAGCAGTCGCCAAGGCCACCAGTGCTGCGAAGGAGATGCAATTAACGCTGCAAATTGTTAGATCAGCTGCCACAATGTGGAAAGTGCAGTTAAAGGGAAAACTGAGGCATGTGCTCGGGTTAGAAAGAAGACAACAAGGTGAAGGAGACACTTACTTTACTTATGAGACACTAGAAAAACATCTGACCTTCAATTATGTAGATATTACAATGTTTTATTTTGAAAGTACCACCTGGTAAACACTTAGCTCTTCATAAATTATTATTTCGATCATGTGAAAAAAATGAAATAAAATGTTACACTTGGACAGCTCACAGTGAACAGGCAGGAGAGGGTCTTGGTTACCTTATCTTGGACAGGTGTTGAATCTCCAGCCCCACACAGGTGGTATGGCCATCTGTCATTTGGAGGCGCAGCATTCGAGGTGCGCCCTGGGACTCCTCGTGGTCTTTAGGAGCGGATATATTCCTCACCTTCTGCACCTGGAGAACACATGGTCCCTCCAACTGGAAATGGTAATAAGATAAATCTGACATTTAAAGACTAGAATGATAAAAGTTCAGGTTAAAAGATCATAGACCATAACTATAGCTTAATGTGAACACTAAATTGCATTATGTTACTGTGTGCAACAATTTCTATATATTCTGAGTTAAAACTCAGACATCTGTGGAATAGTCTTTTTTTGTAAAGGTAATGCATTCTCAAGCAGATTCAGCTGTTTGCCAGAGTATCAGGGCCATCTAGTGGCATTGATGTGAACATCCATAGTTGTACACGACTGGCTGGACTAAGTTAGAGCAAAACAGACACTTACCTTTTCAACTTTTCCACTGTTGATGTCTGTTGGTATAAATTTCTTCCCAATAGGCCTGAGATCACTCTAAAACAGGACAAGAAAAAGCAAGATTAAAGCCAATCATCAAATAAAAACACACAAAAACAACATTTTATTGATTCAAAACAATTAAATAAACCAAATAAAATAGTTGTACACAGACTTAAAGGCAACTTATGCCAAATAATGTTTTAAATGCTGACTGTGTTTATCTATACAATGGAACTATTCTGTAGCAAATGGTATAAAAATCTATTTAAGTCATATGACAAGGAAGCAAACAAAGCAGATAGTTACTGCTAGCGAGAAAGTAAGGGAAATACGAGCACAACACAGTGATATTCAGTTTGTTAAGCCCCTGTGAAGACTGCTGTTCCAATATGTTCCACCTGATCTTGTGTCCAATCCGAGTATCAAGTGACTAAAGCAAACCCAGTTTCAAATGTCAATTCTGTTTCGCAAACCATGCATCAATAATAATTGACAGGTTGATTCTGTGAGAAAGCAATAATTCACAAATGTCAAACATAGTCAGGCATACTACTGTAAATGTCATAATAAATTTGTAACTACAAAGTGATATTCAAATATAAAATGTCAGTGAGCTGCAGATGTGGGTGTATTTGTAGTATTACCACTTTAACAAGGTCACACTAAGAGCTGATCTAATTAGGTACTGTTGGTGCATGAAAAAACGTGTATGAAGCAAATCTGTTTCAGTAACATGATAACATGAATATCCTCTTTAGTCTTTAAATTCATAAAAAAAAAATGTTGCAGGTTATCAATCTTTACTCTAAGGCTCCAGTAATTGGTTGACTAATCATGACTAGCCAACTATAAAAAATAAACAGATGTACAAACACAGTGGCATTATTACATCATAATGTCAAAAATAATAAACTATTTCTCATTTTTAGCAATGATTATTCATAAATGTTGTCTATTTAGAAGTCGTAAGTCAAAATAGCTTAACCTCTATTTGGCTAATGAACTTTAAAACTCTCATTTACAAAACTTTTGTGTAAATGCTAAATGCATTGGACGCGCTAAAAAAAGGATGCAATGAGATTATCGTGTCTTGTCGACGCTTTATGGACGCAGTGCCGATTTTGGTCCTGGGTCCAAGTGAATCTGCAAAATGGGGCATTTTGGCCAATATGCAAAAACAATAAGGAGGAGAAAATGCAGATGAAGTTGTTTAGTAGGTGTTGCTTGATCTATCAAGATCAAAACTTTGTGGAAGTTTTACAAGTTGGAGAGACAAGTGTAAATTATCTGCAGATACAGTTCCAGTTTCTGCCACAAAGGTGCATTAAAAGTGATGTAAAGTAAATGTGTACAAGTCTACACTTGCCTATTCTAGTTAAAATTACCTAATAATTACACTGTTTTGAAGGCACTTGTCACACTTTGGCTCTGTCCCTTGCAAGTCAAAAAAGAGGGGAGCATCCCAGCAGCTGCCCTTTCCAACAAATTGGGCTTTTGACTGTCTGTCTCTCGTTCTTAAAGTCCTGACTGCACAAACTGGGGGTTCACACGGTGTATGGGAGGAGATCACCAATCTCCTAGGTGCAGTGTTGGTCCCAAATGGCCAAGGCATGCGTGTGACGCGCCTTTGTTAGTGCACCTTTTCTCCCACTAATTCAGCTCCACTATAAAGTGCCCCAGACTGAGTATTTTTGGCATCTCTATGGGCTAGAGTAAAAGTTTAGCCTGGGTTTTCAAACATGTTTCTTGTGCACGTACATCAGCTGTTTCTCTTCACGCATATTTGGATTTGGATAATACTAGGGACGTGCACAAGGCTTGTCTGTCTATGGGCATTAATCTAAAATGAGCTAGGTGTAAAGCTGATGATAAAAAATTGGAAATTGCAGCTAGTTTTAATTGTATTCAATCAATCAATCAATCAATGAAGAAAAAGCTACAGACACAAATAGGGATAGCAGTGAGCATATGTCAAAATCATCATATTGTGTAGGCCTATGCCACAGAGCAGACACAGTGCATTCCTTTTGCTCAGTCGCTAAACTCTCAGGTGCAAGAGGTGCAGTTTCTAATGGCAAATCAGGTGCAACACGCCCACAAATAGGATATGCAATTTTTTCAGTTTGTACTCGTAATTTAGCACCTGGCTTAGTAAATATTCCCCATAGTCTGGAACCTGTTCTTTTGACCCAGAGTTCCAGCCGTGACTGACAATCGCGAAATGCCCGTTCATGTCAAAACAAACATGGAGGCTTATAGGACTGACATCTGCATAATCAAAGTACTAAACTCTATTAAAGGGAACATATTATGTAAAAAAAAATCTTTAATGAGGTTTTCTCCATGTTATAATCTTGTTACCTGTCATTAGTTCACTCAAATTTGTATTTTGATTGATTCATGCATGTAATCCTGGGCTGCCCTGTATATGTGGTTTGAGAACTCACAAAAAGTAAGAGGGGCTAGTTCACAAGGCTAATATTAGCCAGCTGCTTACAAGTTATATTAGTTGCACTGGTAGAATGATATGTCTAATTTTTAAATTTACCGATAATATTTGAGTCAAAAGGAGGCTTTTGTTGTGTGTGTTCTTTGGAAAAAAAAAAGTGTTTTCCACATAAAAATAATATAACAAATATATGGGAGAGCTTTTACAGTCTGTACTTTATACTGTAGTATTATGGTAAAATAGTTATTATCACACAGGAATTGTCCAAATGAAGGATGTGTGCTCATTGATTTTAGACTTTCCTGACCAGGTAACCAGCCCAACAGACCCATATGACAGTATTGCTGCAACAAGTGACATAGAAAGAACTAAATGAAAAAACAAACTTACATCCAGTGCAATACGTATGATGTCACTGGCTGTTACTTTTTCTGCAGCACCTTTGAGATCTGATATGCCTTCATCACTGAGGTACCTGCAGGACAAAAGCTGAGATGTAAGATAAACCACAGAGAGCTAGACCATAAGTTGCATTCAAAACAGATGACAGCTATTCATTTTGAATTCACAATGAAATATACACCATTAAGACATAACAAACCATGTATGAGTAAATTTCATTACAAGTTAACCAATACTAAATTTTCTCATGAAATAATAATGGTAATAATAACAATAATAATATAGTAAACAGCATAAGGCACATTTGTTTACAAACACTCAACTACTACGTAATTTGGAGCAACCTTATGGCGAAAGGAATGAGAATTATTAATGTACAAAATTATCTTTAACTTAAGCACAAATCAAACGTTGATGCCTGACATGCCAATAGAGACACAGCGGGTTATGTGGATTTACAGATAAACGAAAGCTAACTGCATCATTCGCTGGCTAGATTAGCTAATGCTGTGATTAATTGTTATTGCCATATCTTTTTCAGCGCAGTTTCCCCTTTAATCACCAACACGCTTAAACAAGGGGGCCTAAACGTATTTATAGCCTATAAAGACAATGAGGCGTAAACAATGTTGTTGCCCTCTATCAATCAAACAGGCATCATAGCACCCTAGTTAGTTAGCATGCTAGGATTACACTAGCCACAGTGGCACCTACCAGCCCTCGTTTTTCAGTAAATCTGATAATTCCGTCATCTTCGTCCGATCCGGAGAAAACCGGAGGTTAATAAAACGAATACTTCAGTAATAACACAACTGATGCGACTATCTAAGTCTGAAAACCATGTTATTCGACCTATAAAAGAAATGAAGGCTGCTAAACATGGACCGTCCCAACGTCATCTACGTCATTGGCCAAGACGCATTGTACGAGTGCCGAAAAGGAAAAAAAACGTCATACGACGCAATTATATCGGCTTTTACTTAATAAGTATTAAATAACTACAAAGTTCTACTTAATTGCATTTTCTAAAATGCTGCATTTGGTCATAAGCTGCATTTACTTTACACAAAATAAAAAGTCCTATGCAAACGCAATTATAAATACCACCACACGATGGCAGCAAATGCACACACAATAAGAGATTGAGCAGTTTATTATGAATGTATCTATGTACTTAGATTAAAAGATTTCATAAAGACAAATGACAAAATTAGCTCATTGTTGAGTCGAAATATAATGTAATAGTTTAGAACCATCTATGGATTTTTTTGTCTTTTTAAGATGGCATGAATTTTTGTATTGTGTGTTGCATGATTAACTTATGTGTCCCTTTATAGATTTAAAATAAGGAGAGATGGTGGGTAGGTAGGCTATATTTGGGGTGAATCTGAACTACCAACTAACTAGTGCTAACCAACTAATAATCACTGGATTGGGAAGATTCGGTGGGCTATTCTGCTGCTATGTTAACGTGACATCCCTGGAGTTTCTCAATCAGCCTCAGTGTGATGTGTCTTTCATACATGTCATCTGAATACGTTGCTCTTTGTTGCCAATTCAGTGACACTGACATCATTTTAAATTAAATCAAACTGCTTGTGCAAATGTTATCCTGCCGTGGGCTCACGTCTGACGGCTTGTATCGTTGTCCTGTTATATACAGGAAAAGTATATTCTGAATGAGAAAGAGAGATATTATGGCTGTAATTGTCCCTTCAAAATGGACAATTTTATGCAACGCTTAATTTTCCGCCAGTTTCACGTTCTACTTGGGAGATTGGGATTGACGGTTCATTTGTCCAATCAGAATCCGTATTATCTGTAAACAAAGACGTTTAACCAATCAGAGTGAAGCGTTTCTACGTCGGCGAACGTGATTGGTCGAATCAAACTCTCAGAGCCTACAGCCGAGGTGCGCGGGTCTGTCAAAATCCTGCTTCTGAAGACTCTGAAAAGCGGTAACTATTTTAAAATGAAAATAATAATAATAATAATAGATACGAGTTAGCAAACTTTTTGATTTATCTGTTTGAGAGATTAGGGTGTTTGGGAGCGCTTTGGGGGAGTAGTGGAAACTTCTGCGTATCGTACAAGCATATTAATTGGATTAGCGTAGGGTAAAGCCTGCGCTATCAAAGGCTAGTTAGCGAAACAGGTAGAGGAGCTAACGTGTTTTACAGTGAGAAAATAAGTCTTGTAGATGTACTAACGCCATACATCGCTTACAGCAAGAATTAAACGTGACCGTGTTAAATGAGTAGCTGACATTTTGAGATTCTTGGGATTTCAGCAATATTGTGACTATGTGTGTCTTGTGTTAGAAGCATCATGGACAGTTACGGTCCGCGGTTCGACTCCAATACTGGACGAGACAAACCTCAAAAAGAACGGATCTGCCCACAGTTCTTCCTATTATGATGAACGAGATCGCAAGCCTAAGTTTGTAAGTAATTCTTCTTTCATTTATCTCTTGTAGAAAGACAGAGGTGCCAATTATGTAAGTTATGTAAATGTGTGTGGACAGTAAATCAGGCTGGGTTGGATGTCAAACAAATGAAAGAAAATTGACTTTTTAAGACTACTGAGTGACATCCTAAAATACATATTTGATGCATAGACAATAATTACACAATCATATGAGGACTGCAAAGACAGGAATGCATTCTATTTCAAAATGACAAAGTACTGATATTTAGTACACATTTTCTTTCTTTCTTTGAACCTGTTTTGTAGACTATTTTTAAAGTTTGACCTTGACTGTTGACTGCCTTTGTGAGCCGGACACTTTCAATTAGCTCAGTTCATCCCTTAATCCACATACCACCTACGGCAACAATAAGATTTCCTTCTTTTCTTTCTGTACCTTTTGATACACTGCTAGATTTAAGATGTAGGCTCCTTTAGATCCTCAAGGTCCCTCTATTCTTTATAGATGCACTAAAATGATTCAGTCTCCACTAAAATGCAGTTGGCTAGTAAACTAAACAAGCAAACTTTGAAGAGAGTAGTAATAAAATGTCTTGATTGTAAAAAATAAATAAATACTTATTTCTACCACACAATTGTAGAAATGTGCAGTAGCTGAAGATAATAAAAACATGCATTTATAAGATTATTTAATGCATGAATTTATTATCTATTGATTATTTTCAATTCTTAAATTCATTAATTGTATTATTCAGGGAATCTAAGAGTTATATGGGGAAACAACATAAGCACAAAAGTATGAGCCAACTTAGAAAATAAACCACCACATTAATAGAAATAGGTAAACTAAATATTTGGCATTTGAAGCACTGTGGCTGATAGCACAATTGGGCGGCGGGTGACATTTCCATGGCATTTATGAAGTATATCTATAGCTTAAGGTTAAGATACACGTTATTGAGTGTCTTCTGCATTTGACCCATCCTTAAATGCCACTGGGGCACCCTGTTAGGAGCAGTGGGTGGCTTCACCCGGGGACCCATCTCCAGATTTTGAGCTAGGCTTGGTGAGGATTACCTTAGCTGAAGGATTATACCTATGGTGCATGTTTTACGTGTGTTTTATACAGTGAAGTTGTATATTTTATTGTGCTTAACATCATTTATCTAAAATGAAGTCTGAACACTTGAATTATGGTACAGGAGCCTTAACCTTTTGGATATTTCCCTGCTTGTTTTTCTCTATAAAGGATAACTAAACATGTATAGAAATCTTTTCCAAAAGGGGGCACTGCAATACCACTATATTATATGTAGTTTGGAGCGGGAGTTGCCATCAAAAGCTTCTTCATTCTGCTCAGTGCTGCCTGTCCTTTCGAGCAGAGCAGTATCAAACGGAGAAAAACACACTAGATATGGTAATGAACATAATGAAATGTGTTAATGTCCTTTTGAGATGGTGCCTTTGGCTCCTATATATAGAGCAAAGGAAAGTAAGAGACAGGCTTCATGTTAGACAAAGCAGCAGGTTATTTAAAGCTCTGAAAAGACTTTAGGATTACATTAATAATGCCAACTCAATTGTAGAGTAGCAGTCTCCAAAAGGTGTCCAAAAACTATTTACAAGTACGACTAAAGACAGCAATCTGTATAGGAAAGATATGTATAACAAAATATCAGTATTGCAATAGTCATAATAATAGGGTCAAGATGAATGTTGGCCTGTTATGATAATTACTATATTGACTTATCGCTTAATACACAGGGGGAACGATTATTTTTTGGGGGGGTTAGTACTTACTTAATACTAGTGGGGAACTTTTTGTCATTTTTCTGTACTATGTTAAGATTTGAACTGTAGATGGTTGAATAAATTACTTCTATAATTCATTAAGTGTTTCATTTATTTATTGCAGCTCATGTTCAATAACACAACTGTACATATAGCGTAGCTTTATGGAGGTAATCCCGCTTCAGGGTTATCATGTGAGTGGCCAAATTTCATTCAATTTTATAGTTATAGACAGCAATAGCTTGTCACGATAACACATTTTGAAGCAATATTTTGAAGAAATATTGCTTTAAATGATATTATTATCATACTGAACCTACACTATGCCACCAATTAAGACTTAAATAATGCAAGATAATCCTAGTAAACCCTTTTTAAATAGACTGTTTCATTAAATGACATGAGCTGCAACAAATAAATAGCAGAATAAAAGGACTTATTCACCCCTCCGCAGCTCAAATATTATTGTATTACAGCAAAAATACACAAAATCTCCCAAATTTTACAAAGAAAAAAGTACTCATGATAAATATTGAGGCCCAAATATATGATTCTAACATTCATATATTGAAGGATAAATCGATATAGTAGTTATGTGCTAGGCCATGAAACTAAAAATCCATAGTCATGACGTACTTTGCCCTGTATAAATAGCTTCAAAAACACAACTGTCAGTTGGCACTTGTGTCAGCATTTTGATTGTTCTGCTTGCTAACTGACTAACATACGTTTCTGGATCTTCTTTTTAAGCATTCCTCCTTTTCCCGCTAAGTGTGTGAGGTTACTTGTCTGAGTTAATTGAAAAAGATGTTATCGCCATTTAATTAAATGAACAAGGTGATAACAGAAGGTAAAATGAGTTCAGTGGCACTTACAAATTACTGTTGCCAGGTTTGTCAGCTGGTTTGTCCATTTTAGGTTTGGAAATGCTGGGGATGTTTTGCTCTGTGCCAGTTGGTTAGATATAATGAGCCATAGTATATTAAAGACACATGTTAAATTGCTGGTGTTTAAGTATCTAATTAGAGATGGGACTGAATTAATAATGGATCTGAGCTAAGGCAAGTGTCCTCAGTTTCCCCCAAATAAAATGGCACAGTGGACTTTTAATTATTGCGTTTCAGCAGCAATGGCTTTATCACATCCAGTGTAAGAGATCAGAGGGGCATTTTAGCTAATGATAAGAAATGGCATAGCAAAGGCTTGACAAGAGCTGTTCGGATTGCAATACGTTGTTCACATAAAATCTGATTACTAGAAATTAAATTATTGTTCTCAAAAGAGCAAGTGTTTATCTTGTTAGTTGAAATATTAATGCTAACATTGCTTTTCACAGTTTTTTCGGGGATTGGCGCAGGGAATGATCTGCCCTCGTTTAACCCCATTCTTTGCATCATCCTTCACACCAACTGCATTTTTCTTATCTTTGTTTTTGCTCTTGGTCTTCTGGTTTCTGGCAGCTCTAGCATCAGCATCCTTATATATATTCCATATCCCTCCTCTGTCCATAGCATCCGTTACACAATAGCC
Organism: Periophthalmus modestus; assembly: GCA_019594935.1. NCBI lineage: Eukaryota > Metazoa > Chordata > Actinopteri > Gobiiformes > Gobiidae > Periophthalmus > Periophthalmus modestus. The sequence continues at coordinate 5,633,213 of JAIEZT010001214.1, read as the reverse complement.
TGGTTATTGCTATATCTACTAGGAATGCAACAAAATCATTTTTTTACTGTTAAATATATCTTGATACATGAGTTAAAATATCGGTATGATTTCAGTGCAATTTAAGCGTGAAGAACAAGAACATAGGATTCTTTTATTATTTGAAACCATTGTTTCATAACAGGTAATTTAGAAACCCATCACTGTGCACTCTATGAAAAAGTAGGTTGGCCATCTCTATCTGTCAGGAGAGAACACTGTATAAAATGTATATATAAGGGACTACAACGATAGACTGCTGGAATAAGTCACTTGCTTGTTGAATATTGATATGGGAACTTTTAATACAAGATCTCATGGTTGTACAAGTCTAAGGACTGGCTGCACCTGAAATGAGATAGGAAAAGGGCCTTTTGGTTATTTTGCTTCCCAAAAATGGAATATATTTCAAGAACAAGCAAAACTGGATACTTTGATACCGCAAATACATTTTAATAATCTGGGGACAAACATTTATACTCACAACTGCTCCTGTTTTTAATATTTTAAATGGACTTATGTAGTTATTTGGTTTGTTTTTGTTTGTATTTTTTATATTTGGGCGCCCCTGAAAAGGAGAGTCTGAGTGCTCTCATTAGGCTCTCCCTGTATAAATAAAGATAAATAAATGAATTTTTTTGGTTAATTTTCAATAATATATCAATCTTTTTATTTAAAAACAGCATCTCTTCAAATATTGCTGTTATTCAAATATTTCTTATGTGTATTTTTTCTTTTTTTTTTTTTGCACTAATAGGGAATTTTTGCATATGTTTATCTAAATGATGAGATTTAAGCCATAAAAGGTTGATTTAATAACTATGACTCATTACAGATGCTAACTAAGGACTACAATTCTACAATTCTGCTGTTTATTTATTGCAGCTTATGATTTTTTAAGAATATTGTAGATTTAGAAAAGTTTTTGTGGTTTAAATCTGCTCTTGGATTATTGTATTAGTGGCATAAATTGGTTTCATGATCATTTATCATATATTTCTTCTGCGATATATCGAACATCAAAATTCGGCCTATCTGTAATCTGTAAGTGAAAAATCCTCTCAAAAAAGCATATTAGCCATATTTTATCCCCCAACCTGCTAAAAAAGCGTAATCGAATATCTAAACTTGGTCAGTCTACATTGCTTCAAATTGACCAGGGAATAGGTGTCTGTACGTCCTTTTTATTATTGCAATGCTTGTCCTTGTTATCAACTGCTCACACATTCATTTGCTTGCTGCAGAAAAATCAGAAAAAAGCAAAACAAAGAACAAATTCATAGCTGCAGCCCTTACTGGCCCTTATGCTGACAGCTTGGCTCGCTTTGACGCATGTGTAATTGCTTCTATTGTTTTTTTGGGGGTGCAAGAGGGTGAGTTCAGGTGAGTACTCTGGAAGGCTTTAGTTGATGGCATTTAAGGAGTTTGAACAAGCAAACAAGACACAGGATCCAAGTTTAAAGGGAACATTAATGCAGGTGGTCTGAACACTGTTAATTCTACCACAGTAATTAGCGGGGTAGCCTTCCTGACAGGTTGACATATTTAACCCTACAAAATATTAATTAAACACCAACCTGAATGGCTAATTGGTTTCCTTCTGACCTGCTGTCACTCCTAAGATATTAACCTTTCTTTTATATGTGTATCACTTTCAAAGTTTGGGATGTTTTCAAGGTTTTTTGTGGAATACAAATTAGATTTAATCCATTTTTCATTTTGACTAATAAGAAAGTACAGATGGCAACTTCCCAAGCGGGCTCTGGCAAACACAAACCCAAAAAACCTCCTGGAACAGACGCGGTAGGACTGAACAAGTTGTCTGGCCGAAGATATTTCTACAAGGCACGCTGATAACAACTTGCCAAATGCCAGTCACATCTTTCGCAGCTAGTAGTTCTTCCTTTCTAATTTGCTGGCAGCGTTTGGAAGCTCTTGTTAGAAATAAATTGTACTTTAATTGAAAAGATAGAAGTGCTGTCCACAGTCATGCATCCAAGTTCATTCTCTTTACTGCCAAAATGAATGTCTAGGTTTGTTTATCAAGATCTTTCATTTGAAATTGGTATTAATTTATCAGTGTGTTTCTTCATCTTTGCAGTAATTACAAAGTGCCATAACAACTCAAAGAAAAAGTGAGAGTATCCTAAAGTTCAGAATTTTCTATGAAGTTCAAAATTGCTTAAAAGTAAACAATTTAACTTTTCTGGTTGAGGGGTTGCCGCCTCTTTGTTGCCATGGAGATGTTATTACTCTGCCTAGAATATTCCACAGTATGGGATTCAACTTGTGTGAGACAAGCCAGGCAATGCCGCAAGACCAAGTTACTTGTCAGATCTGTGGCGAGGTGACCCCTTTCACTATATGGATGCATGATTTATAGCAGTTAAGTTAAAGGCATCTGTAAGTGCTGTAACATAACCAGTTAATGAACAAATGGTCCAACCAACCTAGGAGTGTTAACCAGTATAATTAATAATAACTCAACTATGGACATGTGCAATATTTTTTAGCCCTACTCTAGCCTTCATATACTCACATACATTTTTGTGTTTCTACTTGTAGCATTTGCCATTTAAAAAGATGATGGCAGATGATGTGGTAAGATGTTTTATGTTTGTGTTTTCTCATTGACTAACAAAAAAGTGTCTCTCTTCTTAGGCTGCTTTTAAAAAACTCTTCATTGTTATGGTCCAACTGGTGTAAAAAGCATGTTCTTTACCCAAAACACCCCATAATAATTTCCAAAATGCACTAACCTCCTGTTTTAGGTTCTTTTAGCCTAATTTCAAGACATGCTTTTCTATACTGTACTACTAAGTTCACTAAACTCATTTAATTATATTTTATTTCTATTATCGCTCTTTCAACAGTTGGACAGATTCGCCAGCATTCGTATTCCGGGCAGCAAGAAAGAGCGCCCCCCTCTGTCCCATGTCAAACACAGCTCGAGTGACTGGTCCATCCCTTCATCATCATCTTTGAATAGATTTGAGGAGCTTTCGTCTAAAATCACGTCAGAAAAGGAGATCCTGGCTTTGTTTGAAAAAATGATGGTATGTTTATTTAGTATTAGAATTGCAATAGCCTGACATATTTGCCCGATACCTGAAAGAATAACTTAACTTTTATCCTTTGCAAATAGTGTAGAAACTTTTTGGTTTGCTGAATTTCTCTTTTCACTTACCACGCTGTTTCTTTCGATTTTTAAGGGCATCTCACAGGTTTGGGGTTATATTCCTGTGCATTTTAGATGATAGAGCATAGATGCCATTTCTTCAACAGACTTTGAATGCCTGACTGATAATCTGGTGTGAATATTTTCAGTGTTCAAAGTCATTTTAACAGTAGGAAGTATCGCATCTTGTCTCGGACTCCACTGAGAAGGGCTCTAGCTGTGAAAAGCTTAACCAGCGAGAGGGAGCTTTGCTTGCTTTGCTTATATTCAGCCCTGGAGTTGAGGATTTGAAAGACAAACGCAAGACGCTGCTGTCCGTTTGCATCAGCCTCCTTCTCTTTGTGACCCCAGCTGTACTACACCTCAGTACAGTGTGGAGTTGCATCATGGTTTAGCTTATTCGCAAAAGAGAATGAGTTATGGCCCATATCTGCCCCATGTTGTGATTAGGAACACGGTTAGACAGAGCAAATATGAACACACTGTTGTCTCAGATATAATCACATGTAAGTCTGCTTCTCTTCCCATCACAACCCAGGCATCTTAAATGTTAGATCTATTATCAATAAATCCTAAGATTACATTTTTTGTAATATTAATGTTTTGCATCACGGAAACTTGGCCATTCCCTGGATATGTTATTTCACTTCACTTCACCTCCAAATCTTTCATTTAACGCCTCTAGGTTTAATGGTAGGGGAGGTGGGCATGCTGTATATTTAAAAATAAAATGAGCGTTTTAATGACTTTTAGCTTTTAGCCTTTTTGATCATTGGATCATAAGTGCACTGTGGCTACGTAAGAATTAACATGTATGCCCAGGACTTAAAAAAAAAAAATTAAATTATATAATATAATATATATAATATTATATAATATATATATATATATTATATATATATATATATATATATATATATATATATATATATATATATATATATATATATATATATATTATATTATATAAAAATTTACATATTTTTTCTCTTCAGGAGGACATGAACTTAAATGAAGAAAAGAAGACTCCACTGAGGGAGAAAAAGACCTCAGCACAAAGAGGGAAATGGTCATTCGATACATGGCTACTGCAGCAAAAACCGTAAGTTGTATCAATAAACACATGTGTTGGGTTCTCTTGGTAGTATGAGATTTTGCTTTAGCTTCCTGTGATTTTGGATTGTAAGTGTCATGCCATGTTCGCTTCAATGTGACTTTTGGTATTAACGAGCCTCATCATACCTGTGGGAAACCTTCATTTTCTCTTAATATGAGTTTTAAAAAAAAATATATATATATTTTTATTATGTCAGCGCCTACTGCACTATCTCTCTTGCTCCATTTTGTTTCACTTAAATCTTGGCCAAACTGAAGAGCATTGATTTTTGTTCTCCTGGAGCTGAAAACCGCTGACCTGTGTTGTGTAGTTGACACAAAATCACCCTTTTACCTCTCAGTAATGCTATTACTGATTCGTCTGCTCTGCCCCTTGTTGCTCACCACATGTAGTACAAGCCTGCCTTTATTGTCTGCGCACAAAGGACACACTCCAGACTAAGCCGGCATCTGTAGACCAATGCAAATAAATACTGTAACATTCTGTGTGTGGGTTTAAAGAGAATTTTATCGACCTGCCTCAATACTATAGCAATTATGAGCAACTAAAATGGAAAACATTGTTCATATTGTTACATTTTGCACTTAAAAGAAGCACAGCAAGCCTCCCTTATCATTATAAATGTTTAGTTTGCTTTCATGTCCTTTTTATAAAAATATGTTGTTTATTATGTTATCGAACATACAATTGGGCATAACAAAAATAAAAAGTGACTTAACAAGTGAAGTTTTGACAGATTTCCCCTCCCAAACAGAGGCTAGAGCATATTCACCTGAGAGCAAATATTGAAATGACTACAGTTTGGGGCTAGACGTGTCAGGGGAGTGACAGACTGGGCACACTTCCATTGTTTTGGCAGCTTGCAAGGGCTGGGGATTATTTATTCCTGCCAGCAATGATACAGGCTGATTTCTGAGGCCTTTGATGAATCAAAAACATACCCAATGATATGTGACGTCTTGGCATTAGTGCAGCTGGCTCTCACATGGAGCTGTGTACGCCACCCTCAAGCACAACAGACACTCAGTGGTACTTTCAAATGTGATACGTATTGTATATGGGTGTTCTACAGCAGAGTGCACGATGTATGGCATAGGTTTGATTAATTATACTTCACCTCCTTTCTTTGGCCTCCCTCACTGAAGTATAAATTCTCTGCCTTCAGCTGTTAAATTAACAATGATTTTGCATTAGTTTTATTAGAGATGCACCAATCCAGCTTTTTAGCTTTGACACAGAGTCAAAGCTAAAAAAGCTTACTTTGACTATCAGACCTGATATTTGCTGATTCCAGTGCAGAGACCAAGAATGACCTCCCCCCCCCAAAAAAAAAACACAGTTAACTTATTGGACAAAAGATCCAATTGTGTAGTTGTAACTGCTACTTGTCTGTCAAATAACTACTCTTCAGCTTTGTATAAATAAAAGTTGAAACATTATGTGACGTTGTTGACCAAAATCAGCCTATGAATAGTCATATTACATTCAGCTAAAGCCCCAACTAGGATATCTGAACTGATATCACAGGAGCGATACCCAGTCCAGAAAAATTTCCCGCATTGCCGCCGATACCGGTATCAATGCATCCCTAGGGTTTATGCTGCCTTTTTATATGGTGACATGCTGGTGACCTGTTGGTGTCACAGCAGCTCAGGAGTAAACTGAAATTTCAGTGCACAACTTGTGTAATGAAAAATAAACACTACCTACAACTCAGCACCTGTCGCCAATCATTAATCAGTGCTAGTGCAGCCTCTGCAGCTCAGTGAGTGATTTATGGAGGTTCTGTGCTTTCACATGAGGTATAGCTTTTCCATATACAGGTAAAAATGTATACTCTATCGGCAGGTTAGGTACTGGTTTCAGTTCAGATTGTTTTAAAAAACAGTAAGATCAAGGCTACAGACAGATACTTATTATAGTATATTTTGTGTTTACTTTTGTCAGGAAGGATATCAAGTCTGGATTAAATCAAAATAAATAGGCCAGTCACAATAATAAATTTTGAAGTGTAATATATTGCTGAAATAAATACAGATGATAAACTATTATACTGAAACTTATTTATGCCACTGACAAAATAACCCAAGAGCAGATTTAAACCGCAAAATCTATTTTAAATCTACAAAACTGTAAAAGAAAATCATGAGCTGTAATAAATAAACAGCAGAATAAAACACTTTAGTACTTTAGTTTGCATCTGTAATAAGTCATAGAAGGTATTAATTCAACTTTTTATGGATTAAATCTTATATAAGCAAAAAAAATTCCCAGTAGTGCAATTAAAATGTACACAAGATAAATACTGACCCCAAAAAAACATAGTTCCAGCTTTCAAATATTGGATGATGAGTCGATATAGTGATTATCGTGACAGGCCTAGCCCTAAATTGACAAACTATACTTTATACAGTGGAAGTAGAATTTGGTGGAAAAGTTTTAATTTTAAGATATTTTCTGTGAATCCTAATCCATCAGGAAGTAAGATGGTATGTCTTTGGAGAATATGTTGTTTGGAAAATGTGTCATATTTTGTGTAAATATTCAGAGTTTTGGGAACTAATTAAGAGACTTGAATATGTGTCAAAATAAAGAGAACACAAAATAAGCTTTTGGGTTTATCTGTAACCCTAGGCTTTAAGTAAGCTTTTTGGTGTCTTTCCAAGGCTCAAAAATGAGGCGACCACAAACTTGTCATAATCCTGAAGGCTTAGTCTTTGCTTTCCCAACTTGTACAGATTCTGTTTAAATAAGTCATTTGGACATACCATGTGGTGTAAATATTCCAAAGCAAGCCTGTTTTCAATGAATATTGAATGAGATGTTCAGGTACAATAGTTTACATTTATGTCTTCCTTGGTATGAAACAATAAAGCCTCAGAACCATAGATCAGTATTTTATATTATTTTTACTTTTCATTGTAAGAAAACTGCAGAACTGATTTTCTGCTGCTGGCTCTTTAGAATTTTTATCGGCTGATTGCTTTCCTTGTTCAACCAATTTTCATTTAAAGTGTTATTATTTTTGATAAATGACCAAGCAACATTTTTAACCTTATGCATTTGTTCTGGAGGTTACACTTGCAGGGCTGCATTTGAACACTCAGTCAACATACAATGCCCTGTAAGATAATGATGTGATGTATAGGGACGGGCGATATTTCGGTTCCAATATTGGTATTGGCCGATATCAGAGCATTTTCACAGGTATTGGTATCGGTTCATATTGACACACCTGCCGATATTTGGCACTAAGATTTTTTACGGTGCTGCCCCGGTCTCTGTGTGGAAAGTTGGTAAAAAAATATGGTTAAAATTTGAAATGCATATCTGGCTGTATGTTAACCCAAACAACTTTGCCATTTTTACTTCAACTAAAGAACTTCAACTTGTGGGCCTTACTAGGGATTTTAAAAGTTAAATATCTGTATTTGCAAATATCAGTTATTGGTTACAGCAGCAACCCAAATATTGGACCCAGAAAATAAGTATAACATGGCTAAAATCTCTATTTTTCCATTTGCATTTGGGTTGAACAATTAAACCAATATCAAATTTATCAAAGTGAGTATATTGTCACTATGTAGGGATATTCATTTAATGCCTACACTCTTTGCATTGCTTTCCCATGCTTCTCTAACTGAAATTCTCTTGCCGTACTTCTTTGCAGGGCAGTCTGAGAAGCAGCCATCAGATATCTCCTCAAGAGTTTGTGGCGGAGCTGAAATCAGGGGTGATGGATGAGCGCCTGTTTGCTTGTTTGGACTCTTTGCGTGTGTCTCTCACCAGTAACCCCGTTAGGTAAGGACCGCAGCTATCAGAACGAGCTTTCATCTTACAGGCCTGTCTATTACGAAAATATTATTTGTACTTTTCATTCCTGTTTGGGCTATTTTGTAGAGAAGAAAGGCAAAAAGTATCCATGATTGCTAGTCCTTACCTAAGATAGAATGTAATGCACTGTGACATGCCTCTTGTTACATACAGAAGTGTGAACATGTATTTCAGTACTTCAGTACTAGCTATGAGCTAATTAAAGACGTATATATAAATTGGATGTTTTTACTGCAAGATAATTACATTTCATATACCAATCAAAATAATGTATTTTCTTCATTAGCATGCTTTAGAAAGAAATTATTCTGTCATAAAAATGGTATTCAGTAGTTTTCTATTTTATTGATGTGTGCTTTGCTGCCTATAGATCTTATGTTCAAACAAATGTACTAGAGGCTTATGTAAATGTAGCTATTCTGTGAAGCTACTCATGGTGATTTCAGATGACTGGGGTCTTGCATCATGTGGTGGACTATGAATTTTGAGAGGTTTTTCTGTTGTATAATCTTATGGTATTTGTCAGTGGATGGACCAGACACATTTATTCCACTATTTTATTTTTTGCCCAGATTTAAAACAACACAGACAGATAAAGCACCTCTGGAACCAGCTTGCATTTACCTCAATATGAAGAACATAAAAACATATTTCAAAGGCCAAATATGAGTCAATAAGTTGCAGAAAATTATTACTTTCTTTGTTGTTTTATATAAAACAATAGCTATACTTTTGTCTTTCTAATAGAGCCTGGCCCTTGTCCTAACCTCCATCTATTATCTGGTTGTTGTTGCACTCCCCACTTTGTCAGTCTGACTCGTATACCTCCGCACTTGGTCTCTTGTGGTGAAGGTAATACGGTCCGCATGGAGGCTCTGAGCATTGCCCTATGACGCCTTCACTGACCCTGGGACACTTTTGCTATTCCAAATCTCCCACACACTCATCCACACAGGAGGCCACCCTACCAGACTCGAGACCAACAAGGCTACCGAATGTAATTGTATTAACGGGATTTGATAAATGGACGTGACAAACAAGTGGAAATTGGTTTTTGATATTGTATTAAAAGTGACCTTCGGGTTTAGGGTGAAGTTGAGGGTTCTTCTTTTATGCAGGTTTTAATAAACCTTGGGCTGTCTTCATGCACCTGCTGCAGATGAAGCGCAAGCTGAGCAAAGTGTAAGAGTATTATCAATGATTTTCCTTTTTTTTTTTTTGTTGTCAAAAATGTGTTATCTTTATTTGAATTATTTAAATTAGTATATTCCAGTGGCACTATGTAATTTCACTGAGGTGTGTCAAGTAAACATGTAATCAGTATTTTTTTTTTATCTGTACATACATTCATAATAATAAAAACAACTAATAATAATTCTGCCAACTGGACAAAAGTGACAGAATTACATTTTCTTTTACTATGGAACCTACCTGGATGACTGAAGGATTACACAGACATACATTCATAATGTGAACAGATTATGTGTTACACTAAAAATATGATATCTCAGAAACGGTGCAGCAAATCAAAAGTCAAGGAAAAACCTGACTAGTTGATGTCATCCTCTCCCTAATGAATGAAATACCCCTTGTACATGTCCCATATAGTGTGACTACATGCTTCCTGTTGTCTCAGGAGAGCCACTATGTAGTGAGTTAACTTGCTTGCTCCAGAACACCATTATAAAGTTAATTTTTTATTTCTGGTTCATAGCGGCGTTAGCGAGCTGCAACGCTGTGCTGTATTACATGAGAACCTTGGAGGCATTCTCCCGAGACGCTGTTAGAAGTCAAGCTACCTTAGCTGTGAAGTTAGCCTGATAAGACGCCTCATTTTTCTCAATGATTTATGACTGTTTTTGTTTCTTGGGGAATGGGATGATGAATTTGTTTTTCTTATTTTTAATGTTTTCTCTAACACGATTTCTTGTATCTATGATGGCCCACAGTTGAATAAGGATAGGATTAATTCAATATGTGTGTGTTCCAAGTATTATACACATATGATTCACAGGTAATATATTACAATGGTATCAAAATACCAGAACTGGGAGAACTGGGATACTAAAATTATTAGGTTAATTGGTAATCGGAATTATTCAAATCACAATGTAATGGCAAGAACTACAATACAAGTTATTTAAATTTGATATCTCCTCCCAAAGAAGCAAACCTAAATGAAATGAGTATTTATGTGGTTGTTTATATCACAATAATGCTACTTTTACATTCAGAAATTTGATCTCATAAAACTGGTCATATTGTATTAGAAAAGAAAATTAAAGAAAAAAAGAAAAGGAAATTAAGGATTTTACTTTTGTGTCCAGAATCATGAATAATTGTTATACTATGATGCTTCTTCTCACAATAATCGTAGCACTAAAAATTGATATAGTGACATGGTGAGCTCAAAAAAGTATTACATTCGTGCACTTGAGTGACTAAAATTATATCTTGACTTGAACATCTTAGAGGTACCTTGTTTTAGATAGTTGGTTGTATGCCACTTACAATGGTGGGAAAATATATATTTCTGAAATAAAGATACTAACACATTGATGAAGCCAATGTATGCAGACCAATTACTTTATCAAAGACGTGTAATAATTTGTCACATAATGGCTGATAGAGGAGAGATGCTTCTTGAGCCTCAGCAGTGGTTGTAGTTTAGCAATTAGAAAACCCTGGAATGGACTTTTCTGATAATTTTGCACCTCACAGCTCAGACACTAAGGACGCTGGGACTTTGAATGTGATTGAAGTTTCTCATTTGGGATGTGGGAGGGTGCCAGATGTTACAGCTAATGAAACCCAAGGGCTGGCAGAGCACGCCAGATTAGCAAACACAATTTAAAATGCTTTAATCACAGTGCAGTCTTTGTAGACCGCATGTCAAATACTTACAAACCACTTAACCCACGCCGACAGAAAAGTGGTCAGGATTTTCAGAAACAACCCAATTTTTGGTGTGGGACACAGTTAACAGAAGCCTCTACTTATTACTATTTGTACTGTATTCTAAAGTGACTAAGGCAACAAAATGCTCTGTATAAACAAGGGGTCAGTGAATGGTTAAAAGCAAGACTGAGGTGAAGGGAAATGCAACAATAAAACTTTTAATGAAATTTTAAGTTCTGTATAATCAGTCCTTGACAGTGTTGAAAAATGACTATAACTATTTGACACTATATGAATCACAATTCTATAGAATAAAATAGATTCTCCAAGGGGAGGTCTTATATTCAGTTTCTATAATAATGTCCTGAATTTCATCTGAACATCATTTAAAAAGTAGCATTGAAGGTTGATACCAATGACATCTGCTCTTACACCTGAGCCGCATGTTTCTTGGTGTATAAGTTTTTCTCATCTGACTCACCCCAGCTCCGTCTGACCTTATGATACTTTTATTTCTGCTTTTGTCCTGGTCCTCCAGATGAGATTTTCTGCAGAAACCCATCAGATTGCCTTGTTCTGACCTTTGCCTGTTTGTACTTTGCATGGCCTTCACCAGAAGTATCTGTGAGCTTTGAGTCAAGTCGCCTCGACACTCTTCAACTTTTTCATTTTTGTGTTTTAAGGTACTGTTGGCATCTTTTGAATTCAGTTGCAGACCTTGAAAGAGGAATACCTTTTGTTTCCAAAGTTCTGCTTCAGATCAAACGATTATTTCAATTTGCTCCGCTGCCCTACTTACTGATGATGAAAAACTAGCATGCACTTGCCACTGAGCTATGCATTTCAATGAAGCACTTGTCAAGACCTCCACCCCTCCCACTTTCTTACCACAATGGCCTGGGCCTTGGCCTGGTGAGAAGTCTTAAGCTAAATTGATTTTTCTCCTCCATCCAACATGAGTGCCTCGCATCTCGGCTACCTTGGCAGAGGGCTGTCTTCATTGGTATGGATGTGACAGATTTTGTCAGGCCTCTTTATTCTGTTGACCCTGTCTTTTACATACTGTCAGACTTTCTGATGTGGACTCCTGCAGCGCTTTTCTGCCATTTTTACCAATTGTAAGGTGAGCTATTATAAAAAGGGCTTTGTAGCTGATTCTTTTATATTTTAGTATGCTTTTTGACAGTATGAATGGTTTTCTCACACAGCCTATCAGTTTGGTTATATATTAACCTATATCAGACATATTATGTGAATTTTCAGGCCATAATATTTGACCTGTGGTACATTACTGAATATCTGTTGCCAATGATAGTTAGTCATTTGGAACATGTCTAAAAACAGAAAAAAAAAACATGGCTACTTTTTAAGATACACACAAACATACTCAAGCATAGTTTACATTACACTACATTGATGATTTTCAGAGGTCATACTCCCTGATGGGGGGCAAGAGAGTTTTCCCTATTGATTGCATTGTACTTTGCTGTAAAATATCTAAAAGGTACACTCACATGTTGAAACAGGTCATTTCTACCCTACATGACCTTGTAACTCACTATATTGCAACAAAAATCAGGATTTTAACAGTATTCATTTTAGCTGCCCCCCTCTGAAACCCTGCAATTAATCTCCATACCCTTCGGGTACTATATTTTACTTAAGAATTATATATTTTTTCTATTTACATTGTTAACCTTGCACAAATAACGCCAAAGACTCATTCAGCCCTTGTCCTTCTGTTTATGAAATGAAATTCAGATAACCACGTCCCATTTTGTGTTGTCACCTTGAGAGTTTCTGTAGATTTCAGCCTGGGAGGGATGCAGCTTGTTGATTAGAAACAAACTGACAAGGAATGCTAATGCAGAGAAAGGCTGTTCATTCTCAATTAGACGGAAGGTGCATTTACTTATGATCTCGCTCACGCTGTCTTCTTTTTGTCTTATGAATACCTAATGGGTTTTATTACGCAAACAACATTATGAGTTTAGCATTTGGGTGATACAATTTGTCTATTTTAAGTGCCTATTTACTCCAAAACAATGCCATATATATGTACTATCTGATATCTCTCTGCATGCATAATATAACTTTATTCGGCAGGCCCGCTTCTCTTTGGCCTTTAAAAGTAAGTGTCTTTACTACACAAAAGAAACGTGCCCTTTAAAAGAAAAATAAATCTATATTACATGCCTGGTCCTAAATTTTCAATATGACTGCCATTACTCCACAGGCAGCGGTCAAGTCCCTCGACCATCAAAGGCACCTTCTCCATAAGATCAGGCCAGGTCTACTTAAGTCTTGCAAAGAGCAGCACATTTTTAATTTGGTTGTGTTTTTATGGAGATGTGTGTCTGTGAGGAATACAAATCAAAAGGGCTGGGATGAGCTTTTGTTGTAGATTCTTGGTATTTTTGTCATTGTTTTTATGACTGTTTGTGATTTTGCTTTAGTAAACCTGTCTCGGCAAAGTCTGACATTTGGTTTTAGCTTTGCAATAGAAAAAGGTCATAGATATCACAGCACTGAAGCGGATTTCATCGTATGTATCAGTGTCTCCCATTAATGGAAGGGACCCCCCCCCCTAAGCTTAAAGGTCCTATATTATGCAAAACTCATCAAAAACATACCCGGAGTTGTGGTGTGTTTCATTCAACATGTTTGAGTAATGCTTTATTATTAGTCTGTCTATATATCTGAAGCTCAAAATGGTCTATTCTGCCTTGTGATAACATGAAGCTTCCTTTTACCTTTTGTTCAGTAGAGATTCACAATTCCAGGGCTAAAATCATCCAAATGATTCTAGTGAAGTGTAGGGGTGTGCTAAAATATCGATACACCGATATGTATCGATATTATTAAAATCAATACGGCATCGATTCTTTGTTTCCTAGTATCGATATCGATATTCCCCCCAGACGTTACTCTTTACGGGTGAAGAGAAGCAAGAAAAACGAAAATGTCAGAAAAAATGTTTCAACCGCCTTCCTCCCTCTAGTTAGAAACATGCATTATTCAAAAAACACTTCATTGTATTTTTTAATCTTCAATAAATGGAAGATAAATGCACCATTTAATGTATTTTTATTTATTTATTTATTTTTTGTGAAAATTGGGTTGACCATTTAAGTAAGGTTGAAGGCCTGTATTTTTTTCTGTATCGTATTGTATCGATTTGAAATATATCGTATTGAATCGTATCGTATTGAAATGGCACTGTATCGAGATACGTATCGTATCGTGGACTGTGTATCGAGGTACGTATCGTATTGGCGGCTTCTTGGTGATACCCAGCCCTAGTGAAGTGTATGCAGTTTAAAAACACAGTGGAGCACTTCCTGCATTACCATATGACATCACAAGGTGGAACAGTGTTTTCAGTTTTAGAGAAGAACTCAGCCTAAATATGCAAGGCTTGTGCATTTAAACATTGAATGAAACATAACACGACTCTGATGAGAAAACAACATTATAACATGGATAAGAAAATAGCATAATATTTTAAAAATATTTAATGTCACTGTATCACGTTTTTAAAAAATGTGATGTAGTGGCATGCTTGTGGTATTGTTACTATCATAAAAGTACAGATTTTTATCAGTAATCAGCGCTTGTAGAGGCAATAAGTAACACTTACTATGCAAAAATTGTATTAAATAAAATTACTGAAAATATGGATTACTTGTGCCACCATAGTCTCAGAATAAAACTATGGGAAACCCTATAAATTATAAAGATTGGCTTAGGTTATGAAATGCATACAAAGGAAGGAAACAATATCCTTGTTTGTTGTCACAGCTGGGTACAGAGCTTTGGACATGAAGGTCTTGGACTTCTGCTGGACATCCTGGAGAGGCTGCTGCAAAAGAAACAGTGAGGATATTCAGTTTTATATGATAAAACATAAAAAAAGATGAACAAAAGCCCATTTTACCATCTGTGTTTTCATTGTTCTCAGGCAGGAGAAGATGGACAAAAGAAACCAGCATAAAGTTGTACAGTGTCTTAAAGCCATCATGAACAACAAGGTAAGACTTGTAGGGCTATGCCAGAAATCTAAAATATCTCAATCTCGATGATAAGGCAAGTCTATTTTAATCGACAGACTTGCAGCCAATCTGCTCTTTTCTCTTCTCCTGTGCTTCTTATCATTAATAATCCAAGTTACGGAAAATAAATAGCTATTTATGAGTGAAACTTAAGAACTAATTTAGTGCCATGCACGTGTTTCAAAACCGCGTGCATGCTTTTAGGCTTAATACCTGCTCTACTTGGCTATTTATGAGATGGGAGAAGAGTGAATCGAAAATCGAGGTTGATCAATATCCTGGAAAAAAAAAAATCATGATTCATGAATCATGAATTGTGTTTTTTTCTGCATCTTGTGTTGCATTGATGTTTCTTTTCCTCAGAGTAACAACATTTGATGTCATTAAATTAACACCTCTGTAATGTGCTTTTTAACTGGAAGCATTAACAACATATCAACAAGTAATAAAGAGCATTGTATCTAAATCACAAATTCAGTATTTTAAATATGATGGAGTATAAAAAAACAACAAAAAACACAAAAAACAACCAGCCTTAATAACGTTGGTCCTGCCTGATCAACAAAATTCTGTATGGAAATTTTAGGGTCAAGGTATGTATAACTTTCTTGTAGAGAAATGTGTCCTCTGTATTTTGATTCAGCCCTCATTTTTATCTGTAGTTTAGACCTCTACAAACATGTTCTGAAATGCAGGTGATTCCTGGATTAGTTAATCAGTTCATATTTCAGTCTACTTTCAAATGTTTACAATGTGCACTCGGACAGACAGAATCCTGTATTTTAAACATAAATCACAAATCTAATCCCCCTCAGAATCATGCAGTTCTACCCACTAGAGATTTTTTAAAAGTCTATAGATTTAGCCTTCCACTTTTGATGGTAAAGCTCTCATACATCCCATCTTTTGTAGTACGTTGTAACTAAGAAAAAAAGCTAAATCTTGCCACACGGAGCTGAGGCCCGGCGGAGGCAGATACAGGCGCACTGGCACAAACGCCGCTGTAAGGTCTCATGTAATCCGGCGTCTCAACAGGAGCCAGACGCCAGCTCTTACCCGTAGGCCGCTCTGTCAGCCCAGACCTTTCCCTGGCTGGAGCGTGTCTGGGGATGGGATGTACCAACAATGCCAAGAAGACAGGTGTTCTCTGCCAGCTGTCACCGCAGCCCTTTCTTATTCCACATTTCTGCTTCAAGACACACTGCTTCTTTGTCTATCGTGTGTCATCAGTGGCATTGTGATGGTTTACCCAAAGTTGCCATGCCATAAATCTGACTTTGGGCTATTTTTATGTTACGTGAATGACACTTGGGTGAAAAAAAACCCAAAAACAAAAAAAACTTTAATAAGGTTTAGTTTTCCACATCAGTTGTTATGTATGTTGCATTACTTCAGACTTAAGTAACACTATTATTAGTGACACAATCCTTTAATAAAAAGCTCGTGCACATTTATAATTCATTTACATATTTCAATAGATGGATGGCTGTATAATTAGGGGTATATTTTACTTCAATACACAGTGAAAAAAAAAAAAATGTTTTTTGCTAAAGTAATTACATATTTACAAATAGAACAGGGGGCATAAAGAATTATCTGGCCCGCTTAAAGTTATGTTAAAATTATTCATGCGTTAAAAGTGTTTGAATAACTGTTTTGTCAACTGGGTAACGGTTAATTAACATTTCATATTGATATGTTCTCAGAGTGCCACACTTATGATATCACATTAGTTTGAAAGGTTTTTGTCCTTTTGGCTCTGATGAGGGATTTAAAACAGGGAATTCTGACAGTTTAATGGTTCATTAGGCGGAATGGTCATCTTGACTGATACTTATTTTCATACATATTTTTTTTTTAAATTACAAGTGTATACATGGATGCTCTCTACCATTATCTTATGCAATACAACCAAATATTTAAGGAATTATGGCCCAACTGGGTAATGTTACCCAACTGATGCTCCACTAATCAGTATTTTTCAAACATATTTGTTGATATCTATAATCTACTGAACATACATGAGGGCGAGTGGAACACAGCATCAGCCCGTCATCAGACAGATATTGTTCTATATCAAAAGTTTTTCTTATTTCTCTCTCATTTTCTCATTTTTAAAAGTAACACTCTCTTAGATTTTATTCTTAAATAATTTTGTATGATTTGAAATAGAAATAAATGACTTCTGTGTTTATAAAGAGCAGAATTAGAGCCTGTTTGGTTGTCTTTTTCTTATTTCAGTATGGCTTGGATCGCATTTTGGCAGAAGAAAAAAGTCTTGCCTTGCTGGCAAAAGCCATTGATCCCAGTCAGTCTGCCATGATGACTGATGTGGTGAAGCTGCTCTCAGCCATCTGCATAGTGGGCGAGGAGAACACGTATGTTACTCACCAGTGCTTCAAATACTAGAATTTATTAATTAATTTTTTTTATAAACAGTACCATTACACATTCACCAAGGTTTAGATCTGTTATATTCATATGTTTCACACTAAATATAAATAAGGGAAATATCTATATCAGTCTTATAAAATTGTCATTACTAAACAGGACTTAAACTGCATAAATAAACAACTATTTATCTCATATCAACAAAGAAAGTAAATCTCTTATAATATTGCGAAACATCTGATGAACATAGTCATATACTGTCCTCCTGATTGGCATGCATCCATTTGCCATTTGAAAGTCCAGGCTCAGAGCCTTGCAATACAGTTTGTTATTTAATTAAAGTACTGTGGCTAAGATGTCACCAACTGCATATTGTATTGCTCTTGTTATTGTGTGATTCAGTTTGGCTTGTGATTAGATTCATTTATATTTTAAACATGTGCCAACTCATGTACTTTCTTTCCTGCTCTAGTTTAGAGAAGGTGCTGGAAGCCATCACGACAGCAGGGGAATGGCGGTCCATCGAGAGATTTAGTCCTATTGTGCAGGGACTCAGAGATCGCTCTGTTCAATTACAAGTAAGTGAAAAGTACATGCAAAGCCCCTGACACTTGTTCTTTTCAAAATGGAAATTAGGAAAGGTCATTTTCCCCATAATATAACAACTGTATCCTTTAGTTTTTTGAGACTCTAAGCCAGACTGTAGTTAGATAATGTCGCCTTGTGAAGTATCTTTTTAATGTTAAACTCAAATATTTAGTCCTGAGCTCTCATTATTGCGATCTTTAATGGTTAAAGGGCCTGCATTGTGCTATTTTATGATCCATATTCTAATATTGTTTCCTCATCACAAACATACCTGAAGTTGTGTTGTTGTTTTTTTATTTTTTTTTGTCCCCACACATTTTTAACATACAAGCGCTGCATATTTACGCTGAATTCTTCTCTCAAACAAAAACATTCTATTCAAGCGTTCCACTGTGTTTTTAAACTCCTAACACCTTCACTAGAATTATTTGAAATATTTTGGCCTTGGAATCGCCAATTTCTACTAAACTAAAAGTAAAAACTACCACTTCATGACATCACAAGGTGGAACAGAGCATTTTGAGCTTTTCATATTAACATGGCTTAAAGCTCACAAGAGCCAGTTTTGCATAATATAGGGCCTTTAAATCTAGATATTATCAAAATTATTACTGACTTATAGGTTTTAGACACGCATATAGTAACAAAATATTTTCATAATTATTTTCACAATGATTTAGGAGGGGGCAATTTTGTGTAACCAGTTACAACTGTTTTGTTCATATCAATATTATATATTATCCTTATCTGTCATAGCACTTCACATAAACAAAAGTGCATTTTTTGTCACAGCAACACTGAAACTGGTTGATAAAACTCCCAAGTAATTAAAGCACTGAAGTAAATTTGATGGCGTCCAAATTAGTTTCCACTCAATTTCAATATAAATTTATTTGATGGTCAAAGTCTTGGTTTGCACATGCAGAAGCTGGTGTCCTGCCCACCTGCAATTTCTAGGTTTGAGTGACAAGGTAAAGAATAATGACAAATATAAGTGTGCTATCAAACGGAAAATGAACCTGTAAACATCTGAATATCCTTCCCGGGCGCCTGCATTTGCTATAGCCTCTTTTTACACATGAGTGAGCCGCTCCACTGATCAATAATTGAGTTTTCTGTCTGTGTTTGCTGGGCTAGTTGAGGAGTCACAGAATGCACCGGTCCCTGTGCAGTAAACCAGGCTCTAAGGGGAGAGGAAAACCCGCTTCCAAAAGAGCGAGTTTGCCCTCAAATTGACTGTTAGTTAGGTTTGTGTGTTTGGGTCTGTGGTTGCTGCATTAATATTAAAATCAGCCCCCCACCACAGTTGGCGACTAGAGAAAATAGACATGCATTAGTCATGGTCCTTGGCTTCTCAGGGACATGACTTATTTAAAATGCATGCCAGCGTGCTTTTCATCAACTGGAAGAAGTTGTCCATCTCTCCTGGTTCATTCTGCTCATTGTTGTGTGTCCTCTTCGTGTTTGCAGGTGGCGTGCATGCAGTTTATCAATGCGCTAGTTACGTCTCCAGAAGAGCTGGACTTTCGACTGCACCTAAGAAATGAATTCATACGCTGTGGTCTCAAAAAGATCTTGCCTGTAAGCAAAAACACACATACTAAACTCTCACCAACCTCATATTAATATTTAAATGAGTTGTCCTCTTCACAATAATATTATGAATTTGTTCCAACAAATAATTTGTACATCATAGAGAAGGGTTTACACATGCGTTCTCTGTCCCAGTGCCGGGACTAATGACCTTCTACTGGAATTATGATCTATAACTGTGTAAGGCACTATGTATATTGTTCTGTACTGCACTATGTATTGAACTCCACAATTGGAGTGAAGTTTACAGGATTCTCTTGCCCTGCTTCTTTCATTGAAAGTTTAAATGCCTTTCCGGTCATCATAAAAAAAAACAACATAATTTTTTTTGTATTTTGAACAGTACTTTTTTGTTGCTGCCTCTCATACACTTTCTTTTCTATTGCAATTCTGTAGCATCTGGCGACCATCAGGAATGAGGCCCTTGACATTCAGCTAAAGGTATTTGAGGAGCACAAAGAGGAGGACATGATAGAGTTTTCACATAGACTTGAGGACATCAAGGGCGAGCTGGAATATCCTTGTCATTTTTGCACACACTGCTTGTATCTTTATGGTGTGAAATGGCATCCATTATTTAGAAATCACATTAATATGTAGTAAAAACATTTATTGCTTCTTTATAAATATTTCTGGTCTGGAGCAAGATTACCAAAAAATCTAATTAAAACCCACAGAGCATTCATTCCTTTCACTTGTGTATCTTTTTGTTGATTCACTTGATGTATGAATCCTTGACTCCCTGCACAGATGCAGGGGATGTGTTCAGTATTGTGCACAGTATGGTGAAGGACAGCAGCGCAGAGTCCTATTTTCTCTCCATACTGCAGCATCTCATGCTCATACGCAATGACTATTTGGTCAGGTAAGTCTTTCTCACTCAGAATTAATACATGCGTTTTTACTTGATTTAATTGAATTTAACCACCCACTGTCACACATTATAAAAGACATTCAGTTAATTTACCTTTTTGTTGAATAATTATAAAATTGATTAAATAGATTTAAATAGATTTGCTGGTTATTATACATTATGGCTGGCTTAGGTTTAAGTGACTTCTGAATCTTTTTTTAACAATCCAAATTTTAAACAGTTGATCTGAAGGCCAAAGTAATGGAGGGGAATTTAGTGAAAGAGAATACTCCATCTTTCATCTTCAAACCAACGTTATAGTACACAGTAGCTTGAACATAAGTGTTCTCTCTGAACATTTAGGTTCATGTTAAAAGGACCTTTCAATGGCTTTTCGTGTTGGTTCATGTGGAGATTTTAAATATAATTCAATTTTGTTTTTACATATAAATTATGTTTTGATGAATAATCTTATATTTCATATTTTACGTTTCTCCTTAGACCTCAGTACTTCAAAATAATTGATGAGTGCGTTTCTCAAATTGTTCTCCATCGAAGTGGCACCGATCCTGACTTTGAATACCGCAAACGCCTAGATGTTGATTTCAGCCATCTTTTAGGCAAGCAGGAAAATGGAAATAATAACACATAATGTAAATCTACTAAGTGAATAAAATTTGTTTTTGTTTTGTTTTACAGAGGTGTGTATTGATAAAGCTCAAATTGAAGAGTATGAACAAAATGCTTCAGAATGGGCACAAAAGGTATGGATGGATTGAATAATTTTTGTTTTGTGTATCATGTAGTTTGTGTTTTTTAGATAATTATTCTTGTCTTACATAAGGCCAAGCCATTTGTCAGAACAGCGTATATCTCACAAGCCACAATGCCAGATCTACCCCTAATGCATTGTTTACAAAGTGCTGACAGAGAAGAATTTTTAAAATAGAAATTGATCACTGCACTTTACAAATATCTTGAAGTTGACAGTACTATTTGTAACTTTTCTGGTTGTCTCCTGGGAGATAAAATAACTTTCCCTGGAGCATTCCACAGTGTTGCATTAAATGTGTCTATTTTGCATTAATTGAATAACATTTATTAGGTATTTTTATTGCTCAAACAAACGTTCTTACTGTGCACCGGCTTGCTTCTCCATATACCTAATCAGTAACTTGGCCTGGTAGTGTCACATGCTTTTCTTCATGGAAATGGATAAGTTTAATGCCATACTCTTCTTCTTCTTTCCAGACAAGAACCCCCTACCAAAAATGTTACATAGTAAATCTTTTATCACCAACATTAGAAATTACTTAACTATCCATACCTCATTCTTTAACATTGTAATATCCTATTTACTATCAGCAAAAGCCCACATAATTTTTTGGGATTTAAATATTTGATGCGTCTTTTTAGTGGAAGAAATAGACATGTTTTTCGGCGTCTGAGGTCATCAGTGTTGACTGCTATGCTTGAAGTCTGAAAACAGCAGGTTGTGGTTTCTGATTAGAATGATTAGCCCACTGATTAACATTATGTATGGCTCTTAATACTTTTATTAATAAATTGATGCTCAAAAGGTTAAAATGCAATCAGTGGATAATGTTAATAGAGGTGAAATGAACTTTGATTATATAAAATTGTCCATTCATTTAACAGGCTTAAACTTTTGAGTATGTAAGTCAATTATGTGTCATGTTCTTCTGTTGATTATTGCCGTTTTGTTTGTCCCTTTAGTTTGATGAGGAGTGTTTAAGCCGACAGGAGGCACAAGCACAAGTGACAAAGTGTGAAGAGAAGATTTCTGAACTCCAAGCAGAACTGCAAGCATTTAAGGCACAGGTAATTTCATACAGAAAAAAAATTGTGATAAAATATTGGAGTGGGTCTATTTATTGTTTGGCTTAAGGCTTTGTTGGCCATGAATTATCATTAGAATGAAAAGTAACTGCTGCTGTGAAAACTCCTTGATTATGAAATATAGGGAAAAGTGAATTTATACTTCGCAAATTCTATTACAGGAAATTATATTAAATACGTATTTTTAAATGTATTAATATAAGAATATTTGTGCCACCATAGTCTGAATGGATTCTATGATAAACACTGATCAATTGGTTAAAATAAGTGAATCCAGTGAATCTCCACAAATGTAGAATACAGGGATTTTATATTTCATAGAAAGAGCTTTAACATATGGTAAATAGTAACATTTATACTGCGCTTTTCTACCATCAAGGAACCACTCAGCCATTCACACAGCAGTACATGTGGACAGTGGGGGTAAGGCAGGTTAAGTGTCTTGCCCAAGGACACAACAGCAATATTCCATTAACTACTGTAAAAGTTGAGAGTCCAGACTGTAAAGCTAACAACAAACGCCATGTGAACACACACTTCCTGATTATCGAACAATAAAACACTTTATAATTGGATGCAGACAACAGACTGCAGACTTGTTTTGACCTCAAGTTTCTGCTGGGACAAGTCAAATTTTGCTCAAATACATGGGAAGAAATTAGGAACAGACCCTAAAATACTTCTGACGACCAAGGTCTTCATAAATTGCCTATGATATCAAAATGTATCTGATTTCATATATCTACCTACTTTCACCTGTCTTGAATTTCTATTTAATCTGTTTTCTGTGTACAATGCTTGCTGTTGTAAACCCTTGTCGCACTCCCCACACCTCTCTTGTGGCTGTTCTGGTATTTTCTCTTTATACTTCTCTTCTAATGAGATGCATTTTCTAGCTGTGTTCTGATACTGTGTGTGGGGTTTTTCCACTGGTGCTTGCTGTTTGCTTTGACATGGCAGACCTGCACTGCTGGCCAGAGCTGACATCAAGTCTAACGAGAACACTGACCAACACTCTTTATTGTCCATTTCTAATTCTCTGATCTCTATCCCATAAGAGCATGTGTTCCAAAAGCAATTTATTCTGACAACCAGCTTCAGCCTCTCTACTGGGATAGTCTTCAACCCTCCCTCCCCAACCCTCTTTCCACCCCCCCATACACTCCAGAGAATCGCTCCCACGCCCAGGCACTGCGAGATAACTACCCTCTCGGAAAATGGATGAAAACTTCCCTTTTTATTTTGCTGATAATTTTTCAATTTGGATGAGCAAACATTGAATGAATACTCAAACAGTACCTTGGCAGAAATGTTGAAAAGGCATGTTCTGGCGTTTAACCAGTTTTAGCCCTTTTGATGGTATATACACGTCTCCTACACATTTAATGTCATTGCTTGGGCCTCGGTTTGTGTGCTGTTTTGACTTTTACAACATTGAAGCGCGCTCACTTGTTCATTCAGTAAAGATGTTGCTCTCTCATGAGGCAGCCGTAGAGCAAGGGCCCAGGGCTGACCTTTAGTGAATGCCTTTAATCTAAAACTGGTGCATGGATCAATAAACCATTTGCTCCATATGATACAATTTACAGAGCTTTGTAGCCTCCACTATAACATTAGATTTTTTCAGCTTTGGAAAAAACAAATAATGCCCTGCACAACCTGAACCACTTATGGGGCATTGGCCTCTGCTCAATGGTTGAGTACTAAGTCTGTGATGTAGAAGTAGAGCTTGGTATTATACTATCCCTGACATTTCAACCATACTTTTTTTCCCCACAATTTATTGATTGAGTTTTTTTTTTTCTTTTGAATTTGAGTGATGAGTGTTACAGATTAACTGTGAGGAACTGGCCAGTTTCCAAAGTGTGCCCAGACTATGCGACATGTTTTCTGATAAAGACTCCAGCCAACAAAAACCTTACTAAGCAGAAACTGAGGATTCATTAATGACATGACAAGTATAAATAATAGAGATGTAAACTTCTAACGGGTTTCAGTCAGACACAATGCACATGAAGCACAACATTTTATTCATGTGGAAAATGTATTATAGGTACTGAAGTCTTATCTAGTGTTTCTTGCACATCTTTTTGACTAAATTTCTAATGCTTTGCAAATGATGCAATTAGGCTTTTGATAATTTTTTTAAACACAATGCTTAAGTAGCTTATACATAATGTATTCTGCCTCTCTAGTTTGGTGCTGTTTCAGTCACTCCTGTCCCAGCTGGTCAAGCGTTGCCTTCTTCACCGTGTGGGCCAAGGCTCCAGGCTCCTGTCCTGCTTCCAGCAGGCATACCGCCACCTCCTCCTCCACCGCCTCCTCTTTTAACTGGATGTCCCCCGGCTCCTCCTCCCCCTCCTGGAGCGCCTCCTCTATTTGGTGCCCCCCCACCACCACCTCCTCCAGGGTTCGGAGGTCCTATGGGCTCTCCCACACCCCACGTACTGCCTTATGGACTTCGACCCAAGAAGGAATTCAAGCCCGAGACCTCCATGAAGCGCCTGAACTGGTCTAAGGTAGGTCAGTTCGAGATCTAGTATCCAAGTATTTATAGACCCTACTTGAGGCTGTTGTAATGGACTTAAATCCAGTAAGTTCCAGTATTTAATATTTGGTATTTAAAAACCAATGGTATGCACAGTGAGCTAGGAACATTTTTGTTTTCAAATAAAAATGTCACTTTGTATTACCAATTGTGGGTAGATCTCACTAAGCAAAAAGGTAAGAGCACTAGATGTTTTTTCTCTAAGATTTATAATGTAAATATCTATCCATCTCTAGAGAGAGAGACAGAGAGAGACACAGAGACGGAGACACACACACACACACACACACACACACAGACACAGAGAGAATTCTCTTTAGCCTGGAATATCTGATGCAAAACTTGTTGGAAATTCAGGTCAGGTGTTGCTGTTGTTAACTTTGTTCCTGATGTTTCCTGGCATCACTTCACCATATTGCAGATGAAAACTACAGATGTTGTCTTGAAAATAAACAGCTCATCTTGTATCTTTGCCAAGTCAGTGATAATTGGGAATAGCAGATGATCAGATGCTATTGTTGGCCTCTGTGGTGCCTTTTACAGATGTTCCTCTCATGAGCACAATATCAGTTCACACATTCATGGTGTCATGGTGGTCTGTTGAACGATTAATAATTTAATCTCATTTGTGCCATACAGGTGTGAGAGAAACTTCTCCATATGTCGCAGGTGTACATTTGGGGCAGCACATAAGGGACTGTCTGCCCAATATCACAGCTGTGCAAGACCCTTACCAATGCCAATGTTTTTGAATTTTGATTATAATAGGGTCAGTTATTTGAAGGAAACAGCCCTAATATCAAAACGGACAAAACAGTATTTTTTAAACAACATGAACCGATCTCAGTTTCCAAAGAATATTTTTTCCTTATTAATTAATGCGTAAACTTGTGTATTAGTGTCACTTTTCTTTTGTATGGGCCACCATCTGATTATCTCAATTGATCTAATTGCTTTGCCTGGAGTGCCAGCATGGCATTAAACTTTTTTCTTTTGATGGAGACAAGCAGATCAGACCTCCAGGTCAAGAGGTGACCTTGCTAACATCAGGAATGCATGTTATGAAAGGTACTTTTAGCAATAAAATCACCTGTAATTTAATATATGCAAGACAAAGGAAGTTTAACGACATACTGTGAAACATTCCAGGCAAAACGAAAAGATAAGCATGCAGCGGACTCCCACCAGAAAAGTTACAAATTCTACTTTTACATAAACTATCAATAGTAGTCACTGATGAACCCTTTCTTGAACTGTTATTTGGTCGGGTTTCTGAATTAGACTTGATGCCTAATACCTGTATAGACATTGGCGTATCTCTAAACACATATCTATAAGAACAGTGTAAGATGAAGAAATAGGGACCAATTGGTTAGGTAAGCCAACAAGGTAGAGCCTGAATAAAAAATGTCAAGATTTGAAGCCCTGTCAGCCAACTTTCAAACAAACTTTCTTGTCTCGCCACAATGTCTGGTGGGTTTCAGAATCTCCTTTCTTCAATAGACATTTTTTACTCCCCATTTGCCATTCTCTTGTGGTTGTATGTCTTTTAACGGTTCACCGGTTGTAGCTCAAACTGAATCTATTTTTGTACAACCCAATAAGCCAAAAATTCCTTTACTGTCAGAAGGAGGCACAACACCTGTAAATTATCTCGAGCTAAAGTATATGTTTTATCAGCCACATCAGGCCTATTTAAGTCTACTGCAAGATCAATTTTTCATCATTTGACCCAAGGCTATGGATGTCCCTTTTACTGCACTGCAGCCACCCTCTGCATGAACTTGAATCTCAACTTTCTTAAGTTTTGTTTTACAAAGTTATTTTAACTTGTAAACTGCAGCTGTGATTTGCTTCTTCACTGTAGTAAAATGCATGCAATAGTTCTCCTGTATGGGAACAAACCCACCTCTCAAAATGAGATTCAAAACCTCTGTGGCTCTGCTTACATAAATGATGGATAAATAAATGTACCAATACTGAAAACAGTATCTGATCTACCGAACCAGTACTGGTACATTTACCATGGGTAGCTTGGTATTCTGGGCCCTGGGTACTAACCATTTTGTTGGGCCCTCAAAACATCCTGTAAACTACAGATTTTGTAAGTTTTGGGCAAGTCAAGGCAAGTTTATTTGTATAGCACAATTCATACACAAAGTAATTCAAAGAAATTTACAGAATAAGAAAGACATTAAAATCACAACACAACAAATCAAAACATAAATCACAAATAATCAGCATAAAATTAACATTAAAAAAGACGAGTGCAGAATAAAAAATTTTTCAGTCATATGCACAGCTAAACAGAATCGTTTTGGGCCTGGATTTAAACATTGACAAAATAAAGGCCTATCTCACATCTTCAGGGATGCTGTTCCAGGTGTTAGCTGCATAAAACTAAAACGCTGATTCCCCATGTTTAGTCCTAACTGAAGTCCCTGAAGTCCTCAGAGTGCGAGATTGTTCATATGGCACTAACATGTGGGAGAGGTACTTTGGTGTTAGGCCACGAAGAGACTTGTGCGCAAGCAGAGCTGCTTTAAAGTCTATTCTCAGAGTGAATCCGCTGGTCCGTATTCACCTGCTGCCAGTGAGACATAGATGTGAGTGTCATCTGCATAGTTGTGGTAGGACACATTATTGCTGCATATTAACTGGCCTATTGGCAGTATGTAGAGATTGAACAACATGCAGTTTCAGTGAATAGAGATTGAACAACAGAGGTTCCAGGATTGACCCCTGGGGCACTCCACAGTTTAGGGACATTTTATCTGAGACACATTTTCCTTTTAACAAAGTACTCCCTGTCTTCTAGATAGGACTTGAACCACCTTAGTGCAATACCAGAGATGCCCACCCAGTCGTCTAGTCTCTGTAAGAGGATCCCATGATCCACAGTGTCAAAGGCAGCACTCAGATCTAACGGGATCAAGACTGAGACTTTGACTGCATCAGTGTTCAGGTGGATGTCATTTGTCACCTTGACAGGAGCAATCTCAGTGCTGTGATGGGATTTAAAACCTCACTGAAAAATATCAAAGGAGTTGTTCATTTGGAGAAAGCTGTTTATAAATAACTTTTTAAGCACTTTTTAAGCACTGCCTAAAAACGGCAGATTTGAAATTGGTCAGTAATTGTTCAGTATTGTGGCATCAAGGCTGCTCTTCGATCTGAGAGGCTTGATAACCACAGTTTTCAAAGCTCTTCGGAATGTTCCAGATTGAAGTGACCTGTTAACTATGCAAGCGAGTGGTGATGGCAAACTGTTGAGGACAGACTTTAGAATTCTAGTGGGTAACACATCAAGGCAGCATGTAGATGAACTCAGACTGGTGACAATCTCTTGGATAGTTTTGTCATTTACAGGTGCAAAGTGAGTCAGTTCAGTCTAGGTGGCTGCAGGGGTCTTATTTGCATTGTGGAATTGATGACATTTCTAATGCCCTAAAACTTTGAAACTTTCTCATTGAAGAACACTTCAAACTCATTGCTCTTAGATGTGGTAATTACTTCTAATTGCAGTGGAACTGGAGGCTTTGTTAATCTGTTTACTGTTGCAAACAGGACATGGGAGTTGTTACTGCAACTTCCAATAATGTCTGAAAAATACCTCTCCCTTGTTCATCTTTTCTCTGTAAATCGCATAATGAACCTGGAGCTTTGACTTGCGCCATTCCCGCTCGGCCCTTAGGCACTCCCTTTTCTGTGCCCTAACTGAGTTATCATTCCTCCATGGTGCTTTTTGCTTATCTTTCTGCTTATCTTATAACTTGCTTACCGTCATCGGGGCAATGGTGTCCAGAACATTCAAAGCACTCAAAGTCACGGAGTTCAACAAATCATCAACACTAGAACATGAGGCATTTTCAAAGTGTATTATTTCCAAGAACAGTGCACCTGTGTTGTCATTTATGTGTCTCCTTCGAACAACTGCAGAACCATCCGCTGGTTTGGGAATAACAGACCAGTCATAGAAGACACAGAAATGATCAGACAGAGCGACATCTACCACTTTGACATTTACAATATTTACTCCTTTTGTAATGAGCAGGTCCAGAGTGTGCCCTCTGTTGAACTGAACTGAACACTTTAGTGTTTCTGTCAAACACATTATCCACATGTACATCAAAATTAGCTGTAATGACTAAACCATCAACTAAAACCATTGTCTGTAAATACAACTGAAAGCATCTCGGTAAAATCATCAATAAAGCTTAGACAGTGGGGAGGTTTGTGTATGATTAAGTAGAATATGGAGGGTGATTGTTTTAGCTCCATTTGAAAGGAAATATACTCAAAAGATGAAAACATCCCAAATGACAACCTGTGAGTAACTAAATTATCTCTTAAAACTGCACAGTTTTAAATACCAAAGTATACCATTTATATTAAAGCTTTTATTTTTCACTACCACTGTGGTATTATTCAGTGGTACACAACACTTTTAGCAATATCAACAAGAGGTGTATTTATGTCAGATTTATATTCTTAAATACATTATTCTGGAGGTTAATAGTTAAACATTTCAAATTATGGTAAAATAACAATTTTGTATGTATTTCAGAGTTTGTTCTTTTTCGCCATAGATCCGTCCCCAGGAAATGTCTGAGAACTGTTTCTGGGTTGCAGCCGATGAAGACCGCTATGCAAACCCGGATTTACTGACTAAAGTTGCCCTTGTTTTTGGTTCCCAGAGATCAGGTGAGACAACCTAATCTATACTTTCCATTAGCCTTATTTGTGTTTGTCTTGTAATATGCCTCTATAATATTATGCCTGTACAATATTACAAATACTCCTGCAGGTTACACATTTCTTTCTCGGAAGGCTTGGCAAATTTACCATTGTGATTCATTGTCAGGATTGAATTAAGAAGATATTTAATTAGGAAGGACAGAAAATACTGTGAAGCAGCTATTGTGCTTTAGCAACCTGCCAACCTCCTAAGGGCAAGCTGAATGAGCGGTTACACGAGACTATGGATAAAAGGGAAAAAGAAAAGAGAAAGGTTTGTTGAGCTTTTTGGTAATGCATCTTAAAACCACCATTCTCACCTATCTGTACGGCTTGCATGTTGAGGAATATTCATGTACTAGGTTGTTAGAATGATTAAAGCCAGAACAAGGTAGCGTGATGTTATCAGTCTTGTCCTGCGCGGCTATTAGTCCCCTCTCTGATGATTTATTCACACATCTCGTCTTTGCTTTCTTGTCTTGTCTCTGATTCAGCCAGCTTACACCACTTTGAATTATTCATCCAGGTGTTATCTACCTGTCACAACTGCATGTTTCAAGGTACACAGAAACCCCCCTTCCAGCACCCCTGTCCCCAGCACAGCGGTGCATTGTCTCTACTTAAGACATGTTGAATAATGGAGGCACATCTCAATAGTAAAGCACTATAGACAGGGCAAGGTATAAGAGGAATGACCACATCACACAGTGTTCCATGTAATAAAAATAAATGTATAGCACTTAGCTGTGCTCTCACCATTTATTACTTGGTATCTGTCAGAGTGGTCTCTGGGTCTTTTGAGAACATGGAATCTAGCTTGTTGCCAGAAATAAAGCTTTTTATTTGCTAAATCAAAACATTCCATAGTTACAATACGTAGTTTTTTGTTTTGGTTTTGGGTTGTTTTTTTTTTTTTTTTGCTCTTGTACCGTAGACAAGCCTCATCTGTTTTCCAAATAGTAGCCCAGTGCCAATATGTGTGTGGGCTTGTCTTATTAAATAAAATAGCCATGTGGCATCATGTTTTATCTCACTTAAGAACAACAGCATCTGGATCATCATTAAACATTGAAAGGGACACAGTATGAAACAGTCGTTGCACGGTTTTAGTCATTAAATATTCATTTGTGTATCCCACAGAAGTTTATATTCCTATGTGATGGTTTTGCTTTTCCTTACATTAAACAGAGAAAACCTAATTCATGGAAGCTTCCAATTACACAGAGTTAACAGTGAATGTTCTATTTTTGTGTGTACATTGTTAAAAGAGCTAAAAGTTGTATGAATCGGCATTCAGTGGCATATCAGCCATCATTGGGATTATTAAAATATAATTTGACAAAGGTTTCAGTCGTTTATTTTGTTTAGGAGCTGAAAGCCTGACTGTACCACATGGACTGGATTAGCTTCTTTTATTGATGCAGCCACAATGACCCTTAATTATTTGACCCTTAAAAGTCTACGCTCAGATGAATCTCATTTTGTCTGGAAATTGCTTTTTTGGGTCTTTCAAAAGCAGATGAATATAAAACCCTAATCAATTCAGGTAATTTTGCCCTGCCCAATTCTCTATATCCGAGCAGTGTATTTATGGAAGTGGGGTGTGAGTCAATACCCTATGAGATATATACAAATAAGGCTCTTAAAATTGCTAGCACAAATGTATGCATATTTTACAGGTGAAAATTGGGTATACATATGGGATATCACGTCTAATTGTGAACACTTACAGGGAATCAATGGCGGTGGTGAGATTGGTTTGTTGATTTTCTACTTCCTCAGTCGTTAAATAGAATGATGCTCCTCCTGTGCTGTTAATTATGAGACCAATGTAGACAGAGCCAGCTCCCCTTTGTGCTACTGATATTTTTTGGCAGTGACACTGGACCTGAAAATGCTGGCAGTTTAAAGTGGTATCAGTTTAGAATATATAGCTCAGTTAAACTTGATAAACCTGTATTTGTATGTTTAAATATGAATAAATATATATATATATATTTTTTTACAATTTTTGTAAAAATCCAGCCAAATAATTTAATTAGGTTTGTGCTAATTAGCTACCAGTGTTGTGATGATACTAAAATGTACTGCTCTCTTTTGATTTTCATGCTTCCAAGACATACACATTTAACATTTTCGCATAATCACACTTTTATGGCATCATGTTACTTTCAATGCAGGTTAATTTTACAGTATGGTAAGTCAAACTGCTTTTGCAAAAGATTCATAACAATATCTGTATTGCAACTTTTATCACATCCCCCTCCCTAAATGTGCTCTGAAACTCAAAATGTGAAGGTGGACAGCTCCCTTTGTGGGCAAATAGCAGCTGTATACTACTGAATTCCATAACTCACCTACAGAAATCCCATCAACTTTTCAAAGCTTAAGAAATGATTTGCTTCATTCACTGAATACCAGCAATTTATCCACTCTTTCTGTTTCTTATACCTTTTCAGTTGATGGTTTCAGTCAAGTTTGAGTCAGCTGAACATTTTTTTTGCACTCCAAAGACAGAACTATATACCTAAAAAAATAGCATTCACAGACCTTTCATACTTTTATGTAGCTTGCATCATCAGTAGCAACTAAAAATAGCTAAAAAATATATGGTAAATGTTATGATATGATAGGCTGTAAGTTGGGAGGTGCAGCCACCATTCACGTTCCTATTCCTTCAGTACAAATTGAATTTATACATTCACTTCACATTGGGAGGAATCTGCATAACCCAGTTTTAATGCAGGATAGCATTACACGATACAATTACAAGGTACAGAAAAAAAAAAAAAAAAAACTTAAGGTTATACCAATACTAAAAAAAAAATAATAAAATGTTGATATTGATGTATGGTAGGTCCTCTCTGCTCACTCCACCACACTCTTGGTCAATGGTACTATTGGAACTCTAAGCACGCAGTCCCATTCTCCCACATGGCTTTCTAAGATGTTATCATTGTCCAGTAGTTTGCAGTGGAAATAGGCTATATTAGTTTATGTTATGCAGATTAAATCACAAATTGTAGGGCAATTTTCTTACAAACATGCATAATGCAACTTGTACACTTTTACATAAATGACTGTTTAGTGAAATATTCATGTGTTATTGTTGCATTCCCTCCTGGGTTCAGGCAAAATGAAAATGTCCATGAAATCAAGAAAGGCGCAAATGTCACTGGAAAAATGCATTATTTGTAAATGAATGGATTTTAGTGTAGTTATTTCTACTGCTGCTCGAAACACTTTTGCATCTTCACGCAATTACAATAGCAAGTTACCCAATGCTGTTGGGCAGGAAAGAAGCCGATAAGGCTTTATATATTTTTGCTAGAAGTGACTGAGGTTGCAAACGTGTGGTAAGCTGCCACACAAAGTCTAGATGTGGTATGCTCTGTATTGTAATTATAAACTCCTAGCTGATTAAGTGAAAAGTTTGTTGTTTAAGTTTATTGCTCGCTTTTCAATTTGGTTTGTTTTGCTTTAAGTTATACATCATCAAATCAGAATGTGATGGAGAAAATGTGAAGTGAAAAACATAGCGTATAAATTCAACATATTGTAATGTTCAATTAGAAAAAGTTATTTAAATAATTTTATGAATTGCTTTTTAAATAACAGTAATACATTATACAGTTATGGTTAAAGATTTAACTGCATACTACACATTGCATTGTACTAACTCGTCACAAGTCAATTCATTCTATAATAATATTTTAATTTATTCAAATATAACTATGGAATTATAATCTTATTTAGGACAGCTGTTTTTCACCAGTTGTAAAGGATTGTGCATTTTTTCTTATTCTACTAATAGGAACAGTTGTGCTCAGTTGAACCCCAACCTGCTATATGCCTCTGCACGTATTACGGGTATTGTAGCAATTAATGCTCTCACACTTTTACTATAAGTGCTTATTCTATGGGGTATTTTATGGAAGACTGAGAAAAGCAATGACTTGAGCTGTCAGGTGAATGCTGAATAGCAAGGGGTTAACAAAATTTAATCACCAAGATCCAGAAGCGGAGGTTATCTCATTGTGATGTATAATCGCAGATAATGAATTAAGCATAGCTAATGACAAGGAGCGCTCTGCCTCTGAACTCTTGAGCTTCAATGTGTTCCCTTGACATCTGAGGGCTTTAATTGGACTCTTTGTTGTTGCTGTGTATTATGTAAAGGGTGGGACACATATGGGGAGGAAGACAGTCTTTCCCTCCTCGACAACTTCAAAAGAAATTAGCAAAAAGAATAGGACATAAGCCATAGAACTTCTTTGTTTAAGTGTAACAAATTATCCCCTGACCCATGGGTAGAAAAAAAAGTCAGATTTTCTACGGGGACACATTAACACTTTCGAATAGGACAGTTTTCTTTGTTTTGTCATCAAAGCATTTTAACTTGTAATGTATGGTATCTCAACCTTTTTGTGTCTACTACTAACATTGTATTTCCTCTATGTATTGTATTCCCTTAAGTCCCGTCACGATAATTACCATAGAAAACCTATCATTCAGTATAAGATAATACAATATCATACAACAATATCTAATGGGGCTCAACATTTATGATGTGCGCAGTTTCTTTGCAATAATGGGGAGATTTGTGCCATTTTTTATGTAATAAGGTAAGATTTTAAAACCAAACATGTGTGTACACCTAGTTGTTACATGCACAGGTTTGCACTTAAAATTTTATTGTGTGTGTGTGTATGTGTGTATATTTTATATGTTTATGTAAATATTAATGTTGACCCCTCCCCCTCCCCCTGAGGACTACAGACGGAAATTAGCTGTAAAGCTAGAATCTGGTACAAGCATCTTTGCTATTGAGCCTAATGTTATTGTACATTGTCCTACCAAATAAATGAAATGAGATTTGAGCTGTAGAGGGTACATAACATCTATGGCTAATTATTAGTTCATTCTGCTATTTACTTGTTGCAGCTCAGGCCTTTTAATAGGTTCACTGGCGTTAAGGAGTTGCAATATTATGGTTCATTGCAATACATCCTGCTTCAAAATGACAGGCCTACCCATAGACTATAAAGAAGTAGACTCAGTGAGTGTGACGTCACCCATAGCGTTCGGCTCAAGTCAAATGAAGCTCACCAAGGCTAGCAGTTATAGGTGTGAATTTGGACCCAGTTTCCATATTGAGTATCATAGCAACCAAAGGGCCAACCTGGAGCAAAGCTGTTGAAGGTAACGCCCTTTCCTGCCTGCACTGCTGGTTTGACAGGGAGCAGGCACTTAGTAATGCTGTTAATCAAACCTGTTGCTAATGCTAGCGGGAGTGACCTTAGGGAAAGAAGGCAATTGATTTGTCTCTTGTTAATCTTCATATCTTGAGTGACAAAATAGTGAACTAATACCAGGATCGTAGTCAAGCTGGTTAATACCAACATTTTAAGACCAAAATTATGTTAAATGAAGCCAGAAGCGCATCCATACTCACTTCCTATTTGGACTGGTTTGCTATGTCCATTTATATATACCCTTTATGGGGCTGCCTCTATGTATCTTCCTCATTTCATTGTTCAAGATTTGCTGTGAAATCTGATGATGGTAATAGTTTGTATTAAATGTTGCAGTGAAAGTAACAACTGTCTCTGTCGCAATGTTCATTAATGACTTAATGCAGTATGTGGGACTTTAATGCATTTAATGCGTTGTTTCTATGTTTGAAGAATTATAGCATGCTTCCTGTATAATGCTTTCAAACAAAACTAACCATTCTTTTCTTTCCTTTGCTTTTCTTGCATTTCTAACTCCTTTGCCTGCACCCTTGGCTTGGCTTGACTGCGTGGTCTGCTTCAATGTGTTCCAGCAGATATCAAAGGTTAGTACTGTTTTTACTGACTTTAGTTGTTCATTGTGTTATCAAAAACAATCATTTTACAAACCAATATATTGCCCTCTTTAGTTAAAATGGAAAATAAAAGTAAACTGATATGTTAGCTTTGAAGTGGTGTTTTTGTTTAGCAAAAAACTTCACTTCTATAATTGCAAAATGTATTGATCGCATGTCTGATAGTGTAGATTCTATGTTTTATCCAAATTAGAAATAGAAATGGCGTCCGTGGTTAAATCGGCCAACCCGTATATTGGTCTATTTCTAGTGCACACATCACACAGCACACTTTTTTTTTTTTTTTTTTTTTTTGTAATTGGGGAGAATAGTACATTTTCTAGAAGGACCCATTTTGTAGCACTTGAGCAGAACTATTGTAATTGTCATACAAAATAAAGCATCCTTTTCTTCCCGGGCTGTCAGTCTGTTTATGAAGAGGTGGTTACATGGCCATAGTTCCAGGAAAATGAGCAACAACATGAAAAGAGGTGCCCTTTACTTCACCTTCTTTTCAGCAAATAAATAACATCCAATTAGATGGAGCCCTCAAAGATCAGAAAATCAGTTTGCCATTTCACGCTAGAATACTGGTATCTGCTAATAATCTGTCAAGACGTAATACAAAGGAAGAAAAACAAACCTGACTGCTTCTGTTTTATTTACAAGTTATGACTAGTGCATTTAGCTTTTATAGCTTTTGCTTGCTAACATTTATTGGTGTTTTCAGTTGTAGTATTACAGTGAGGTACTGCATATTTGGAATCACAGAAAAAGATGAGATCACAATTATATTTCATTAATTTAAATAATTAGCCTATTATTTAAAGTAATCTGGTAGTAGTAGAGGTAATAGATTCAGTGGGACAATAAAACAGAATTATGGACTGAGCTCACAAATCATTCATGTCCATTCTACTTATCAATGACCCTTTTCTTTTATGAAAGGTAATTTCCAATAAGCAGCTTTAAAGCAAATTCGGTATGTTTTTGTAGTACAAGTACAGCTTTTGTGTGCCAGTGGCTGTAGTTGATGGCCTCCTGGATTACTATGAAGAATGAAAAAGGGTGTATAAACAAGAAAAAAAAAGGACACACTTTTCCCTGTTTAATTTATCAAGCTCAGAGAAGGCCCTGATTATACCCACATTATTTGTATGCCTCGGTTGCTTTTAGTAAATAAAATGATTTTGAAGCCTCAAGGTGTGAGGTAGGTGGAAGAAAATAGACCGCTAATACTAAAAGCCCTCGTTTACGTCAGAACCATGTGAATTCAAATAAAAAGAATGGTACATGGGTCATGCTTTGGAAGAATGAAAGGAATAATGGTTTTCTTTTCAGTTCTGTAACTGTCAAAAAGAACTGGCAAATGCGTATTTTAATACGCTCCAAAACCTGGCTAGTTAGTGTTATTAACATCTTATTTAAAAAAAAAAGTTTTTTTTTATTTATATTGATTTTTTAATTAATATTGATTTATGTTGTGATCTTTGATCTTCTTCTTCTGTGAGGCCAAAGCTGGCACGCTGTCAACCTAGATAGCATCTTGTGGTGATATGGGAGAAAACAACAAGACTAGGTCTGGAAATCTACTACAAATGGTAGTTTTAAGTGCTGTATACAGACTTGCCATTATACCACCAATACTGAAAGCAGAAAGCAGCATATTTCCGTACAAATGATCCTGTGCTTATTGTTATATATAAGTATTGATTGGTCTAAATGTTACTAAACACTGGTTATTGTTGTATGCAGAGGGGATGGGACTTGTCACAGAAATCTGAAAGTACTAATCAAACCATTGCCTGACTAAAAGGAGCTTAATTTTACTGTCAGTGTGCTACATTTAGTTTGACACAGAAACAGACACTGCATGGGCCTGTTTACATAAAAGGACTGTCTCGTTTTGGGTTCTCACTTTCTCTCCCCATTGCTTTCTGAGCTTTGGCAGTGACATTTTGAAGAACACCATTAGTCCTGTAATGACTTTTCATGTGGCTGCAGAAATTTAGTGCCATTATGAGAGATCTCATCAAATGCAATCATTAATGGCTCTTTTCACTGTTGTTGAAAGGCATGGACTCGTCGCACTGCTTACAGTTCCCTGCTATCCACTACCATATGTTTCTAATTTTGCCTTTAATGTACAATTTGGTTCTGCTTACACTAACCTCTACTGTTTAAAACCCAATACATTTAAATCAAAGCTAAATGTTACAACTGTGCTACCACAGTGCCAGCCATGCATATACATGGAAATGTGTTCTGTTGCCTTGATCGCTTTTCATACCGCACTACTCACCATCAACAGTCATCAAAATTTTCCCCCTCAAAATTTACTGTGATTTGGCAAGTCTTTGCTTTTCCACATACTGTAACTGTGGCAGTTTAGTGTCCTGCTCAATGACACAGTTGGTGATTCAAACTGACGATCCTCTTGTGGGTCCTTTATTCTCTCAAATTGCAAAAAAATAATGACTTTCCTCTGACTTGCAGAATGCAGATTAAAACTCTTAATGACATGCTTACAGTAGGAGATGTCACTGTCCAAAGACATAAAAATTTCATAAAGACTCAAATTTTCTATAGTGAATTAATATAAGAGTGAATTTATGTGTGCAGTTCTGTAACTTGTTGGCCTAATGCCCATAGCTGGTGGGATCCGATTCTCTCACAGGGATCATTTAAAATGTTTCCATGAACCGAGGAATAAGGAGTGCAGTTCCTGTTTAATGTCTTGGTTTATCTCTACCTTTTGATGCAGTAGCTCCGTTTGCCCTTTTCTTGTCTAACCTTCTCAAACTTCATAGCTCTGCTTCTATTTCTTTATTATTTTCCTTTTTTACCATCTTCACTTTCAAACATCAGCACCACATCTCATTCCCAATTTGTGTTTTTATGTTCCCATACCAGTAATGGGCTGACTCGTTAAAAACAAATTTGCTTTTGCGACTTTGCTTTTCTGAGTAAATTCTTCATACAAGGATGCACGATTATACATGGGGTATTGTGGAGTGGTTTCAACTGACAACAACAGCTAGAGAGGAGGAGGATAGAGGGAGGAAAATGACAAATAGCAAATGACTTGTGAGATGAATGAGTTAGACCGCCATCAATCGAGTGAATGACTTGGGAAATGTTAGGGTGGGCTTAACTACTGTTCCGATCGGACTGGGGCTGTCACATAGGAAAATGAAATGGAGATAATAACGCCTCACCCCATACCTGCATTGACAGAGTGGTGGAAAAATACTCATTTCTGAGCACTAGGGGCGGTTGGTGAAAAGGCCTTTAGAGGGCACTAGTCCATTGAGAATAAATCCACTGGTGAGCAGCGTCCCTTAAGGCCATTCTCCACTGATTAAACTCTTTCTAATCAATTAAAGAGCTTTCATGTTATAGCTATAGATTTACTTCACATTTATAATTCTGCTTTTAAATGTATGGGTCTTTTTAAGGTAATATGTACCATGTTAACGATTGATAGGACTATGATAGACTCGGTTGAATGAAGATTTGTTTACTTCTGAAAATGTCTTGCAGAAAAATTTGGGCAAAGGTTTTTCCACCATATTTTCAGATAGAAATTGTATATTGAGTAGTCATAACATGTACTTTTGTAGTTTGCCCCTAGTCAATTGATGTGAGAGTGTGGTTATATTTTTTTTTGCATAGCATGTCAGCAGCTCTGTGGTAAATTAATTCGTTTTAAGACATTTTATGTACCTTTTTTAGTTTTATTTGTAGAATTATCCACCAAGGGAATTTTGTTTACAGTGATGCTTTGAACAGAAATCTGTGCAAGTCTTGAACTAGAGCTAGGTACCCCTGGCTAGCTAGAACTAATATACTCTGCATATTTGTGGTGATAGCAGATGAATCCGGAAGAGTCCTCATCAACTCAATGCTAACTAAACCTTGCCAGTCTGGTCCCTTTACTGCTACTCGGAAAACACATGACTTTTGCATGTTTTGACACCAAGATTTCTTCTCATTTTGTGAATTTGATTGACAACTATGTACAAGACCCCCCTGTTTGCTGATGTGCAATTTTTACCGCTTAAAGACTTGGAAACAATCTTGCTACAAAAAAGGGGGAAGGAAAAAAGCCTAATGAAGTTTGTTAATTTGCTGCTATCGGAATGAAAGGCTCACACTAATTATTGCCCTGGGTCATCTAGTCTGAATCACAAGAAGAGGTGGCCCTGCATGGTACACTTTGATTAGCTCACTCCCAGCACAGCCACTCACTTCATTACTCTGATCTCCATCTTTGTCGCGCAGTGGATGCTACTCACTCACCCACCGCTCCGGATGAGTGCCCCAGTCTGTGTGCAAACATACTGCTCGAGCTGTCATGGCCTTGCTAGCGTGAACCGATATGGCACTAAGAGGAGAAAAGGAAAACAGTGGGGTCAAGCACACTTGGAATGGCTTGTTTGAATCTTGAATACTTTTGTGATGGTTAAATTATTAAAATTCCAGACAGCCCTCATGACCACCACTTACTTCCTTTGACTTGACCTGACGAAAAAGCATCCCCTCTGCATTGATTAGTTGACTAAAAGGGCATGTATGCTGGCACTGGCAATATCTGTTAAGATCTGACCCAAACTGAACTCAAAAGACCACAAGGTCGCAGAATTGCATACAAAAATATAAATACAAAAAAGTACTAGTAAACAGTGTCTACTTATATGGACATATCCCCATTCACACCCACATCTCTAACTCACTCCATGCCTTCTCCTGTCTGCTTTATACATCCTTTATAATCCCATTAAAATAATTGGTTGGCCTCTAAAATGTTGGCCCACCTAGACGGCATTGAACAATTAATCGACTAAACGGCTAAAGGTCTGTACCCCTGCGACTTTATGGTTATATTTCATTTACAATGCAATGTGGTGTGCCCCTGCATTCTGTACAATTTTTTGCTATATACTAAATGTCACAATAAATGATAATCTTGAGCACCACTGCCACAATAATATATTAAAGAGAACATTAGGCTTACCACAGTTACTGGCATTGACGGATTTGCTGCTCTGTTTTATGTGGTTTTGGTGATGGCATTGATATGACAGCCTGAGATGAGGGAGAAGGAGAGGTCAAGCGCGTTAGTTCCAGGTAGTTGCTGGACACACTGTCACTGTCTGTCAGGCTGAGTGAAGCTTTTTTTGGGGGGGTTGCAGCCAGGATCACAACTACAATCCACTGAGTCAATAGTCAAAGGCACTGGGCTGGCTTGGCTGTTCGTCTCCTCTGTTGACTGTAGCGTTGACAGATGTGCGGAGAGTGGTGGATTTGTTCACTTGCTCTAGACAGCCTCCCTCCTGTGCATCAGATGTCTCATAGTGGATTTAGCTCGAGGCGCGGTGTATCTGTGCGTATTAAATGTGTCGACTGAGCTCTGATACTTTTGCAAGAACCCGCATTATCCTTGCTACAGAAAATCGTCTAATGGTTGTGATTTAAACTTTACCTGCATGACTGCTTTGATTGGCTATTGGACACAAACACGGTGATTTAATTATGCTGCCTTCCTATTCCTTCCCCCTTGCAGAGCGTGTTTGTGCCTTCTCATGGGGGGTCCATCATATCACTGTAACCTGGCATAAATAATGAAGGAGGAAAAAAAGTGGTGTCATGTGATATCTCTCCTGGAATTAAGATTGTTCAACAGACGTT
This sequence comes from Periophthalmus modestus, assembly GCA_019594935.1. NCBI lineage: Eukaryota > Metazoa > Chordata > Actinopteri > Gobiiformes > Gobiidae > Periophthalmus > Periophthalmus modestus. Next base: position 5,592,007 of record JAIEZT010001214.1, on the reverse strand, counting down.
AGATCAAATGACATATAGACTATTCCACCCAAACCAATAAGACCTGTCTATTTGGTTGGTAGTAATAACGCAGTGAATGCAGTAATGAAGTCATCCTTATAGTGTGGTCACGTTCTTGTTTGGCTCTCATTTAGACTTGATTTAGTCTAGGTTTATATTTAGTTTATCATTTTAGTTTAATTTAGATCTATACGTCTATCCTTGATATTATCTCACTCCCACTTCACTTGATTACTCTCTTAATAATACTAGTTTATCTTCTTTCACATTCATGTCGGCAAAAGAGGGGTCATTCCAGTAAGATGTTTCCTTTGATTAGACTTCCCGATAAGATGGACTGCCGGTCAGGAGGAGGGAGGAGCAGTAGCCGCCGGAGTGGGAGTGGATTTGAGGTGTTACATGCTTGTCTCAGAGGCCTGCCTGTCATGTACGCCATCAGTCATGCTCTTTCGCTCGCTGTTTTATTTCATCCGCCATTCCCTTTAGTGCTTTGACGGTTCGATTCACTGATATCGCCTAGTGGGAAGTGCCTCTGTTAGGGAGAGCATGCAATCAAGCAAGCAATGTAGAACTGACATATTTCTGATATATTTTGAGTGCCTCCAAATTCTTGTAGAATTAGTTTAAAATAACACTCTTTCCCTGAAAGCTGTCCCACAAGATGCAGACGCAAATTTCCATTAACTTTTTTGAAATGATACAGAATTGTCTTTATCAGCCTAGTTTAAAATAGGGCCTTTTACTAGACTTCTGAATTTAAGTTGCTATACCTGCTTTCTTGCCATCTTAAAAATGTGGAAAGAGAAGTAGCTCATTTTAAACTGTTTGTAGTCGTCCAAAGTTATTTATCACTTTCCTAACACAATCCTAGTGGCCTTGAATTAGTGTGCTTAGGCTTAGGCTCACCAGCCTTAGTACTTGGTTTACAGAGGTAAAAATGTTTTATAATTAGATGCAGACTGCACACAGTGGACTTCCTCTTGCTTTCATGTTAAAGATTTTGCACTCAACATTAGGGACAAATAATAGAGACATTGCTTCTTATCTGTGTTTTTTTTTTTTTTCCTTAAATTTATCTTCCCTCTCCTCTTACTGACATATCACAGACCTCTATTAGGACGCCTTAACTGTAAAGTGCTTAGATGTTCGACAGCCTGAACGGAGAGGCAGAGCAGCCCTTTCAACTGAGACGGTTTGTTTTGCAGCTTTAGTGTCGGCCTCCTCTGCACCGCTGTCCCGTCCTATGATGAACACCCGCTTTCATTTTGCTCCTCGTTTGATGGTTACTGTGTTTTTTTTCCCTTGCTCTTTTGAAAGTTACATATTTAAGACTGGTTTTCTCTCATTCTGACTGTCTGCCTTTAAAATCATCTGTAGTGCCTCTAGTTATGTGCTTGTCATATGGATGGCAATGCATCAGTTGGTCAGGGTTCAAAATATCTGAAAATAAAATTTGCTTAAAAATGGAACATTCTCGACGCAGCCGGATTCCCCCTTTAGCTGTATGAAATGTAAACAAAATGTGGTACACACAGTGTTAAGCCTACAAGAAAAAAATATTTTGAAAGCTTGTTTTGATAGTAATAGAAGTACAGCAGACCAGTGTCCGTAAGCAGTATACAGTATCAACAGACAGACATCAATGGCCAAACTTCCTTGTTAAAGCCTGATCTTGTCATATCCCAGAAGCTAAGCTGGGCCTGGTTAATATTTGGATGGGAGACTGCTAGGAATAACAGGTGATACAGTGGGGTGCCGGTAATTGTGTCCTTAGGCAAGGCACTTCACCCATATTGCCTTAAGTATGAGTGTGTGTATTGGTGATAGTCGAAGGGGCCAATGGTGCAGATTGGTAGCCTTGCATTCGCCAGTCTACCCCAGGGTTGCTGTGGCTACTTTTGTATAGCAAAACTGTAAAGCTTTGAGTGCTATACAAGTCCAATGCATAGCAATATATTTAATGAAAAATGCATCCCAACTTTGGAGAAGTGATCATACTCTTTTATGAATCAAGCGTGTAAGCTTTTAAAGTGATATAATCGGATGTCACAAGAAGCACATAGACCACTAAAATTGTGTTCCTGTTGTCTTCGTTATTCTTATCACTAGGAACAGCCATAACCATAGCCACCACTCAGCAACTTTTCTTTCAACAGATATTTGAAATGATTTCCCATATCACATACTGAGATTTTACCTGTGCTTCCACGAGCAAACTAGCCATTTTGTGATGTTTTTCCCCCCCATTGTCAGCCTTGCAAAATACAAAAGTGCCAGCGCTAGTTTCTGTTTTTGTTCAAAATCCTGAAGGTTGCAGCACACACACATACAGCCTGTGTGTTCCTAGCTTGGCTCTTTTCTCTCTGAGACCTTGTGATGTGATGCGGACTCCCTGCTGATATACCCTTATCTCCAGCACTTCCTGGTGATGGCTCTAGATAAGTACAAATGTTGTCGCTCCCTCGATTGATTAACTAGCCACCTTTTACCCTTTATGGAACATTTTAATTGGCTGATACTGAAAGAACTGGCCATCGCTTGCCCAGAAAAGCAGTTTTAAGGCTAGAGATGTTTAAGTAAGATATTATATACTTTATGAGTGCCCTTTGAGGAAAATTCATTCTCTGCATTTGACCCATCCTTCAACCGGTGCCACATAGCCGACATGTCAAGAGCAATTTGCCACCACAGGGACCCATCTCTAGCTCATCTTGGACAGGATCACGTAGCTGGAAGATTGCATAATGTGTGTGTTTTGGGTGGAGGTAGTGATCAGAGGAAACCCACCCAGAGGGAGATCTGGGACCTGTGTTCCCTAATCCCATACACTGATCGGAAGTAGCATAAAATAATTTTTTCAGATGCACCTGTAGTACAAGAATTTTTTTTTTTAAAAAAATCCACTCCAAAAAGGGAGCATGCACACCACAAGAAAGGAGGGCAGAACTCTTGGATCATAAACACTTTGCCAATACTTGCCATATCACAAACTATTTTTGTCCGCTATCTTCTCAAAAAGAAAAGTTCATTTTTATTTTGTCATTGTCTCCTTGGTTGTTGGCTTCAAAAAAGGAGAAGCTGTTGTAGTTTTCTTTGAAAAATCCTGAAAGTTGCTGCATACACATACAGCCTGTGCGTCCCCTGGCTCTCTTTTTCCAAGACCTTGTGAAGTGATGTGGACTCCCTGCTGCTGTGCTCTCACAAGTGTACCCTTATCTCAGCTACTTCCTGGGGATCACGCAATCTGATAAGTACAACAGTTGCCGCTCCTTCTTATTGATTAACCGGAAACCTTTGACCCTTGCTGAGACGTTTTAATTGGCTGACGTATACCAAACTCAACCTAGCTTCGCTGAACGTAGAGTGTTTTATGGCAAATGAGGAGAACTGTGATGCTGGTAGGTGGAGATTTAATTAGATGGTTTAAATGATAACACCTATGGTAGCTCCATGGGGGTGTAATACTGTACTGCATATGTGCTATTTCCATCTCATAGCTAACTTTATGATTGAGATCGATGCAGAGTTCCTTAGTATGGAACTCGACAATCCCACCCACTTCAGAGCCTGCTGTGGTTCCGGAAGTAATTTCCCTATTCCTTTTTTTTCCCCAAAGACTTTTCAGATAATTCAAATATTAAGAGTTTAAAGGCATGACGCAGACTAACCAGCTACAGGATAACTAAGGTCCGTAATGCGGGGGTTTTCAGTCCTAAAAACTTAAAATTTGAAGAAATGTTTTAAGAACTTTTAGAAGTTTCAATAAAATTGTAGGTTTTATTGTCATTAGTTACCACATGCCACTTATTAGCCCTGAGCAAGCATTCAGACTTTTAATATACTTTTGTTGGAAAATTATTTTGAAAAATGAATGAGAAATTACTTTCCAGAAATGGTGGGCAGTTACTGTTGATCTCTATTATGGAGAAATTAATCATGGACTATATGACTGGGCCAAGTATATTTATATGCAGTGAAATGATACCCTGCTTCTACAGTGTGCATGTACATCCAATTAGGTTCTGTAAAGCTATGTGCTTATTATTCTATGATGGGCTGATTAATATGTCTTAGTCATTAATGCAACACGTGGTGTTCTTTGTAGAATTGCTTGGGAATCTTTCTTCTTTTCTTTCTTTATCTTTATTTATACAATATACAGTTTATCTTGGTCTCATTAGTATGCTTCATGATGGTATTTGTGAACACTCAATAATCTTTAATCCATGAAGAAACATACATTTTCTCTAATCATTCAGTGGAAGGTCAAGTCATTGAGTACTGCTGTCTTAATACAAAACATTATGTGCTCAAATAAATAATACAATACATTATGTGCTCAAATAAATAATATGCAATCATTTTGTATTAACAATGAATTTTGTACTGGGAAGTTAAAAAAACAAAAAAAAAAACAATGTAATGATTCTCATCTATCTTCCAAATTGGTGTCTTCTATTTCTGCAACAATATAAGACAAATACAGGACTACCCAAAAGTTTAAGATTAACCAAAGGTAAATTTACTTCTGGCAAAAATAATAAAAAGTTCCATTCCTTATCTATGGTTCTTTCTTATTCCCCCTCCTTTGTTTTCCACTCTAACAAATTGAAAAGAGTGCGAGGAGAGTACACCACCGGAGGAGCCACGTAAGTCTGGGGAATGTGAATGTGTTGTGTGCATTTGATCCTGGTGTTCGTGGTCCCTGCTAACAGCCCCGTTTCTGCAGGGGAGCCCTGTGTGCCTCCCGCCACTTTTTTAATTAGATTCAAGATATCTACGGGAAGCCCAAGTTGACCACAGAAATATATTACCTGCATATTATCTCTCCTCTCTTATCTCTTCACCTCTTCATTCCTCACCATTCCCCTCTTCTCTTACCACACAGACACGGCATAATTACAGCACCAGACAATTACCCAGCGTCCTCCCGGGATGCACATTTTGCTCTCTTAATATAGTGTGTTTAATAATTAAGTTCAACCATGTACTGATCTTTGTAAGTGTGGCTCAAGAGATTTGTGGATTCTTTTATTTACTTTATACACTAGTTTTAACAGCACATCCAGTATATAAGTCACCCTGACCCTATGTAAATTTACCTTCACCTTCGAGCCTGATTAAACTATGTGAAACAGTCTGTCCATGTGACAGCTACTGTATTGAATTTCCAAAGCTTCAGCTGTGTTAGTGGACCCAGATGTAATCCCATTTTCTGTGCTTGTTGCTTTTGTCACAAATGGTCACAGTCCATGCCTATTGTTTTTGCTTTAATGTGTTGTCAGAGTGCTAATTAACTGCAATTTTCAAATTAAAGTCGATGAAAGTGAGCTTTATACACAGTAAATTCATATTATTGTACATAATTGCAGTTGTGAGCCTTGCAATTAAAAAGCAATACCAGCCTTGTTTAAACCACAGACTACATATATAAATGGACATCACTAACCTGCTAGCCACCACGTACCAAATAGAGATGGACATAAAGCTTTATTTGAACACTTTAGTGCAAATAGGTAATTGTACAAAATATGACCACACAGCTCTCTGAAGTATTATATTAAAAAGGGCTGTGGGTGAGTTTGTAGTAAATGTAAATTATAGAATTTACGGGAAATAATCAAAATCGGCATCCATGAATAAACTCTAAAACATCTCTAGTTCCAAACGGGAGGAAAGCAAGAGCACTTCCAGCTCCATCAACTCACCCAACTTACTTTCTATTGAAAAACTGTTGCTTCTCTCTTTATAACTGCTGCTATCAGGCTCCTCATTATGTTCCTGGTATTTTTATTTTGCTATTGTAACTGTTAACCAAAATATGGACATTAATAACAGACAAATCAAGCACCTTGTTTCCCCAAGGTTGCTCCCGCTAGCATTAGCAACAGGTTTGATTGACAGTGTTGCTAGATACCGAAGTAAGTTACCTTCAGCAGCCTTGCTCCAGATTGGCTGTTTGGTTGTTATGATACTCACGATCAGAATTCTAAATAGGGAATTTGTCTCCAAATTTGCCCCATTATTGCTAGCCTCGATGAGCTTCATTTGACTGGAGCCGAAGATTATGGGTTACGTCACACTTCCTTGGTTCTGTTTTTACAGTCTATGGTTTAAACAAGGGGTGGGTAAACTTTTTGACACATGGGCCACAATGTGTTCTAAAAATTGACAGAGAGATCAGGATATAGATCTATCTGACTGTATATCTGTCTATCTGTATACACACACCACACATCACATATATATCACATATATATATATATATATATATATATATATATATATATATATATATATATATATATATATATATATATATATATATATATATATATATATATATATATATATATATATATATATATATATATATATATATATATATATATATATATATACATATACGTACATACATGCGTACGTACATACGTGTGTGTGTATTGCATTAGAGATTTGGCCTGTAACAGCTAGCAAAGCATGAACATGCAAAGCTCAATGTACAAATAGTTGTTCCAAATGCTTTAATTAAATTATTAATTAATTTATTACATTTCAGTTAAATAAATGCAAAAAAAAAACTATATAATAAGCTCCTCATGTGCTGTATAAAGACTACTTCGTAAATACATGCGGAATGTATTTTCCAAAAAATCCAACATGCAATCAAAAGCAATTTGTGCAATTACTTTACAAGAAGCAATGGAATATATATATATATATAGTACAGTATTTGCGTTCTAACCCTAACTGTTTTTTTTTCTCCACCAGTAAAACAAGAAGAGGACAGCCTAGACGACAAGAAATGCATAAAGAAAAAAATCAAAGAACTCAAGGTGTTGGACCCGAAGATTGCTCAGAATCTGTGTAAGTAAACAATATTGTTCACTAGTTGGTTACAGCTATTATTTGCTAACACTAAACTAGATCTTGTTTTAAAATGTAACCTCTTGGAGCTTTTAACCTAGCATCCAAACTTTTCCACCATTTTGGAACAGAGGCATCTGAGATTTTTGTACAGATCTTTTGGCAGTGTGTACAGCAGCTGTGTAGACTTGAAAATTCTCAGCAAACTTGAGGACTGCGGTTGTGTGAATGGACAAAACTAAGCCTTTTGAAATGAAGTCTGCTTCCACTGTTTACTTCCTATCCAACTTCCTCATTATTCGGGAAAATTTAGGTGAATTCTAAAAACGAGATACACAAATTGCACAGTGCAACAGGGTCTAGTAAGTTTTTTAGTTCGAAACAACACATATTAATTAGTAGGCATCTTTCTAGATATTCAAGGTCTCTTAAATACATCTTTGATTATGGCAATTCTACCAGCCAATTTACTTTAATTGAGTATGAGCTTCATAAAACAAAAGTTTGCAGGCATTTAAAAAAAGCCAAAATGTCCAAAATGTGAACAGTTGTGTTTATCAGACACATTTCAGAAAATATTGCACTTCAGGCTTGTTTTCAAAAACACAGAAAACATGCCATTGTTGACCTTGTTCTTTCTGCTCCTTGCTTTGCGATCCTCTGAACAATTTTGTACCGCTCTTGTTGCTATAGCAAGAAGCCCATAATGCTAGCAAGGCCTCTTCAGCACAACTACTTATATTACATTACAAATCTAATTAACAATCTCCGGCATCTATTAAATGAAGGAGCATAAAAGCATAATTATGTACATTATGCCACTGATTCGCCTCTGATTTGCCAGTCGCAGCCTCTCACCCACATTCACATTCGCATGCTCTTGATATGACCATTTAAAAAGCACAGACATTAATGAGGATCTCTGGAGCACTCCCGGATGTTAGCACCTCATTGGCTTATATCAAGTGGAGCTGTGACCTTTGTTTCATGCATTAAAACAAAATGAGTCTAATCAGCCCAGTAACAGTGATAAATCATGAAGCGTAAAACATGGAGGAAGAAAGAGGAGGCAGAAAGAAGTGGGTGGTTTTGTTTTTCGACCATAGCAAGTTAAAAAAAAAAAAAAAATAAAATGAGGCTAAGAATTGGCTCACATTATTGTACCTCTTATTAATATGCATTGCAAATTATTATCAGGGGATGTTTATACTTTTATTTTTAATTATAATAGTACAAGGTGTTCTTATAAAATGTTAATGTTATTTTGACCTCATTTAAAATACATGCAATCCTGTACTGTCTGTCCTTTCGAGGTAATGAATTTGCATACTGGCTAACGTGTCTTGAATACTGGCTAATGGTTAAATTAAATCAATTTTTTTTGTGTGTGAAAAGGCAAATTATTTGAAATATTAAAGTTTTATGGTAACATCTGGCAAAACAACATGTGTGCTTAAGTGTTTTCAACTTTCCACATGCATAACTAAATTTTAAATACTTTTCCACCAAATTAGACCCAAACTACCTCTTCCCATAATTGCAAACACTTAAAATCCTTCCATTGCTGACTCCATCTTAATGCTAAATGTGTCTCTCTAGCTATTTTCTTGGGATCATTCCGAATGCCTTATGAAGAAATCCGTCGGATGATTGTGGAAGTGGACGAGGACCAGCTCACTGAGCCTATGATCCAGGTACTATAATGCAAAATGTACACTATGCATTACAAATATAGCTTATATTGCCATCATAAGTGAAGGACATGACTGAGCCCAGACAGCTGGATGGCAATTTCTAGCTCCAGTAGTGCAATATTGTGAGCTTTAAATAATGAAAATAAAGATTGAATGTCAAGTAACAGATCTGTTGTGGCTCTGTTTAATAGTTGTAGGAAGTTGTTTTTTTTTTTTTCTGCAACTTGTATATTATCATATCAAGAAAAAAAAGTCTTTCTACTAATTAAATATTGTGTATTGTTGTCTTTCTTTGTAGAACCTTGTGAAGCACTTGCCAGAGCAGGAGCAGCTTAGTGCTTTGGCCAAGTTTAAAGATGAATACTCAGGTTTATCGGAGCCTGAGCAGTTTGGAATTGTGGTAAGTAGTACACGTTTGAAGCTAGCGTTAGACTTACTTGATTATATAGTTGTTTTCTATTTATTTATTTTTTTACTACATCATATTGACTTACCTGTAACTTGATAAATTGTCTTGCACTTCTATGCATTAACTGTCTTAACACTGAAAGCACACTTAATATGGCCAATATTGTAATAATGTATTTATAAATTGCACCAATGAAATCATGTTTTTCCCCTTATATTTATCTTGTATAGAACTTATACCTGCCATTTTACAAGTCTAGTCTGGGTCTGGGAACCATAATCCGTTAATTCTAAATAATTACTCTTCCTGTTTACCCTTCAAAATATGGAACAGTGTCTTCAGAAGAAAGAAAAAAAAAACGACACACTTTTTCACAACGACGCAAAGCCACACACACGCACAGTTCTTTCATATAAATATCCTAATCCTAAGCTTTTTAAATCCTATCGCCTTAAGCCCTGAGAGGAGAGACAGGACACCTGCGGACCACCACGCAGATTTATTCACATTAAAGAGCAACACTGCTGGCTAATTATGTCTGCATCGTTTTCTTAAAGACGTTTCAAGGATGGTTTATTTGGAATTATTCATGAGGGCTGTATCTTAATCTATTTTGTGTGCCTGCCTAGCAACCTGGCCATTGACTTAATACAAAAGCTTCTCTGTTTCCTCCGTAAAACCACTTGTTCTCTAATAAGCCCTGGTGTGTATCTTCTCAGTGATTGAAAACACAATGAGTGGGTGATGAGAAGGGAAAAAAATATACCTTGTTCAGCTGTTGTGTATAGTTCATCAGGGAGTCGTAGAACAATGAGGGCATGAGAGTTGTATTTGGCGTGGGCCAGAGGACGCTGTGTGCCTTCACCTGTAACAGAAAGGCTGGGGTTCAAAGAGAATTTTTAATTTACTATTGTGCAAACACCATTTCATCTACGCTTTTATCTATATCAGTGGTTCTTAACCTTTTTGGAGGTACCGAACCCCACCGGTTTCATATGCACCTTCACCGAACCCCTCTTTATTGACAAAATAAAATATGATTTTTTTCAAATTCAAGACATAAGTATGTTTTACTGGTCACAAAATGAACCGTGCATTAACATCACTGTGTTCAAAGAACAAAACCAATACAGTGCATGAACTCACAATAAATTACATATTTACCTTTTCACAGAGTAGCCTTTTTATCAAAATTTGGCTCTCTTTACCTTGAATTCAGCAAGCAGCATTGTGTCCTTGTTTTCCCCCATCTCCATGCATTGTTTTGCCGGGGTACTAGACTAGAATTGCTTAACTTGGCATTTCAAATCATTCAGACAGGACGCTGACTCCATCATGTTCCGTTATATATGTGAATCCATGTAGTACAGATTCATCTGACCACTTTTTTTTTGCTTTTTTACATAGTTAGTATGGATTAAAATAATAACCCTTTAGCATCGGATGCTATCACTGCCGACAGATTCTCGGTTCCGGACTTTCCATCACCGTAACTCCACCACCAAATATGCTTCATGTAAATTCAAACAGCATCTCAAAGCAGAGGCATGAGGCTCTTCAAATATGTTACTGTCATGGGCTCGACACACGGGGAGCTACTAACGACAGCGTACAGTGACACTCATCGCATGGGCTTTAAAATCGAACACACGGGCAGCGACAAACTGCAGCGACTAGCGGCAGCCTGTCACGTCGCGCTCTGTTCCGGAGCGGATCGTGAGCCTCCTACACATCGGATTTGGAGGGAATTTTGAGGTTGTATAGCGGTAAATGGGGGAAAAAGACGCTAAAATGAAATCTCAGAAAGTTCTGCTTCATTTGACTGAAATATTACTATTGGTTGCACTTCACAAAACTAAAAAAAAAGATTTATCGAAGATTAATCAAATTAAATCGAAATGTTTGAGATATGTCAAAAAGAATTGAGAAATCCGATACGGAAAGTATGATTTTCTCCTCCATGATGTCTCTGAAGTGGACAGTGCAGTCTTCCATCTCATTTGCTCGTCAATCAAACTCTCTCTCTGATTGGCTGTTGTGCAGCGACAGCGATAAAAGTAGAACATTTTTCAACTTTCATTTATCGCGTCGCAGGCCCGCGTGTGCACGTCACGTGCACGAGCGCGAGGTTTTCACGTGCACTACTACTTTCGCTTGTCGCGGACGTCAGAGAGACGAGCGAACATTTTCGCAGTGTCGCACAGGGACCATTGGAAATAAATGGAGAGCGAGCGACGTCGCTCCCCGTGTGTCGAGCCCATTATTACGGTAACGTGCTTATGTTGCCCTCGAAGACGACCAATCAGAGCGCAGTTGTCGCCGGGATCCTCCCAGTCAATGCCGGGGCATCACTCTGGCTGTGTCTCATGCCGTGTGTCATGCCGTGTCTCAATTCACCAAAGTGCCCTTAAATACACCGTTCGAACGGCGCATTTAAGTCGGACGGGTACTTTGATAGACACACTGAATGGTGCATTTGTTGAATTGGGACACGGCCGGCATCTGGAGACGCTCGCAGTTCGCGAATCATATGAGTCGGGTGCTCCGCCGAACCCCTGAGACTGACTCACCGAACCCCTAGGGTTCGATCGAACCCAGGTTAAGAACCACTGATCTATATCCTTCAACCTTAGTATTTGAACTTCACCTTGTGTGTGCATCTGAACTGTATATTAAAGACTAAAGAAATATTTCACATAACACTGATTACATGGAGACATTGGGTACAGTAGTTATACAACCTACTAATGTCTGTCTACACATATTGGTAAGAGTAATGCTCATTGTTGCACAAAGGACCTTTATTCATTGGAAGTTCAAGTTTATAATCTGTGTAACTTTTTAACTTTTAACAATATTTTAACTGTCGGGTTAGAATTCTTCTGAATAGCAGGGATTTGGATTCACATATACATATTTTTTGATTCTCAAATTTTCTCAGCTGAGTGTATCCTATCACACAAAGCACTCATTTAGTTTTAGTCAGGGCTAGTTACCATATTTTCCGGACTATATGTCACTCCGCAGTATAATGGGCTCGACACACGGGGAGCGACTAACGACAGCGTGCAGCGTCACTCATCGCATGGGCTTTAAAATCGAACACACGGGCAGCGAACAAACTGCAGCGACTAGCGGCAGCTTGTCACATCGCGCTCTGTTCCGGAGCGGATCGTGAGCCTCCTACACATTGGATTTGGAAGGAATTTTGAGGTTGCAATAGTGGTAGATGGGGAAAAAGACGCTAAAATGAAATCTCAGAAAGTTCTGCATCATTTGACTGAAATATTACTATTGGTTGCACTTCACAAAATCACACAAAATGTATCTTTAGATTAATCAAATTAAATGGAAATGTTTGAGATATGTCAAAAAGAATTGAGAAATCCGACACGGCAAGTATGATTTTCTCCTCCACGATGTCTCTGAAGTGGACAATGCAGTTTTGCATCTCATTTGCTCGTCAATCAAACTCTCGCTGATTGGCTGTTGTGCAGGCAACAGAGATAAAAGTAGAAGATTTTTCAACTTTCATTTATCGCGTCGCAGGCCCGCATGTGCACGTCACATGCACTAGCGCGAGGTTTTCACGTGCACTACTTTTGCTTGTCGCGGAGGTGAGAGAGACGATCGATTTTCGCAGTGTCGCACAGGAACCATTGGAAATAAATGGAGAGCGAGCGACGTGGCTCCCCCTGTGTCGAGCCCATAAGTCGCACCAGCGGAAAAAAAAATTTTTGTGCAAAACCCGAGACCAATAACAGACATTTTATCCTTAAAGGCAAGTTATAATAATAACAATAAAATGGAGAACAACGGGTTGAATAGCAGTACAGCATGCTAACGTAACACAGACAACAAATTGTCTGGTATGTTTTTCATAAAATATTAATATTTCACCTTTATGGTCTTATAAATAATGGGAAATTAAATATGAAATGTTTAAAAGAAAACATATCAAGTAAATTTTCTTACGGGTATTACAAACACAACAGCAGCATCTAGTGGTCAAGCATGTGAACTGTAACGTGTAGCTGTAATGTATTATCAACCGCTACATAACAGATACGTAAACACATACATGAAGCATAGACAGCAAACTGAACACGTGTCTGGTATGTTAATGCTAGATATTAACAGATAATCAGATAACTAAAGCATAAAAAACAATCTAACAGGTTTACTCTCGATCTCACTCCAAATCACTAAATACATTGAATTCTTCATCCTCGGTGTCGCTTCTGAACAACTCCGGAAGTAGATGAAGCACCGCTCCGAAAGTAGATGGCTGTCATACTGGTACATATGCCTAGAGTGCCCTCGCACAGTGAAATTATATATTTTAATAATTTCACATATAAGTCGCATCTGAGTAGAAGTTGCACCCAAACTATGAAAAAAGTGTGACTTATAGTACGGAAATACAATAATAGTTTCTTGGCTGATTGCAACAAATAAGTTAATGGTAGTTATTAATAAGTGGTTCAGGGTTTATATGAAATTTGTTTGTACAATTGATTATTATTGCTTTGTAATGATGAATAAATACAAAATATTTAGAATTGACCATTCTATCAACTTGGATTTGATTGACTACATTTCAAGCAAGCAATAACCTTACACATTCAGCTCCCACTTTGTCATCACTGGCATATTTGTAGTCCTTGCTCTCATTATCACCCATGACTGTTGGTACAGATCATATGTGTGATTGACATCCATAACCATCTTCCCCTTTGTCTTCAATGTGAGTTGATGTATATATAGTTTTGAGCTACATTGAGCTTGCAGAGTTCAACTTCTAACTTCAAACTTCATCAACTGCACTACCATTATTATTTGTGTATGTTTTGTACAGAAATAACAGATGCACTGCACTATTGGCTTTGAACCTAGCTGCTCTGACTCCTCATTCTGTGTATCTGTGTACTTTGAACTCTGTGTTTAGCTGCACATTTGCCCCGTCTAATTTCATTGCTGTTCTTCTCATAGCGGCCTGTTTTCTGTCTCATTTCTACAGCACACCAATCGTTGAACTAGCTCGCACAAATGCACTCCCTCACTTAGGGCCTGAAATAGTCATTTGATAGCATTACAGTAGCTATAATTAAACCCTTGATGGAGGACATCAAAACCATAGGGCCAGCTGTTGTGTGAAAGACACCATTCAGACCTGGACAAATCCAACCCACAAACACACACATAAATTCAACTGTGTCCAAGCCCACGGCCCAGTGCAATATTTTCCAATTTTCTCTAATTGGGTGAGAGTGGTAATCCAAGGCAGCCTATTGTATATTCCACCTCCTCCGCAGCCTGCCCTATATGGACACTAACTCCACAATTAACTCGCTAGACCTGAAACCCAAATCAAATCAATGCCAGCATCTATGACGTCTAGCCTAGCAACGCTCTTTAACATGCCAAATAGATAAATGTCTTTGAAATTGGATCACTATTGTGTACATGTTGATCACATTTAACTTTGACTGTGTTCAAAGGCTATTTCATTAGGCTTTTCCAGTTTCCAGTTCCAGAGACAGAATAGAAAACACCAAAGCAGCATTAGTGCTTATATCCCCTTTCATTTTGTTATTCTATGATCGCACATATTTTGACAATGCACAGTATGTTCTGACATGATAATTTTACCTGCACTTCGGCCTGTCACGATAAATACTATATTCAATGACCGTTCAATATATGTTAAATGGAACAATATTTTTGGGGTCAGTATTTATCATGGGTCCTTTTTCTTAGTACTAGTCATGAGCGTTTTAGTTATTTTTCCTGTTGGAGGGTTGAATAAATAACTACTTAAGTGTTACATTCTGCTATTTGTTTATTGCCATTTGTGTTTTTAACCATATTGTACATTTAGAATAATTTTTGGGGGATAATTCTACTTTAGGGTTATAGCATCAGTGGCATAAATTTGTTTCAATATTATCATTTATCATCTATATTTTCTTCAGCAATATATCACACTTCAAAGTTTGTTATTGTGAGAGGCCTATCTGCACCCAATTAACATAATAAAACTTAGAGCATGGGTGTTGTTTTGCAAATTTGTTACCAACATTCTTCTGGAAGTTGCCACAGGCGCCATTATCATTTTGGTTTGGTCTTGCATGGGGTTGCCAATAGGCCTGTCACTATAATTATTATATTGACTTATATACGGTACTTATATACTCAATATAAGATAGATGGAAAAATATGTATTGGGGCGTCAGTATTTATTGTGTGTACATTTTCTTTCGGAAATTTTGGGTTATTTTTGACTATACAATAAGATTTGACCTGTAGACGGTTGAATTAATAACTTCTATGTCTCATTACAGATGTAAACTAAGTACTAAAGTGTTTCATTCTGCTATTTATTTATTGCAGTTCATGTTTTTTTTTTTTTTTTTAAACAATATTGCAGATTTAGGCGTTATTGTGGTTTAAATCTGCTCTTAGAATATCTTGTGCAAGTGGCATCAGTTGGTTTCAATATTATTGTTGAACATTTTACATAAATCTACCTACTTGATATATTTTAGCACTAACTAAATGAAAGTGCGTGCCAGTTGCAGTCTGAATTGAAACTGGGCATGGGAGAATAAGGTGAATAGTAAAGCGTTCATATTGATCAATGAAAAGGTATGACTTTCCAGATCGATGTAATTGATGCAAATTTACAATTGTAGTTTAAGCTGTGCTTTTAATGCAGGTGTTTGGTTAATATTTTTGATGAAGACTATATCGACAGTTATTTTTAGCTCCCACCATTTGTTATGGACTATTTCCCTGCTGTCAGACAGATTTTGAAGATAGGTATCATCTGTACTTACCCTGTCAAGACGTGTCCAGAAGCAAAGCCTGTGTTACCTTGAAACCTGTTTTTTTGCCATTACTTTCCCCATTTTGCTCCAAAAGTCTTCAGCTCTGAGTGGCAAGACCTAGAGCCCTTTTGTTTACGTTGCCTTATTTTCTTTTGTCATTTTTCTGTCTGCTTTTTCAGATGAGCGATGTGAAGCGCCTACGTCCGCGCCTCAACCACATCCTTTTCCAGTTACAGTTCGAGGAGCAGGTCACCAACCTCCGTCCGGACATCCTCTCTGTGAGCACGGCCTGTGATGAGGTCAGGAAGAGCCCTTCGTTCGGGCGCTTGCTGGAGCTGGTGCTGCTGCTGGGCAATTACATGAATGCTGGCTCTAGAAATGCCCAGTCATATGGGTTTGACCTCAGTTCACTGTGCAAGGTGAGAGGAGCGAAACTGACCTTAACAACCATTGCATAACTATCCCTTCAGCAAATGTGTTTTTGGATATTAAAAATAGGCTTTCTTATTTGGGTCATTAGGAAAAGCATCTACCTAAAGAAGAGCAAAGTAAAATGGGTCTCTTACACAATTTAGCTCTTTTAACCTAGACTTTGATTGAAAAAATTGAGAAAAAGTTGGCTCTTAATACCTTTTGTAATTGGTATAAAGTCATAGTATTGTTTTTAATATTTTCATCCATGAGGCAATGACTAGGCTGATGGCAATATCCACTTTTCTATAATCATTCTATGAACAAAGCATGTGTACATTTTAAATTACTATTATTAAATTTATTATCAGTAGAAATAACACTAATGTTTTTTTTTTTTTGTTAGAGTGGATTTTTTCAAGTCCATATATGCTGTTTGAGTTTTTGCACATTTTATACAAACTAAAAGCTTACATGAGATGGACCAGAAACAAGATTGAAGGTTGGATGCTTTGTGATAAAAAGACAGGCATTTTTATTGCATTGAATCTGTGTTGACAGAGAGGGAAGTGTACTCGTGGAAGTAGGGCTCTCTCAGCGCTTACATTACAGCTGATGGGTCTCTGTGCAGTTTCCACAGTAACAACCTCTGCAGCCATTAATCACTGCCACCTCTGTGCCCCGTTCGACTGTGGTGCTTATGTTCATATCAACACTGCATGCATACGAAGACTTCTTTATTTACATATGTGGAGGTATTGGCAGAAGCACAGTTGTATTATTAGTAGGATATGTTTGCTAACTTGTTGCGCCTTTGTTAGCACCCCTGTGTCTTTATCTTTTGTCAGACTCATGGGACCAGGGTTAGATTCAATGTCACAGATAGGAAATTCAGAGGAAGACATCACCTTCTGCCTGCCCCTCAGTTTGACAACTTAATTCCAAGGCACACTCTGCGGCTCAGGAAAATTGCACCCAGCCCCACCGAAAAAGCAAAATGTTTACATTGTCAACTATGATTACCATCCATCTAAATTCAGAAAGAAACCTTTTGTGAGAAAACACTTGAAGCTTTTGAAAATATGGGAAAACAGAAATGAAAAGAGATGAGAATGTTTGATTAGGGGAGATAATACAAACATGATTAAACTCTGCGGGGCTGAGTGCACTGCTGTCTACCAATAGATCACCTAGAGAGATACGCAGCGACGCACTCCATGGGAGATGTGTTTGGCTGGAATACTGAGGCGCATCTTGGAATTAGACTGTAAAAGAGCACGGATGGAAATTTATCCGGCAAATTGAAAAATTGTTGTGTGAGGGGAAGATGGGTACAGAGCACAAAAGTGGTCATCACAGTCTGACTATGTCAGAGCAGCATGAGTACAAGAGAGAATCAGCTGCGGTACAGTCAGTCACTCAGCATTTATAAAGCCTATGAATGAAGCCTAAGGACATTTCTTGTGCTCCAGTGAAGTGAAAAACAAATATACTTTTTTAAGCACAATTTTGTATTTATCTGTACAGAAATACAAAAGGCACAGCAGCACATAACAAAACTACTATTTTTTGTATATATGTTATTTCTTATGAAACTTCTAACTGCTTCTTGAGTTTTTGTGTAGTAGACAAAAGAATATGCTGATTCCAATACTGTAAAACTTTTTGATACTAGTATTAGGGCCATGATATAGGTTCCATAGCCAGTTAGTCTTTCACTCCCTATTATTTGGAGTCATTATGGGATTTTGATACAACTTTAAGATTGTTTTAACATTCAAATAATGTTTTATAGAATCAACATATACACTGATTACTTTTTTTTCCCTCCAAACAGCTGAAGGATACAAAGTCAGCTGACCAGAAGACGACATTACTCCACTTCCTGGCTCAAGTGTGCGAGGAGGAATTCCCAGACGTGATTAAATTTGTTGATGACCTGGAGCATGTGGACCGCGCCAGCCGAGGTAATTCACAATATTGCCCAAATCTACAGAAAGATGCATTTGATTATCAGACAGCCTGTAATTAGACTGAAAATAATTGCGCATAGGACATCATTAAGGTGTAATGTGGGTACATTGAACATCTTGTATTGAGCTAGACAACCAAATTAAGTTCGGACTTGACGTGCTGCTTACCTGTTAAGCTTGAAATATACAAATAAGACATGTTTTCCTTTTTTATTGACTTGTTCTCTCTCAGGATATTGCACCTTATGATTTCCTTTCATAACAAATAAGCTGCAAGTGCAATCTAACGTATGTAGTCTCAAAATGAACTTTCACTACCCCACTCTGTATTTTTATGTGTATATTCATAGAAAATAAATCCATGCATGCTGCACAGTGTATCACAGATTCATTATAGCATGGGGTTCAGAGACTTCCATTGGCTCTGTAGACGTTGTTCATTCATCTATGGGAATATGAGAAACTAGCATGGAACCAATTTGGGGCTGTGGAGTGGATGGGCTAGAAATTTGGAGTGTGTTCAGCCAAAAACTGTGACTTGGTGCTTTGTTGTGAAGAATTCAAGTTGAGTCCAATTTCAGGATGCACTCAAAAAACTCATTTTCTCAAGCAACCAAAAACCTCCCGATACAATTTCCTAAACATGAAGAATGTTTTTAACTCATGAGAATCCATCTTGGCATGCACCCGTTCTCAGGATAAGCAAATGGGCGGACCAATCAAAGAGCAGCATTGAGGTTTGTGCAGAAGCCAAAGGCAAAGTGCTCATGCAAACCAAAAGAAAGATGACGACGCTGATAGTTTCGCCCTATTTTTGCGTCAATACGGGCTTTTTTTTTCTTTGTGCATTTGTGGACAGGGAAGATGTCTTTTCTCTCAGTTATATGCAACAAAAGTTACATGTTTTGGCTTGTTCCATTGTTGTGATGCTTCGGTCAGTCAGATTCAAATACCGTAAATGTCGAACTGTAAGCCGCTACTTTTTTCCTATGATTTGAACCCTGCGGCCTATACAACGGTGCAGCTAATTTATAGGTTTACTGGCTAACAGCCACTGGTGGGCACTCTCTACCTCTAAATCCAAAAGTGTGACAGATGTGGGGAAAGATTATGCGCTGCAGAATACAGTAGTTTTGATTTTGAACATTTTGTGCATCATGCACACACCCTCAACATCATGGAAGCGCACAAAGAAGTGCATATGATGAAGTTTTTAAGTTAAAGGTAATCGATCTGACCAACAAAGAAAGAAATTTAGCCACTGCACATAAGTTTGGCATGAATTAATCAATGGCGCGACGTTTGGAGGCGGCAGCAGGAAGAACTTAGTCAGTCTAAAAAAGATGACAAAACCTTTCAGAGGAAATAAAAGCAGACAGCCCGTGTTGGTGCTGTTTTATTTTCTAAACATACAGGTATGTTCATCCCGTGTTCATGGCCTGTTTGTATCGTACTATCAATTTTTAGGCACAGTTTTAAAAAAGCATGTCTTAAATTAAAACTTCCGTGTACCGTCTTTCTGTGTAATTATCTCATGTTACAACATAAAAACCTGTGGCTTATATTCAAGTGTGGCTTATGTATGTACAAAATAGATTTTCTTTTAAAATTTTGCTGGTGCAGCTTATATTCAGGTGTGCTCAATAGGCCGATATTTACAGTATTCGTCATGATGTTCCATGTTTTCCGATTGCTTTCAGTGAGAGCCATCCCAGACTGATAATGTGTAGAACTTAATTCAGAGTGCTTCACATATAAATCTGGTGTGAGCTGGTTTACCAGTTTGTGCCGTGGACGAAATCAAAAAGCCTGTACTGAATCTCTGAACAGCACAGAGAAATTCTTAGAGGGAAATCTCAACATGTACTCATAATGCATACTTCAAAAGACATCATGTACATTCTCAATACATTATGACTAAGCAAATTGTACTTAAATTTAGTTTTTAACATGGAAATAAAAATACAGCACTGTAACTCATGAAGTCAGTTCTCAAATTAGATCTGATCAATGAAAGGTAATTGGGGAAGACAACAATTTAAATCTTAATAGTTCCAAATCCAATATTGTTTTTATAACAGTTTGCTCACACCTGTCACTGTTTCATTATCACAATGTTCAGCTAATGTTCTCTTAATATTATACAGCTCTTTTTGATGTCAATTTAAGTATGTCTTTGTTTATACACTCCTTTTATATTCCTCTGTGTTCCTCTCGGGGGAATTTTCTGAGATCAGATGCTAAATGGACTTGTAAACATCTAATGTCTCTCACCGCTTTAATGTTAGTTACACTGTTGTTCTTCCTCGCTTAGTGCAACATAATAGACTCTTTTGTGAGGTCATGTTTCCTATTTAGCGTAGACAGTACTCTAAAAAAGGCTGACGATCAACATCATCTACCATGGACATCCTTCCTGTGTAGAGGATGGCCATAGTGCTAAAGGTCACATGTAAGGCTGACCGGGGCACCTTGTTTATATTGCTACAGGCACAACTCAAGAGGAGTATATACAGTATACACATTGTAAGCTCAATCTCACCTCAAGTGCCTCTTTACAATAGATCCAAGCCAGGACCATACAAGGACTAAACCAGGCTAGATTAAGCTAATATGTCATCCTAACAAGCCCAGGAGTAAACCCAGAATTTTGGGTGGGCGATAATGTCTAAAATGTACATCTCTCAAAATATTTTTTGTAATTATCTTGGCTATACGACTATGACTATGCCCATTAATGTATTGGTTAACTGGTTTGTTCCAGTATTGCAGAAATTGTAAATGAACTGTAAAATAAACCACAAAATTCCATAAATATTGCCTTTTATCTCTGAAAGATGACACAGAAGATTTCTGTTCTCTTTACTTTTTATCAGTACATTTTGCAACCTTTTTAAATTGGCTTTTAGTACAGACAGTGTTTTGAATATTGAAATTCTACATATCCTCAAAACATTTGCGATATAAATGTTTTCATTCTTTTCCCAACTCTACCCAGATGTAAACCAGGCCACACTTAACTCTCTAAACCAGCAACAGTGACTATTTTTGGTCATTACCCAAACCCCTTTACCAAAATAAAGCTAAATAAATAATCAAGAACTTAATACAGAAGTGAACCAACGAGCAAAGAGAAATCAGTAGGAAATTTGGGCAAAACTAGGTTTGAACAACTGGTTAAAACAGAATTCCATATTTGCTTCCTGCAGACTCTACACACTGTGCGGTATGTGGGAGTAAAAGAAAAACATGACAAAATGTGGCTGATATGTGTGTCTTAATTGTTTGGACTACCTCTGGAGAGCTCCTGTGGCGTTTGTTAGGGTTTTGATAATCTGCGTATAATGATGCTCCAGTGAGGTCTTTATTCTCGTGCATAAAAGCAAGTGGGTCCTCCTCAAGCCCCTGGCGAAATGCACAGCTGAGATGAAACGAGATCCTTGAATTTCTCTTGAGCTATGTCCACAGTTCTTTCTTCGCACTTTTGAAGAATTATAGCTTTAAATATATACATCTTGCCATGTCCTTCTGTATGTTTGTCATTTACGGCCATCTGTGGTCTTTAGTGTCTTCCTTTACTTGGTTTGAGAAGGCCATAGGATGCACTACGTGACCATGGTACATTTGGAGGCTCAACAAAGAGATTACTTGGCCATGAAAACAGCAGGACTCAAAACTGTTCCTCTTCTCATGGCAATACTGATGAAATCTTTATCTCGCAGTACCCTTATATGGGGCCACCATAGCAAATGAATTACTATGAAGCATTACTGACTCATGTTTTGTATAGCTCCCATTTACTTTTTTCATAACAAGAGAGAACAACTTATAACGTTACCAGACATTGCACATCACTTTGGGGAATTGGGGTGCTTTGTGCCTTTTTATCAACTAGATCTATCCATTCTGCCACTGTGAAGGGCATGCTTAAATTTGTAGATGCATTATCCAAGGTTAAGTTGACACATGGCTTTTTGAGAGATGTTTAATATAGTGAAATAGATGCGATGTATGTGATGTAGAAGATGGCAGATTAAAATGTGCCTTGGGACCTTGAAAGGAAGTTGTTTTATTTTGCAGCAAAGATACAGCAGTTTTGGGTTAAATTAGTTCATGCCAAACAACACGCCTGCCTTTGTTCTGTGGCCAGATTAAACATTCAATAGCTCCAATGACATTTTCAGTGACCTTCATATTTTTTTATATAAAGCCGCCGCCATCGCATGTAAAATATATGTGGCCTGCTTTTTCATCTCTACTCCTAGTCCCAGCTGCTAGGCCCATCAGTCTAGTCACTCTTTTCTGTCAGGCCGTGGTCTCCAATGGCACATCGTCTTTTTTTCCACTCGCTTAATTTCCATACATCACGGGCATGATCTATGGAGGAGCTGTGTGCGTTCCGGGGCCAGGCTGTTTGCGAGTAGCTATGCATACTCGCGTGCTCCGGTAAGTCTCATTTATAGCCCAGCAGGTAGGCAGAGTAATAAAGCGAAGTCAATGGGGGATTTGACCTCTGCAAATGTACCCATTATTATTTGTCGAAAATGTCTTATATCTCTTTGCAACTGCTCTGGACCACTGGGGCAGTCCAGGCCCCGTTACTCATAAAAAAACAGAAAGACAAAGCGAGCAGCCGATACAAATGTCTCCATTGTGAGAAGGGTCTTAATTTATTTACACAATTGCATAGCAGCTCAGGGAAATGTATACTGCTCTAAACATTCAGGAAAAATTTAAATAAACCATCATAGAGTTAGTTTTTGTATATTATTTTATTATTTCACCAGGACTCCCACCATTCACTATATGAGCCCCATCCTCAAACAACTTCATTGGCTTACCATAAAACAAATGTTCAACTTTAAAATTCTCCTCACCAGATTCAAAGCTAGTCATAACCTCGCTCCATAATACCTCTCCAATCTCCTCCACATTGCCTCTCCCTTTCACTCTCTCCACTCCTCCTCTTCTGTCCAGCTCTCTGGTCCCTCTGGTAGGGGGGGCAGAGCCTTCAGCTTCTCTCTCCCACCCGACCTCTGCAACATCGATTCCCTGACTCTCTTCAAATCACGACTCAAAACTTGTTCAGACAATTCTACACCACACTATGAATGAAGCCCCAGGATCATGAACTATTAAAATAATATAGCAATAATATGAACTGTTTCACTAATACAAGAATCGCATGCATTTCAGAGCATGGTTGTGGTGGTCTACTTATTTAAAAGGTTAGCAGGGTTTATACTAAACGAGGCCCAATGCATATTTACAGATGCCTGAAAAAATTAGCATACACGTTAATTTGAACACTTTAGTGCGAAGAGGGTACTGCACAAAATGTCACTATCCTGCTCTCTTATCCAGTTTGTGGTAAAACACGGCTGCAGATGAGTTTGTAGTAAATTAAAATGTCATAATTTGAGGAAAAAAAATATGCTCTGGCAATATTTTTGGAGCGATTTTTATCAGCCATCGTATTCTTTGATTCTAAATAATCTGTATTGCTTTGGCCATGATCTCATTTTGGTTGATCTTCTCATATGCCTTTGTTTTATGGTAACCACATCACTATTGGTTTATTTTTAATTGTAAGCTACAAAACCACTCCTACGTTTTTGCTATAGTGCATCATCAGTGGGATTTAATAATTTCTATTAACAGACTGCCTGCCTGGCCGAGCTCCACTCCCACACACTGCCCACACCTCATTCAGCAGATTGTGTCTCTTGGATATTCACACGGCTTTAAAACCAGAGTATAATGAAAATGAGGCAGAGAGAAAAGATCCCAGATTTACAGACTGTTTGCTGATACAGTGTTTAATTAATTATTCTATTAACTAAAGGTTTAGAAATCTTGGAAAAGGAGAGTGCAGAGGCTGAATACACAACCCTGAAATTAGGTTTGTGTGTTGTTCTATTGGCATGCAATTTTAATTCAAGTTTTGTATGCTCAGGTTCTCTGTCTGTTATCAAGGTGCTATAGGCAGAATAATGGTAAAGCTTTTTGTGTGTCTAGACTAGAGATGTCACAGCCACATTTCACATCAACATTTCACCGTTACAATTACTGACACAAAACAACAATGAAATCCGTTATTCATTTTCATTCACTCTGTCTAAAAGATTCTCATTGCTCCAACATGTGAACAGCTTCATGAAATCAAACTTTCATGAATCAAATCGCAATACAATAAGTTAGGGATATTGTTATTTTTCCAATTTTCGTATGAATTTTAATGAAATAAGTAAAAGTTCCCTTTGATATTACTAATAATGAATGAGAGGAAACGCCATTTTCATGAGTTTAATATTTATTACCACAAAAATTTAGACAATAACAATGATAGCCCCAAATAACAAAAATTGGCTATGTCAGTAGCGGGCGTTTCCACCATTTGCCATAATGACAGCTTGACAGCGACGTCTCATGCTCCTCACTATCCTCATGGTGTTGTTCTGAGGTAATGCGTTCCACAAGTGCTACACGCAGTTCTGCCAGGTCACGTGGGGGTGGGGTACAACCCATCCAGTCTCTGCTTCAGCTGGTCCCAGATGTGCTCTATGGGGTTCAGGTCAGGGAACATTGCTGGCCATACCATATGAGGCACTCAGACTTCCTGAAGTTGAGCTGTGACAATTCTGGGGCAATGTGGTGGAGCATTATCATCCATGAACAGAAAGTTGGGGGTATGCTGGTGGAATTGGGGGATGATGATGGGTTCTATGATGACCAGATAATCCTTACATCACAGCAGACGTTGCCTGTAATTGGCTGGAGCAAGAATCACATGACAAAAAAGAAAAATCCTTGAATACACAAGTACAATATAATTGTTGTCTATGTTAGAAAAGGAATTCAAGTAAAGGATACTAGCATACTGAAGTCACAAAAGTTTGCTTTTTAAAAAAATGTAGCAAACAATCCAATAAACTTGAACTTAAGATTTATTCCATCATTATGAGTTAAACTTTGAGGTGCTAGAAATAACAGACATTGGGTAAGAAGAAGGAAAATGTGTTACATGTCTGCCTATAGAGGTGAATTAAATCACCTATGTTTTAAATCATCCTGTTAACACTTCATTAGACATACAGTGGGAAGAGAAATGTCTCAGTTTCCACATTAATGTTAGCGATAATATATAAGTCCTCAAGTCTTGAAGTTTGTTCCCTTTAATATCTTGAGCATGCTTAGCGGCATTGAAGTCTTGGCTTTCTTCCTTTTAAAATGGATGATGGTGGATCAAGGGAAGTTTTGAAACTACTTAAAATAAGCAGCTTATGCCTCTTTGTCATGCACAGTATAATCAGGGTAATTTCAGCTATATGTTATATTCTGTGGCTTGCTCAATGTGTCAGCAGAGACTAAATTGCAGCAATATAGGCTTTAAATTTTCACCTCTATGGGATACAAAAACTGTGCTAAGAGTTTTTAGATAGAAAATTGTAAACATAGCTCAAAAAAGCAACATGATTTCTTTGTCAGCAGGAGCACTGTTATTGCATTATTGTAATTACTGCCCCAGCTACAAGCATAAAAGGCAAAATACAATAATAAACACTTTGGATATGTTTTGTATTGATGTTTTTTGTCTCCTACCGACATTTATGTGTGAATTCATATAATAAGCATGCATAACTGTGTCGCATTCTGCTATAATTTCTGCTCCTTGTCAAAATGTTTTTCTCCACAGCAGCCTCAAAATAACAATGCATTTGATTGAGTGTGCAATTGAGTTGTACTTTTGCTTACATTTTTCCATGACTTCTCTGAATATGCCTTGTCTGTGCCTATGTGGGTGTGTGTCAGTGTCTGCAGAGAACGTAGAGAAGAGCCTGAGGCAGATGGAGCGGCAGCTGCTACAACTAGAGAGAGACCTGGAGACCTTGTCCTCCGCTGATGACCCCAGCGACATGTTCTTCACCAAAATGACAATATCCTTTTCGTACCTTTGTGTATCTGGTAGAACTGTTTTTTCTTTGGTTGTTTAGTCAGTTGATGGCGTCTTTCTCAACCAATATTTGCATTGGTCAACTAATCATTTTGTTTAGATTATAAGGATTTATATGGGACAGCAGCAGAAAGTGAGTTAGCTGACGATTTTTGTATTTTTTAGTATTTAATAACTGTAAGGCAGATTAAACTCATGATTCACAAGTTTAATCTGTCTATATAAATACATTTCCTAGCACTTTCTTCTACATAAATAGTCTTAGCATGAACTCCCATGCAGGTGCAGTTTGGGTCAGATAAATAGAGATGCGTAATCATTTTAAAAGCTTTTGTCAAACCCCTTCTTCTAGTCAGCTAATCAGGACATGTCTATAGTTGACCAAGACATTTTTAGTCAACTACAGCCCACAACATTTAAAACTTTTTCCCTGGAAAATAAACTAGTGAGGAGACTGCCAGATTTGCCTAGCATAGCAAAAGCTATGGCAAAACCATTATTGTTAAAACACTCCATCTTTTCAGTGGTAATTTTTTCCAGTTAAAAGCCTGTGTTCACGTAATCGAGTGAGTCAAACAATGTATCCTGATTTCTGGTTTACAATACTCAATATTTGTTTAGCATTATACTGGAGAAGCTCGTTCCTGGAAGAGCGGCTAACTTTAAATAATAAACATGTGAATGTATAACATGACAAAATCATAAATGGTTTGCCATGGTGACCTTTGAAAGTGAAGAGAGGTTGGTTGTGGTTGATTGTATAAACACATAATATGTATCCTAGTAATGACGTCTACATGATACTTCATGAGAACATTGCATTAACATGATGACAGTAAACCCTTAGAAGGCAGTCCTTTGAGAGATGTGTGTTGTTTGTGTAACTTGTGACCAGGTACTAGTGTATCTTGAAAAGATGAATTGAAACCTTCTGGAAAATATCAAACAAATGAAAACTTTTACACTTTTTCAAGTTGCTGTGGTTTTCACAAACAACATTAAGATGACTAATGAAAAAGCAGATGGTTACACAGATTGGGTTGTGACACTGACTGGAGCTAGTGAAAAGGCATTATAGTTTATTATGTTCATCTACACCTGTTCATATCGCCATGCACAAGTTTGAATTCTTAGGACATTCAGATTAAACGATTATGCCATTATATGAATGCTCACAAGTAAAAGCAGAAATGTAAAATTATTTCCAAAACAGTTAAATTCAGCATTTATTTGTTATTTATTTACCTAAAAATATAAATTAATTGGTTTATTAGTATTTTTAGTATCAACACATCCACAGTTTATATATGATAGGATGAAATTCACTTTGTGCACTTTGTAACTTTTCTGGTGGAGGGTTTGGCATGTGCTTGTCTCCATGAAAATTTTATTGCTTTTGCCTGCGGAATGTTCCACAGAATTGCATTAAACTGTTCTTGCAATTATTTAATTGTGTTTTTATTGATAATAATATCCTGAGGAAAAAGGCATTCTGAATGTAACTTGGCCAGGTGATGTTAACTTGCTTGTTGTTTATTCGTTTCATGCCATACTGTGGAACATCCCAAGCAAAGCATTAACATTTCCATGGAGATAAACAGGGGGCAGACCCTCTACCAGAAAAGCTACATAGTTCACCTTTAACTTTTGACTCATCAAATGTATTGTATAGATATTTTTTACAGCTTTAGCTTAACAGTTTTCTCCCTCCATCACAGCAGACTGATTGATTGAAGCACACATCCCCGCTTTTATCATTAAACTAAACTGTGAATGTTAATTACTCACTAGCACTCATATTGCACTGACACCTGTCCACTTTGATTGGCGTTGCATCATTCTTGTATCATCTTGATTTTCTCCATCTCTCTGACAGCTGAGTTTTAGTCAAGTAAAGTTTGTGTTCAATAATACAGCGTGTGCCCATAGCCCCTCGGCCCTGCCTTCATGTAGTTTTGATCAATTGCCTTGGGGCTGGGCCGCTCAAGTCTAGGCTGTTGTAGTTAGCTGAAAACTTTCAACACAGAAACGTTCACTGAGAATGGACTTGACAGCTGTCTTGCAATTTTTCTCTGCAGCTGGTTCTTCATCAGAAATGCCTAAGTTATAATTAAAACAACATTTTAGAAAAGTAAGTCAACATTTTGGAAAAGTAAACGAACAATACATTAGTCAGGCAAAACATTAAGACCACCTTTTCTTACAAATTTTCTATAAAAACTAGCAATAACTTAGAAGAAGCTCAACCCACAACAAGAAAACGACCCAGTTGTCTTGGTAAAAAAAAATCTAAATCAAAGCTTTACACTTTAAAACTTCATCAATGAACTTTCTAAACACAAGAATCCATGTATTCCCCTATATGTTTTGTATTCAATTCTTCATAATATCTTGCCTAATTATTGTATTAAGTTCTTAAGTTCCTTTTGGGGGCGACAGTAGCTCAGTTGGTTGGGTGTTTGTCCACTGATCCGAAGGTTGGCGGTTCAAATTCTGCTCTCTACATAAACATCATTGGGTGAGTGGTTAGATCCACTGACTTGAAGGTTGGCGGTGCAATTCCAACCCTCACAGATGAATGCTGTCGTTGTGTCCTTGGGCAAGACTTAACCCACCTCGCCCCCAGTGTCTGCGTACACTGGTGTATGAATGTGTGTGTGAATGGGTGACTGGTTCCTTGTTGTAAAGCGCTTTGAGTGCCTTGAAAGGTAGAAAAGCGCTATAAAAATGTGACCATTTACCATTTTTTTGGTTTTTGGTGTCAAACTTGCAAGTTGTGCTCTGCTGTAATTCATATAATGGTATGGTCAGCTATTAAGCCAGGTGCCTTTCCTAGCAACCCTTTTCATTATTAAGATTAGTAGTATCAGTAAAAAAACAAAACAAACGTAAATGGTATTCACTTGGCATGCCGCTGCAATTCTGTCAAAAATATAATTAAAATGAGACAAAAAAGAGACGGTAAGATGTAGTGGGCACTAGACTGAGCAAGTGAGAGATTTTGTCCACTATGATACTTATCTGCTTTGCTCTCTTTGGGGTCCCTCAGCCTTGACTTGTGCCTCTTTCCTCTGTCACTGCTGCGGGAGCTGTGGCATGGACAGACTGACAAGTTAATCTGGAACTCAGTCTACTGAACAGCATTTAGTTTGATGTGAAGAGCGATATTTGTATTCTCAGCCACATACGACTCAGACCTCAAATTGGCCAATCAATTGAGCCATAATCAAGGTGGACAATTGACCTGAAGTGAAGCTGTTTATGTGCTTGTTTTTATCTGCAAAAGAAGTAATCCTTAGTCATTAACGGCAAAAGTTGGAAATATATTTTGACTTCTGACTTCTCCAATACTTTCACAGTTGTTTTTGCTAAATATCTGCTTGTCTTCAGTGGTAAATTTAAATTAGTTCAAGACAAACCTTTGAGAATAAATGTACACTGAATTAAGGTTATTATAGTAATTACTACACCTGCTAGTGTTTAAAGGGTGAATATCGCACTATTTTCTGTTTCCTCATCACAAACAGACCTGGAGTTGTGTTTTGTTTCATTCCCACATGTTTAACACACAAATCCTGCATATTTAGGCCGAGCTCTTCTCTCAAACTGAAAAGACTCTGTTCCACCTTGTGATGTAATCAGAATCAGAATCTTTATTAATGGCCACACAAATAAATTGGTGGAATTTGCATCCGGTACAGCATTTACAAAGCTCACATCTGTGTTGTCAGACATACAGCACATAGAAGACAACAACAATGTGGTAATACGGTGTGCTCCACTGTGTTTATAACTCTATACACCTTCACTAGAATAATGTGTATGATTTCAGCCCTGGAATTGCAAGTGTCTACTGAATTAAAGGTAGCTGTTGACTTGAAAACCACCGCTATGTGACATCACTGTGGAACAGAGCATTTTGAGCTTTGGAGTTGACTGATAATGCAGAATTACTTAAACATGTGTGAATGAAACAAAGCACAACTCCAGTTATGTTTTGAGGAGGTGCCCGCATTCTAACATGGCTTAAAGCATCACAATCTATTTTGTGCAATATAGGACCTTAAAATGCTTTTCTGAGACCTTTGCATTGTCAAATTCTTCTCATAAAATTATCCACAATTTAACACTTTGACTTATAGAGATTTTTAATTACATATTCATTTTGCTTCTGACATTACATATTTACAGTGAAATGCCTCATAAACTCCATTTGCTAGGAGCCAGATGTGCTTCACAGATGCTGTAGGCTGCAGGGGGTTATGACAGCTAACACAGAGTAGCAACAAAGCACTTATAATAGCAGGTCTCCCAATGCTAACATTACAGTGCACCGCTGACAAGAGGTTTCTCAAGCTTCACCTCCGCCAAGCAACAAGTAGGATTTACCATAATGCTGAAAAATACAGTAAAGTCAGATGTTACATGATGGATGTTGCCCTTGACAACGACTTCACAGCTTCAGCACGGTTGCACGGGAGCAGTATGCCAAACTGGTGATCATGCACGGCAACATGCAGTCGCTCTATCAAAATCTCCTGGAGTTCTTTGCTGTCGACCCCAAGAAGACCTCTGTGGAGGAGCTGTTTACGGATTTGAGCAACTTCCGCGCCATGTTTTCTGTGAGTATACAAGATTGTAGTTTGGAGGTGTAAAATATTGTACAACACCATGTACAAAATAGCATGTACTGTTACAATCACAATACTAAAATTTCAAACTCGATTTTGTTACTAAGGAATAAATACCACAATGATAATTAAAAAAAACAAAAACAAAAAACGCTATTTCCTTAGATGATAGAATGCCATTTTCAACATTAATTTGTTTATCTATACCAACGCTGTGTCCCTACCTGGGGTAGCCTAGACAGGGCACACACACCCGTTCCCCTCCCTCCTTCCCCTCCCCAAACCCTCCCTCCTCGCGTTTAAGGACTGATCTAACCCACACCACACTGCACCAGGGTCAGCTGCACAGCCCAGTGTGGGCACTTCCACAGCAGGGCCTCAGCCGAAGCTGGTTTCCCCTGCCGCTTCATACCAAGACCAGTCCTCTACCACACCCATCCATTCATTCATACACAAACTCTCTCCATTCATCCCAAATTATATTGCAGTACTTTCTTTTATATTACCATGTGGCCTTACGTCTGTGTAATCCCTCAGTCGTCCAGGTATACGTGGGTTATGAAGCTATTCAGAAAAGGTTCATTTCTGTCATGTTGATGCAACTATTTTAGTATTGATAACTGTTCAAAAGAGTATAGACTATTTATCAGATTTTTGATACTTTGGACAACTCTAACATAGAGACACAGTTATATCTGGATTCAGTGCTTTTACATGATCTGTACCGCAGCTAAAATGACTAGATTGGGCCTTTATTATTACTACTTCTATTATGTTCCGAAGGGCAGAGCAATTAATCAAGAGATTGAGATTCAGTCATGTGTAATCACCAATGATAAGGTTTGGGTTTTTGAATCAAGAGGTCTACAGCCAATCTTCTGTTAGTAAAAGCCAGAGCAGAGTTCAGACTTTGCAGGAAAAAACATTGATTAGTTTTTGTGTTGGATGGGAGAGAGTAAAAGTCTGTATTGTTTATGTTCTTGAAATCAATACTAAGCCATTTTTATTCTTTTATTTAGAAAAGATTAAATAAAATTGAACACAAAATCGAGATGGATCAATATGAGGAAAAAGATTGGAAATTTTATTGTTGTTTTTTCCCATATTGTCCAGCCTATACCGAATATGCACTCGGAGTGTCCAGCAGCAGTAGTTTCTAGGGTAAAATTTAAATCAGTACAATACCAGTCGGAGGTTTCTGCTGTGGAGACCAACTGTGTTTAATCAGTGGGATTAGTGGCACAGGCCACTGGGTGATACAGATAATAGCAGCTAATTAGCCCTCTGAAGTTCCTACCCTGCCCCCCATTTAACATTTACCACACTCACACAAATGGATTTCATGGCATTCTTTCCTCCATAGTCATTAGTTTTGCTTTAGATTTTACTATGCTCTAATGCTCTAGCTGTGCATTTGTTTTAGTCAAAATGCACTGGGTTGCTATCTTGCTATGAGTGGCTTTTTGGTGGTGTTGTCACTGGCATTATTTTTTTTCCTATCCCTTAGCATCCCTTAGAAACTATAGCAATATAGCCTTTCCTGACAGGCAAGTAAACACGCAGTCAACCACGAGCATCCCTCTCCACCTGCCTTCAGGCTGCTCAAGAGGCAGGCCATGATCATTTTGTGGTTTAATATTTCGGAGAGTTATTCGAGTCTTCGATTTCTCTGAGGTTCCATCCTTGAGGTTAATAGCAAGTCTAACCAACTCACCTCCAGACTAGACTTGTGCGCATATGTCTGCAGTAAATGATTTCATACACTTCCCAAGAGTGTTTTTAAAAGATAATTTAAACTCTCCTAAGAAAAGCAGTTTATATACTCTGCAAGTTATGTTCAAGCCAATGTCTGTAGAAGCCTTTCCTTGCACCAACAAGAGTTAATGACTGTGCCAGTGAAAGGTGGAGTGGCCAAGTGTTTAAAAGACTAGCATTATATGGTCAAAACTCCCTGGGTAGCTATTTACTCCCCTGTGGTAGGTCAAGGTGTAAGCTGCTTCACCTCAGCAATTCGTCCAAATGGGCTCACCGTACAGTACAGACATATCCAGCAGAAGCCAAGGCTGGGTCAGTCAACATGGGCACACAGTAAATCTCCTCAGCACAACCTCTGGGTCAAATCTGTGTCAGCATTTACACTGCTGTGCCAAAGCCCATGCTAATAGCCGTGTGCTGTCTTAAGGAGTGAATATAGCCATGTGTCCAATGTGTGTAACCTGTGCTTGTGTACTTGTGTGTCTATGTGATTTGATGTTGACAGTTTTTTATACGGGAGAGACGTTTAGCCGTTTCATGCACAAGGACCCACACAAGCACACACACACGTACACACGCACACATAGAGCGTGCTCAGTCACCCGTAGAAAGGAGACCCAGGGCGAGGCCGCGCATCTGACAGGAATCCAATTGAGCGTGTCTAATGGCGGACATCCAGGAGAGGAGGAGGGGGAAGCAGACCTGCAGTGATGAAGGAGAGCTGAGGGCAATTTCCTCTGAGACTAGGCAACACCGCACCCCACCTCCCCCTACACACACAAGCCCTCCACTCACTGCTTGTAGCCCTATATTACACTCTAAATGGATGCTTCGTCACAACATGAAATCACATGACACTTCATATTTCTGTGACCCAGTTTTCGGTTACTTTTTCTCTACACCTCAGCAGTTTGATTTGAATAAACTACTCGCTCTTAACTACAGTTCTGGGAAATTGTAGCTGGAGGAGTTTTAGAAAGGTTTGATCATGTATAAAAAAATCAGTAATTATGTCTTAAGTTAAAGGTAGATCAGAGCAAACAACTAACATGCTAACACTAAAATGATTTCTAATCAGGCCTGTCACGATTACAGATTCTGAAGCATGATATATTGCTGAAGAAAATATAAAACGATAATATTGAAACTAATGTTTGCCTCTGACACAATAACACATAACTAGAATTACCCCCCCAAAAAAAATATTCTAAATGTATAATATGGTATTGCAAAAAGTAAATAGCAAACTGAAACACTTTAGTAGGTAGTTTGCATCTATAATGGCTCATGGAAGTTATTTATTTGACCCTTTGCAGCTCAAATCTAACGGTACAACAGAAAATAACAAAAAAGTTCCCCACTGGTACAAAGAAAAAATACCACGATAAATATTGACTCCAAATATTATTGTTCCATCTGTCATATATGGAACAATAACTCGATATAGTAATTATCTTGACAGGCCTATTTCTAATAAGATGCAGACTTATTTTAACCACAAGAGCTGCTTATACAGTTTATCTGTACTCAGGCAAGACAAATTTGGCTCAGATACATGAGCAAAATCTGGTACTGGACCTTTAACATGGCTACCTACTAGTAGTTGTTTAATTACATGAGACAGTGTGCTTTATAATGTTTTACTGAAATATTTTATCATCAATGTAGTATGCTGGAAAAGTCATAAACACAAATGGGGGCAAAAAGAGCCTTATAATGACTAACTGAGTATGATACCCCTGAGAGCTGCGTTCAGCTTAACGTCAGAGTTTATTTTAACAAGCATGTGTATGGCCTTTTCCGCTCTAATTCTTTGTACCTTCTTGCTTAAATGGCTGCGCTTGTACTATTGACTGTTTATTGACTTATCATTGTTTTTCCTGGGAACCTGCCAGCAGTTAAGAGCCTAGTTTTAAATAAGATGTCATTTTGTCCCTGAAGACTTCTCTTCTGCTGTGCAAAGCCATACCTCTGAAACCACCTGCTACATGGTTTTGAGCCAAACAAGAGCACGCCTGGGATGGCTTGGACAGGTGGACTATTATACAGAATTTGCCTATTTCTAGAAAAAATTAAAATGTTAATTGCATTCAGATTGGATTATTAGAATAGTTGTCCCCTTAGGAAATAGTCTGGCAATATTCTGTGTGACAATAACGCTATACAAGCCTTTATCTGTTTGGAAGACATTTTGTGTTATCAGCGTTTGCTACCTTCAGTTACCAATATTGGGTATTGGGTATAATTTTGAGCTGATATGCTGTGGAAATATTGATCAGATTTCAAATATGATATGAAATAGCCAAAGTGCAGGGTTCAAAATCAATATGCAAGTTATAATGCACTGTAGCTTCCAGACTTACTTTTTATTTTGTCCTATTTACTTAAGTGGAGTCTGACACTGGATTTATTGTGGCCACATTTCCAGAGCTCAATATCTTTGCCACCTATTTTGTTCATGACACAATATTATTCCACCTGATGTGAGACCTATATTTAATGCTCATTATTTGTTTCATAAATGCCACAAGGTCTTTGCATTTTGTGAGCTACATGGGAGAAAATGACTGTAATTGCCTCGTCTACCAGAGTGGTTTAGATGATAAGAAGGAGGGGTCGTTAGTTTGATGGATGCGTTTCATCCTGTGTCTGTGTATCGATCTCGATGTCAGTCACGTAAACACTCTATTAAATCACATGCAGTCTGTCTGGCTCCTGTTATTGAGCAGTTGACACTATTGTATGAGTTTAACAGCACTTTGGCACTCAGATTATAAAGCCGCTTTCGCAAAGGATGACATACAGTAGATACATATCCCTTTGCCCACACAGCAAGCCTCCATGAAAAACAATACTCTACATACAATGATGAATGATTGCAAATTTGATTGAAGCTGACCGCCAGCTTTTTAATATAAGCATTGGCTGCTTTGTCTTTATCATTCTTGCCAAATACATTTTACTACAATGTAGACGAATGGAAATCTGTCGCCGCCCATTTGTAAGACGTTGTAAATCTAGTTACATGGTAATATGAAAAACGCAATCTTGCATCAGTACAAAATCCAAGTGATATTTATACACACATGCCAATTGAGTACAGTGTATTTTACATGAATAAGCAAATTTAGTTGCGTATTAAAATGATAGCATTTTCATAGTTTGATATGAACCCATTCTTTCCTGTTGTGTTAAGGTTTTGTACTATATGTTGGTTTGATGAGTTATAGGAATTTTGAAAGGCATGCAGAATATTATGAATACCTTTGGATGATGCCCTGAGTGGCAGTTGATTGTCTTGGAAATGGATAAAAACACTGCAACTAAAAAGGCATGGCAGACAACACTGCTCGTGCTGATAAACTATGCCAAAACAATATTATTTCATGCCAAGTTAATTCCCCAGACATGCAGAAGTAAAACAAGGTACTAATTCAGTACTGAAACTAGTATTTAAACTAGATACTCAACTGAACTGGTACCAAAACTGCAACAAGACATAGACAAAGATCTAAAAAGGGCCAACTTTGTCTTTATCAAAATGATTACAAGAGCATAAGGTAATATTAAAGAAACTACAGTGTTTGTGTTGAAAATTAGCCAAAGTATCTAAATCAAGTTTTACATTTTAGTATTGTGACTAGTTGACACTAATTTGCAGGCAAAGTACAAACAGTGTGATTAATAGCTGCGTATAATGATATCAACTCATTTTCAAACCAAACAAATTTCCCCAACTTCCAAAACACCAGATGCAGACTTCCATAGTCTGACAATTGGCGATGACTTTGACAGACTTGTGCAATTAACCTCCATTAGCAATGTGTCATGTTTTCCCTTTCTTCTGTGTGTGTCTTTGCCTTACTATCTGTTCTCTCGCCCCCAACACAGCAAGCCCTGAAAGAGAACTTGAAACGGAGGGAATTTGAGGAAAAGCAGAAGAGGGCACAAGCCGCAAAGGAGAAAGCTGAACGTGAGAAACAAGAGAGACAACAAAAGAAGAGGAGACTGCTGGAAGTCAACGCAGGTAAAGGCTATCTGTATTGTTTTTCTGGCCCTGTACAGTGTATGAAGGTGGATAGTATATCAATCTTTAAATAGTAATTGAAGAGAGATCCAAAATTGAGCGGCTCAAAATAAAAATTGTATTGTAGTGCAAATTCCACTTTTGACTACAGTAGTGACATGATTGTTAAGTTTTGTAAGGCCAGTTCAGAGTTCAACCTGTAAGCCAAGACAAGGCAAGTTTTTTTGTAGCACAATTCGTACACAAAGTAATTTAAAGTGCTTTACAGAATAAATAAAAAAAAAGATAATAAAATCACTATACAAACAAATCAAAACATAAATAATCATAAAATTAGAATTAAAAGATAAAAATGCAGAATAAAAACCTTTCAGTCATATGTACAGCCAAATTTTGAGCCTGGATTTAAACATTGTCACAGTAGAGGCCTGTCTCACATCTTCAGGGAGATTGTTCCAGGTTTTAGCTGCATAAAACTGAAACGCTGATTCCCCATGTTTAGTCCTGACTCTGGGCACCGGCAGGAGGCCAGTGCCTGAGGTCCTCAAATTGCAAGATGGTTCATATGGCACTAACATGTGGGAGAAGTACTTTGGTGCTAGGCCATGGAGAGACTTGTACACAAGCAGAGCTGCTTTAAAGTCTATTCTCTGAGCCACAGGAGCGAGTACAGAGACCTGAGCACAGGACTTATGTGCTCGTACATCCTGGTTCTAGTCAGGACCCAAGTAGCAGCGTTCTGGATGTTCTGCAGCTGTCTTAAGGCTCCCTGTATATCATTAATTTGGCTGAATATACATTGCTAAAAGATATTCAATCGAGAATCTCTCAGAACAAAAGTGCTCTATATTTTAAAAGATAAACATAATTAATAAAGTACATAACAAGGACTATATCTAAGCAAGTCTGTTCTCATTGTGGTTGTAAAATATTATTCTGAAGTGCAATATTGACCTTTGCCCTCCAGCCTGACCTCTGAGGGGTCAGAGCAGAAAGGCACTGGTCTCTCTGAGTTTGATTTGTGCTGCTGGGATCTTAACACTGAATGGGTGATTGCTTTAATGACCTCTGACATTTAAGTAGCAGATCTAAGCAGCCCATCTTTAGACTTGGGTCAAATGAATATAACTCTATATTGCAAGCCTTGTTTGTTTGGTAATACACACATTTTGCCCCTGTTTGCAGTTGCAACGTTTTACAGTGGGTGTTTAAACATGACACTGACATGGCAAAGTTCAGTACTCTGGTTCTCAGTGATAAGGATTTATTTACCTTCACCTGTTCAGACAATGTTGATGTATACCTTATGCCAGCATCTGGATACAAAACAATTCCTTTCAGAAGTTGTTTTGTTTGTCTTTTGTTTCTTTGTTTTTACCGTAGCTGCTGCCAGAAACTTGTTCAACAGTGCTGCCTCCAGGCCAGTGTCTATTGCCAAGGCCAAAGCTGGCAGAGTGGTTGGTCCTGGCTGTCCCAGTCATGCACCAACATCAGGCTAACAGCTCCATGCCAACCTCTGTAGCACCAGTGTGCACAGTCAAGTGCATTTAGAGCAACCCACTATATTCAGGCCAGAGCACTGCTGTGGTCCTGCCATCTGCTCCAACTAACTCACGGTTGTCTTGGGAGTGCTAAGTGCTGCTGTTTAAGGTAGCTTCGACCATGGCCCAGATGTTTGAACACCAGCTATAGTGAAACAGACAGTGATTTGTTTTGGCATTGTACATTTCACACATGCATTTGAATATACATTTGCATTCACATAGATTATTGGGATGAAAGGAATATGTGATAGAGATTTTGCCAAGTGCTGCCAACTCAAGATAAGCTTTAGTCCTTCTCTCTTCCTCTCTGTGTCTGCCACGCAGTCTATTTATTAACTAAAGAGCTTTCTCTTTGTTTGTTATAGAGGATTGTCCTCGATGGAGATTTCCTATGTAAGATTCTGATTATCCATCAATTCCATAAAAAGCCCCAGAGAGCCCACATATCCCCATTATGCTGAAGGACAGCAATGAGAGACAAGAAGTCAGGGGGAGGATTTCCTCGAATGATCAAAATGGATTTTTGCTTCTTTACTTTGTACAGGTTGTTGCACTTAGTTTGGTTTTAGATGTTGTCTAATTGTGTATTCTTGGATTGTAAGCGCAGCCTTGTTTTCCTCTCATTTGCCTGCCTTTTGCCTGCTTCATCGTGGGCCTCTCACAACACAAGCACAGTGTGCTGTTTGCTCTGGCAGAGAGAGAGAGCGAAGGCATCAGCTTGCATGCATTTGCATAGAGCCCTATGAGATTGAAATTCAGATTGAATAGGTGTTTTTTCCTCCTCCTCTAGCTGTGCCTGGATTGTGTATGACAAATCTGTTGCATTAACTCCCAGGGTAGGCCAAGAGTGTGAATGTTTGTGGAGCGACAAATTACACATCAGAGCTTTATTTAACATTCTCTACATGGCTACAAGCGATGAACTATTAAGACGTCAAATAAAAGAACCGCCAGATCTGCAGCACTGCATGCGCAAATGTAAAACCACAGATGGGTCATCTGAGGGAGAAAAATGAAACCTATACTTTACTGTTTCAATGAGATCAAGTCAACAAGTAATGTTTTTTGTAAATGCAGTTTTTGTGGTTGAAGTTCAGTTATATTCTTTCATTTGCACATTTCTCCTTTATTTCAATGTGCATGCCAGAAAATACAAATCTTCCATCTGGCTTTTACTAAAGCAACTACAACACTATCTGAAGCCATGTGAAACATGAGACATGTTAAGACTCGGGCGTGTCATTTATATAATTTAAATGCAGTTCAATGCTAAAGATCATAAAGAGCTATAGACTAATTTAGTTGCTTAGTTAAGTTCTTTTCTATTCATTACATGCTAAAATATAGCAGTGGAAATCTTCCACATGTTATCCAATTAGAAGCTATTGCAGACTTTTACTGACGTGCAGGTGGTTGTTCATTAAACCATTAAATGTGCCAATTATCAGATTTTTATGCTAGTCGTGTAGCAGTGTCGGCTGATCATTGCTGACATAGAGGATTGTTTATTAGCAACCCGCACTACACGTCAGCAGTTGTACATCTTTATTTTCCCTCCTGTGAATTGCCTGTCCACTTGCAGCTCCAATTGCCACAAGAACAGAGGCTATTCAATAGAGGAAGGACTCTGACTCGCCCTCATTGCACCATTTGCTTTCTAAGTGACCAGGGGAACACAGTGGTCTTCCGGGCCTGCATTGTGTCCAGGCATGTAATTTAGTCTTCTTGGCTTTTTCATCCTGGCCCAATTGACCCTGTTTCTTGCATTGCACTGGTGTGATCCTGCTGCTTCACACTCCTACAACTGGCCGGGTCATTGTCCTGATGATAAGTGCCACATCCTGTTGAGTGAAGAGGCTAGGGACATTAGGCTGGCTCTGAATAGAAGGGGAGACATTGACTCAGAGACAACCTGCGTTGCCAGACAATGGAAAAAGCCAGTTTGAACAAGCTTTGATTAAATAGATGGTGATTGAAGTCTTGCTGCAGACAGGGGGATAACTATAGTTGTTTCCCCCGAGGTGGCTTCTCAGCGCGCCTTCTTGATTCAACTCCTTAAGCTGATTCTTTTGGTGTCTCAGAGCAAACACATATCTGCTTACTCCCTTTGTTTTTGTTTTGTTTTTTGTTTTTGTTTTTTTCTCATGCTGATCTTATTTGAAAGGCAAGCCAAGTTTATTTGTATAGCACAATTGGCACACAAAGCAATTCAAAGCCCTTTACAAATTAATAAAGACAATATCACAATACAAACAAATCAAAACATAAATAATAATCATAAAATTAACACTACAAGAAGTGTGCAGCATAAAAACCTTTTAGTTTCAAGTGCCTTTTTGAAGCTAATATTTTTTTGTTGACGCCAAATCCATCTCTTCTTACTATGAGAGCATTCATTTGTAGAATTGCATTTTTAAGATAGTTATTCAGTTCAGATTTTCAGAACCATGGACAGTGACTATTTCAGCATTGCATTCTTTCACTCCAGGCTTCTCAAAGCTTTTACTTATTTCTATTGTCTTCATCATTTCCAAAGTGAACCATCTCAGACAGGTACGGTCACTTTTTAAAAAAAATATTATACCAAAATTCTTGAATTTATTTTTTTTTGTTTGTTTTTTGTTTTTTGTTTTTTTTACTTAAAGTAACAAATCTTAATCTAATTTGGATT
The DNA here is from genome assembly GCA_019594935.1 of Periophthalmus modestus. NCBI lineage: Eukaryota > Metazoa > Chordata > Actinopteri > Gobiiformes > Gobiidae > Periophthalmus > Periophthalmus modestus. The sequence goes on along the minus strand of JAIEZT010001214.1, from coordinate 5,551,241 downwards.
TGAGCTGTGAAACTTTGTTATAATAATACATTGGTCATTCCAAAAACAAATGACCATTGTGCCACAATTATTTGATAAAGGATCAATTACATACATTGGTTATGTGCAAAATCAAACATGCAAAATGTGTTTTGTATATTGTTTGTTTATATATTCATAATGTCGTCTGTTTCCCATCATTCTGGCATAACAAATAACAATTTAAATAGCATTTGTTCTTTTGGTCTTCTCTCCTGTTGTCTCCTTCTTATTCTCAAAAAGCCAGGAATACAAAAATGAATTCACACACTTCCATATTCTTGAAATAGACATGCTGCTTGCTTTGTGAGTTTTGTTTTTTGGGCAGAATAACATAGCTTTGCAACTGCACACCTGTCACAAGAGCTCTGGTCCCAGCTCAGTGGAAATGGCAGGCGAATTGTGCACATCAAAGCACCAATCAGTACCTTTCTAGTGCCAGAGCTGGTCCCCCGCTCCTCACTGTCCTATTCCTTTTTACCAGCCTTTTTTGTTCACACGCCACATCCTCTTGTGCACAACCTTAACGTGAGCTGAATGACTGCCTTAAAACCATTTCACAGTTAGTAGCTTGACTAATACTACTCTGCCATGTGTTCTGCCTCCATTACCGTCTATGTGACATGTCTGTGATCTCCCTATAAGTTGTGGGAGTGATCTTTAGTGTTGCCCTGTTGCGGACGCACCTTGTGTCTACAGAATGTACAAAGACTCTTTCATTCGTGTCCTGTCTGCATCACTGGTTATTGATGTGTAAAACTGGACTGTTTGGGTGCACGCATATTCCTAAGGCAGAAAGATTTAAGGAGGGAAACCAAAAACGAATCCAAGAATCTAATGTGTTTTTGTTTGTATGTATTGTATGTATTTCTAAATTTATGTATGCGTGTGTATGTATGTAAATATGTAGCCAGCGTGGCCAATTTTCAGTAACGATCACTATACATTAGGGCTGGGTATCACCAAGAAGCTGCCGATACGATACGTACCTCGATACACAGTCTACGATACGATACGTATCTCGATACAGTACCATTTCGATACGATACGATTCGATACGATATATTTCAAATCGATACGATACGATTCAGAAAAAAATAAAGGCCTTCAACCTTACTTAAATGGTCAACCCAATTTTCACAAAAAAAAACCAAACAAAACATGAAATGGTGCATTTATCTTCCATTTATTGAAGATTAAAAAACACAATGAAGTGCTTTTTGATTAATGCATGTTTCTAACTAGAGGGAAGAAGGCGGTTGAAACATTTTTTCTGACGTTTTCGTTTCTCTTGCTTCTCGCTTCTCTTCACCCGTAAAGAGTAACGTCTGGGGGGAATATCGATATCGATACTAGGAAACAAAAAATCGATATCGTATCGATTTTAATAATATCAATACATATCGGTGTATCGATATTTTAGCACACCCCTACTATACATACAATTATTCGATTGAAGTTAGATGTTAAAAGTTAAACCAACAACCCCTCAATATAAACATTTTATTTTGTTGACATATGGTGACATATTTGGCCCTCAAACAACCAACTTCCAATGTTGAGAGCTCTTGTATATGAGCAGGCAGTGTGTTTTACCTCTGATCTGGTCGATAAGCAAAAGAATTGTCCAAAAGCATATTACTGTATTTTCCAGACTGTATGTGACTCAGTAATATAATTTGCACCAGCAAAAAAATGCAAAATAATGAAGAAAAAAACATATACAAGTCACACGGGACTATAAGTCGCATTTTTGGGAGGAAATTTATTTTACAAAATCCAAGATCAAGAACAGACATTTTATTTTTAAAGGCAAGTTATAATAATAACAATAAAAAAATAGACACAAACAGGCTGAATGGCAGTACAGCACGCTAACCGAAAACTTAATATTTTACTTCTTTGTTTCTTAAATAGTTCTCTGTTGGGTAAGACTTCACATTAGCGTAAAAGGCTGAAGCGCAAGACAGGAAATAGTTTTCGTGACCTTAAACTGGACTTGTGATAAACCAAATACTTGCAGTATTGTTCCAAATGAAAAAGTATCACCTGTATGGTCTTATAAATGAAGGGGAAATAAATAAGGAGAAATTAAATATGCATTGCATAAAAGAAAGCCAGTCAAGTAAATTTTCTTACAGTTATTACAAACACAAAAGCACCATCTAGGGAGCAAAGACAACAAACTGAACACGTGTCTAGTATGTTAACATATGATATTAACACTTAATCAGATAACTAAAAGCATAAAAAACAAGCTAATACGTTTACTCTCCATCTCACTCCAAGTCACTAAATCCATTGAATTCTTCATCCTCGGTGTCGCTTTTGCTCCAGAAGTAGATGAAGCACCACTTCTGCGTGACTGTCATACTGGTACATAAGCCTATAGTTGTCAGTGTGACAATAACGAAGATGAGAAATTATATATTTTAATAATTTCACACGTAATTCGCATCTGAGTATAAGTTGCACCCCCGGCCAAACTATGAAAAAAAGTGCGACTTATAGTCCGGAAAATACGATATTACATTAGTTTCAAAGCAAGTTGAGTTATATTAAGCAGTCCTCTCATTTACTAGTCAAAATCAGAAATTCAGAAAGGAAAACTCAATTGCAAAGTCATTGCACATTTATAATGGTCTGTGATGGGACAATTATTTTGGCATTATGTATGCATTGATTTACATTATCTGAAATATTGGTGTATATGTTATGAAATGTACATTCTAGTTGGGAGGCACCTTGTCTGTGTGGCTGGTGATTGATGTGCAAATTTGGACTGTTTTGGCTCACATACATTCCTGAAGCAGTGTGAAATGTAGGGGATGTTTTTCCTTTCTCTCTAAGTTCTCGTTGGTTTCCATCAAACGCAATAGCATGTGTGAAGGCATACACATGGATTGATCTCTATTCTGGGCACTATCTGTATTTTTGTATGTGTGTGTTGTTTGAGGGAGTGTAAAGCCCTCCATTCTGTGATGAATTGCCATGGCGCTGATGACAAATTTGGACGTCAAGAATCGCTGGTTTGCCTCAGAAATTTGTGCCGCCTTTCCGCTCGGTGTAATGATGAAGAACTAGGCACATATCAGCCAGAGGAGAGGTTTGCAGCTGTTGAGAATGAGAATCATAGCCAATGCATACGAGTGCAACATGGCGAGAGCAGGAAGTGGGCCATGGTATATACCCACTCTTTGTAGTCGTCACATGTTGGCTTGAGATATTGGAGCAACCATTCCCGTCTACACAAGGGATCCAGTGCCCCCAATATAGCAGCTTCAGTGGGGTATTGTAAGAAGGAGGGGCTGGAAGCAGAGACCACAGACTGTGCTAGTACAAGTTAGAAATTAGTAAAAGCTTGTAAAAGCTTGTAAAAGCTTGCTGAAGTTTCCAAGTAGATATCCTAATAATGACTGAAAATAAATTCAATACCACATGAGCAAACTGATACATACAGTGCACCCATTTTCAACAGATAATGTTTTCTATAATTTCATCATGGATTTTACTGGCAACTAAGATGAATACGTCATAGCATCAATACATGTTCAAAAAAATTATTGAGTTTAGGTGATGGTTTTAGTATGAGCTTTGGGTATCGACAGCCCTACTTCTAGTGTATATTGAGTACACGCAGATTTAGCAATGATTTCACATCAAATACCTTTTTGAAACAAATCTGTTTAACTAGACCTGGGACAGGCAAAATACATAGGTTAGTTACTCTATATGGCATAGCTAATAAGCTCAAATAATAATAATTAAAAAAAACAAAAAAAAGGATGACCTTCTGGTCATGGCAAATCAAATTTATGGTATTTATAAAGCACATTTAAAAACAACCATAGCTTCCCTAAGTGCTGTACAAGTCAATATAAAGTACAATATTATAAAACAAAACATGCAAAAACACAATAAACAATACAACATGTAACCACACCTTTGTTAAATGAACATGGGGGAAAAAAAAAGATCTTTAAGTTATATATTTTTACTTTATTTTTACCTATCCTGGCAAAAATAACTTGGGACACATGTCAAACTTGATCAGAACCAAACACATCACCAAACATCTCAATGCTTTTTAAACCCAGGAGTATACAGCTTTATGGTATACAGTGCAACAATGCTTTTTTTTGGTGTACTTGACATCACAACACAATTTAAATCATAAAGAAATGAAATGCCGGATGTAACCTCAGCGTTGGATGACACCTCTATTACATTGTCAACACAATAGCTGCATTGTAAGGAAGCGCTGCTCACTTTTGCATGAAAAATACACAGAGCCAAACTTTTTTATTGACAAAGCGTCTTGTCGGGAAGCATTCTTTTATACCTGCTATCTATTTTGCTGCACATGCACTGGAGGCTGTTTTCACTGAGAATTACCAGCCCAGTCCATCACTCTGCCTCAGGTGTTGAGCTTGAGTTTTCCACTGTACCAGCAAAGGCCTTGATTTACATGTCATATCTGCAAAGCACTCCCTCTCCACAGCTCTATTACATTGGTCTCCTACAGCAAACCAAGCAAACCATATTTTTGTCAGAAGGTGTCCATGGTAAACACTTTGAAAACTCCAGGATACCAGCTTACTTCTGTTTATGTGACTCGCCAATATAAAAGTTTTTCAAAGTTGACATTAGGGTTGCATCATATGAGAAAAAATGTGATGTCTCATAACTGTTTTAGACTTAGACAATCTTTATTGATCCACAAGGGGAATTATTTGTACTCAGTAGCTCACATATAACAATATAATATAATAACAAAAAGCAAGAATATAAATGGTTTTAATAAATTCAAAATAAGGAGCAAAATAGCAAGATACTGGTGTCAAGTAATGCATAATTATACAATTAGCATATGTAGAAGTAAAATTAATATAAGAAATACAGAACTATAGTAAATACAAAATATTTGTCAGATATATACAAGAGGTGGGCAAAGAGAAATGGTGCAAAGATGCAATAGTGATTGACATAACATAGGATTATCTATGACACAAGGGTGAGTTGTACAGTTGTGGGGAGTGTGGTATGAATGTAGTCCTGTATCTTGCTGTGTGAGTGGAGCTGTAGGAGCCTGCTGGAGAATCAGCTCCTTTAGTGATAAGAATATTGCAGTGTTTTAATATACCTTTTTATACTGGAGGACAAGAGTGTTATTGTGTTACATTGTTTTGTGATATTAACATATTTTTGCAGTATTTTGTGCGGCCGTACTCAACGTAGTGAATAAACAAATCATTGTCATTGACTTTCTTGTGTTATTAAGAGCTGACTCAAAGTGCATTCTCCATTGGAATCAATATAGTTCCATCTTATCTGATCTTGTGATATGATGTATGTGTATGTATGTATGTGTATGTATGTATGTGTATATGTATGTATGTGTGTGTGTGTATATGTATGTGTGTGTGTGTGTATATGTATGTGTGTATATATACATATATATATATACACACACACACACACGTATGTATGTATGTATGCATGTATGCATGTATGTATGTATGCATGTATGCATGTATGCATGTATGCATGTATGCATGTATGCATGCATGCATGTATGCATGTATGTATGTATGTATGTATGTATGTGCGCTTTCTACAACTGACTAAGAGCTAAATATGGCTAATGGCTCTGCATATTTTAATGCAGTGGAATATTATTTTAAAAGATGGTTATTTTTTTTTTTTTTTATTTATTTATTTTTTTTTTTTTCAGACGAAGGTTTAGTTTTTCATACCTGACATCTTCAACTGCTCACTAGCAGCCTTCCTCAGAGTGTTTACGTGATGGTGTCTGACCAGTGGATTTAAACAGGTTTTGGGACTGTTTTCCTACCGTCCGTGAGAGTAAAAAAACACCCTCGTTCTGGTCCCATTGGCATGTTTCCGTATTTTGATTGCCTCCACCAATAGGAAGACGGAGCCAAAACATGTCACAGCAACATCATGTGACCACTCTGAGGAAATAAACTAAACCTTGGTCTGAAAAAATAATCTATTAAGATGCATTATCAGAAGACTAGTAGAACCTCATTGAATGAAACCGGTGGAATCTCACATCTTCGATCTACTTATTCAAACAATACACTTTACTTGTTTGTTGTTAATTTCCCTTTTCGCACATGCTTCTGCAATTCAAATCATACTCTGGAAAAGAGAGAAATTATAATTTAAACCTATAACGTTTAACTACAAAATTACGTGCTGCAAGGCAACCTGCAAAGTACAAGTCTGTGTTATTGTGGCAGACTGGAATAATATTGTGGCTTTAAACACATTTTCTTTCACTATACCCTGACTGAGTTATTGTTATCCAAAGTTATGCCTTCAGGTTTTATATCATTGCAGGTGTTTCTGGGGTTTTCACTTGTTGCGATGCCTTACCTGCACCATCTTATCTGATTTTCTGTTTTACTCTTCTCCCTTTTTGTTCTAACCCTCTCATTATTTTTCTCACTGGGTTTTGCAGAGAACGATGAGACAGGAGTGATGGATAGTTTGCTGGAAGCCCTACAGTCTGGAGCTGCATTCAGAGACCGCAGGAAGCGAGCGCCGCGACCCAGAGGTGAGGCTCACGTCTTCTACCTACTTTCAAACACAACTCTGTAAAGGTTATGTGCACACAATACATTTTAGGGCTGGTTTGGTCTGAAGAAAGTCTCAGATATTTATTATTAAACATAAAAATGTATATGTTCCATATGTTGTATAAGTACAAATGTTTTGTGTTTTAATTAAAGTTAATATATCAGGTATAATATTACCATTGACCATGCACACATGGTATTCCTCATTGTGCCTGGTAAAGGGTCTATATTGCCCCTAGTTTTGTGTTGGAAGCAGGAATTATATTTAAGAATTGGAGCTATTCTGGTGATTATTAAATCATTATTGCTATCCCCCCCAAAATGGCATCTCCTATGGCAGTGGTCCCCAACCTTTTTCTCACCGCGGACCGGTCAACGTTTGACAATTTTACTGCGGCCCGAGGGGAGGGGGGGTCGGGAAACACAGGGGAGAGCCGTCTTCTCCAGGGCCGAAGGTACCACTCCAGACTCACACACGTCGCTTCTTCGCTCAACCATGCGCCACATGCATGCGCACGTCACCTCTCACTCACGCGCCACACTGGCACAGAGCACATAGGAGCTTTCAAAATAAGATTCAGATACACCACAAATACATTTATAAAGTGTTATTTTCATGAACATTTCAAATATTTGAGAATATGGAGTCAATGTCAAGAAACCTTAATATTTCACATAGAGCTGTTTTTCTTTTAGCTTCTGCTGTTTGTGCTAAGACTCACAAGGTCTCCTCCTCTCCTCTCCCCTTTGCCCTGACGCTCTGACTGACTGACTGCGGCGGACACTCATCTAGCACAGATATAATAAACTCGTTGTTATATCAAATGGATTTATGTGGCAATTTCCTATCAGGATTTTCATTATATATCTACGGACGAGCTTATTAGTGTGTCATGAGTCACTTCGGAGAAAATACGGTCGCCGATAAATTATTTACTGTTTTTGGTCGGCGGCCCGGTAGCAAATGCGTCACGGACCGGTACCGGTCTCCGGCCCAGTGGTTGGGGACCACTGTCCTATGGGATCTTGTTAGAGCGATTTATGTTTTCCCTGATATTTTATATACTGCCAATGCCGATTTTAATTATTATTCCTAAAAAAAATCAATTTAGTTTTTAAATGTGAACACTTACAGCTTGAGTTTGCCACAAAGGGGCAAGCACAATACATACTTTATAGACACTTGAGAGCTGGTATACCTTTCCTGGCTTTCTATTATGTTTCCATCTCGTCGTAAATGAGAACTGTTTCTCTGCAGAAAACCAGCAGATGACCATCAGCCCCAGCTCTTTCAGGCAGGTTCTCAGACCTGTTATTTACGGTAAAGACAACCATTTAAAAGCCCCTAAAGCTTGCGCGCATGTTGGCCTCTTGTCTTTCTCCGCTGCTAAACTCCGCTGTTTTAACATTTCTGTAGTGTAATGTATTATACTGTGTGGCATTTCATTTCTTTCTTGTGTGCTCCATTTCATTCTCTGTGTCCTTGTCTGTACTGTTTCAAAGTGCAAAAGGCTAAAGCTAAAGCCGTTTGAGGTGGGCAGACCTTGAAAAGTCAGTTGTTTATTTTTTGTTGCAAACCTGACGGTACCATATTCCTTGTGGCTTGCTTTAGCACCTTTTGAATCATTAACTCAAGTGACCACTCAAGGTAATAGTTTTGAAGTATGGTTAATTATTTGCCCATTTTCATGGCTTTAATGTTGTTTTAAAAAGGGTTCACAATGAACAAATGAACCAGTGTCATTCCGCCATATTGTGAACTTAGAACTATAGAGTCTGAATAGTCAGATGACTGCTTATTCCCATGTGCTATTCATTATTATAAGCATATGTTGTTAACAAATTGTTTAACAATAGTTTGATAAACAGCCATTTCTTCGCTTGTCAGATGTTTTCTTCAATCACCACTGAGGGACTTAAAAAATTACACTGTAACCCTATTACCTCTTATTACTTGTAATTGCAATCCCAGTGGGCCGGGTGCAGGCGCACAAGAATGAAATTATTCACGCTCAATCCACCCACATCATTGATGGCAATGATAAAGGGTCTTGCTCTGTTGTTCTGCTACAACTTATCTGAAATTAGATTGGAAAAGGGCGAGGGGGAGGGAGATATACAGGGTGGGAGGAAAGAGACTGATCGAGGTGGCTGTAACATCAGAAATGGAAAGAAATGATGTGAGGAAGAAAGATCACTTGAGCTGCAGACAGTCAGACTCTGATAATCTGAGAGCTGAAGGCCTGTGACGCTGTGAGCAACTATTACTGTGTTATGATGAACTTACCTTTGGGTGAGAAACACAAAAACACTTTGTGATGAATGATGACAGATAAATTAGGATGGAAGTGAACTAAACCTGCAGAGAGGAAACAGCAGGAAAGTGTTTAAATCAGTTGCATTATACTCAGAGATGCACTGATGCACCTGATACTGCTGTCCTGGATTGGGCCAAATCTACAAAAGATTGGATTAGGAATGACTTTAGGCTATTGGTTAAGAATTAAGCTCATCATGTGAGACTAGAAAAACAACTTTGTTGTGACTATGCAATTCAGTGCATTGAATGTGTTTCAGTGTTTTTGATAAATTAAGTTTGTTTTAAGGAAATTCTTCAAGCTGATCATGCACTGTTTCTTAAAAAGTATTTTTATTGATACTGAGAATGATGAAGCCCAATAGTGCGGCTCAAAAACAGTGAGTTGCATATCGATCCACTTCAGTGGTCTGACATGATGATCCTTTTGCTTCAGCTTGTGGCTTGATTAGGTAAATGTCTAGTTTTCATTTGGTACAAGCTTTGTTAATTGTTTAGAACGTGTAGCCATTTCAATATTGCACCAATAGCAGTAACCATGCTGTGTATTTTTAAAGGCCTCAGTAAAGCTTTGAGTTATGTATACATTCATATAACACAAGGGATGTATTTTCAAAAGTAAAGGAGGAGTAATTTCATTTTCTCCAGCTCATCCTTGCCGGGGAAATGCACCTCTCAGCTTTGCCTTGGAGAGCGCCCAGACCTGTATTGTTTAAACAGGGGATTAAAGTAAAATGAAAACCCGGTTAAGGAGCAGCTTCTTTCTGTTGTCTCAAACAGCCCTCACAGTGTGGTACATGAAAAAGGTGCTCGGAGCTCTCTGGCACCGCTGCCCCCTGCTGGCAGCTTTAAACGCAGTCTTGTTGATGAACGCGGCTCGCGGCTTTACCCTGTCACTGCCAGCCTCCCAGTGCAAACACAGCTAATTACTTTTCTCTGCCCAGCACCAGCTCAGCCCGCTCGGCGCCCATTCATCTTAATTTCCCCCTCTCTGCCATCTGCCTCCTAAATAACACTCCTCCTCATTTCCCTACCAGCCCATATCTCCGCTGTCTCCCTCTATACTCTCATGGCCTGACAATGGCCCTCCCCAAACATAATTGCTTGTTATTGGTGTGGAGTTTCTCTCCACTTCTTCTGGTCACCCCTTTTTCGCCCATTTCCCTTCTCTCCTTGCACCTCACTGGAGACTCGAGCCTAAATTGCTCACTGCTTAAGTGAGAAACGTGGAAATTTATACATTTAAAGTTCATTTACACCATAAATGAAGTGATGCTGCTCAATTGGTTGTATTTGTTTACCAAATGATGAACAGCAACTTTTAATTAAGCCACAAAGACCTCTTAATTTCAATTCAAGTGTTTGGTCGTCTCAGCAACACTTGTCCTTCCTCAAATCTTTTAGACCTGAAACTAAAAATTCTCAATGATTTCTGTGCTTCAAGCAATATCAAAAGTAAAGAGCGCATATACACTTTCTTTGTGTCCCAAACCTAGTAAATGTGCTTATTTGATTTGATATACGATAGCATGTACTGTAGAGTAGAGTACTGTAGAGTACCATAGACTGTATATATAAGTGGACATGGCTAACCTGCTAGCCGCAGCATTTCAAATAGAAAGTGATCATGAGATCGCTTCCGGCTCGATCAATTCTGGCTTCAATTGACTTTACATTGAAAAATTGTCATCCCCCTCTGTAACAGCTGCAATGAGTCTTATCATTTTGGTCTTAAAATGTTCGTATTAACCCGTTCTACATGATCATGATATTTTTTTTTTTTTGCTATTGTGTCCGTAAAGCAAGACATGAACATTAATAACAGACAAATCAGGCGTTCTTTCTCCAAGGTCACTCCTGCTAGCATTAGCAATAGGTTTGATTGACAGCGTTACTAAGCAGCTGTCCCATGCTAAACCAGCGGTGCGGGTCAGATGGGGCATTATCTTCATCAGCCTCGCTTTGAATTGGCTGTTTGGTTGCTGTGATACTCGCAGTCAGAATTCCAAATATGGAACTTGACTCCAAATTCACCCTGTAACTGCTAGCCTCGATGAGCTTCATTTAGCTGGAGCCGAACACTATGGGTGACGTCAAACTCCCTTAGTACATACAGTCTATGGTGTGTATCAACACATTACAAAAGTGCCAATAAAATATAAATAATATGTTACAATTAATTATTTCATTTATTAATTTTGCTTCCATGACACTAAAGAAAACCTTAGAATATACAACTTTTTGTCCAGTTGACAGATTTAATATTTTTTTTTTATTACTTAGAATGTATCAGACAAATGATCACATAAAACAGAATGTGATTACAGTGAACACACACACATTTGAAATGTAGGGGTTTGGAGTGACTAAGGGTTCATAGCTGTTTTTAATTTTACTTTTACCTCTGTGTAATGAGATCACTTTGCTTATGCTTCGTTTCACCATTTGTGTTCTAATGCTGCGTTAACATCCCACAAAGTGTCCAGAGTTTGGCTGCAGTCCGGGTGTTGTCTTAAGGCTCAGTCACCTCAGAAGCACTTAAACAGCTGTTTTTACTTCCACACCAGCTGAGTGTCTTTCCTTTTCCTACTGTTTTAAATACTCTTCAATAATTGATCTCAGGGGTGTTGCTTTCCTCCAGCCGGGCAGCAAAAAGAACTAAAACTCAACATCTGCTACACGAGACATTGTAATTAGTGGCAAAAGGGAGATTTGAATGGTCAGTCACAACTTCGCATGGTGCTGTCATTAAGCTTTTGCGCTGAGGGAAACTGGAGTGGTTGTGTCATTGTTGTCAGCAGAGAGAAAGAGATGGCCAATAGCTGGTGCTCCCCCTGGTAGACTTTGATATGACTGGAGTAGTGCGATTACTGCTGCAGAGCTTCATAGACTTGATGAGTATGATTATCATGCTGTGAGAAATGGAATTAAAAGTGTCTTGCGGTCGGCTGCTTGCAAAGAGATGCCCCTTCCTGATTATATTTTTTCAAACTTTACTTTTTGTACCAAAGTTGGTCCCCACGCTGCTACTACTCTCAAACATTGTTGGCAACTTTGACTGATGTTGCCACATTGTAATATTTTTTACACAGCAGGCACTTGAAGTTTTTATTATTTTAACCAAATGTATTACAATAGTTCTCAAACTTAATCATTTTCTGAGTTAGTGAAATGACTGCATTACCATCCTAAAAGGAAAGAAAAATCAAATATGTATCTTTAAACCACGTTTTTATTACAGATTTACCTTTGGCCCGATTAGCACAACTGTCGCTCAGAGTTTTGGCCATTGTCAGATGCTTAAAGAAGCTTGTTGATCATTATGTTATAATTTGCACATTTTAAATCACAATATTAATCTAAAACAACTAAATAAAGGAAACAAGTGCACTGACATCTGCATTAGAAAACTTTGGTGCCCAATGGGAGCTGACCTCATCATCACAACAAATAGTTTTTCATTTGTACCAAAATTACTATGAAACGCTGACAAATTCCACATGTATCACTGATTAAGAAAACAAAGTACAGAGCAGTGTGCGTATGCCATTGGCTCTGAAAACAGGGATTTATCTGCAATATTCTTCTTGAAAATAAGCGATTAAAGATTGTGCTCAAACATGCACGAATCACTCCAAATACAACTTCAGGTGAGTAAATGGTGAGGGAAAATGACTATAACATGGTTTAAAGCTCTGAAAAGTCGATTTTGCATAATAGCTTTTATGACCCCCAGATTTCTCTCAGTATGCAAAAATATGGATGAACTATGGATGAAAAGCAATTCAATTCAATTTATTTAAACAAAGATAATGTGTTGTTATTGAGGTAAAATGCTGCCTGTACATGCCTAGAAAACTGCACTGGATACCACATGTACACCATATTACAGGCATAATGGTCCTGCAGTGTTCCATTCCTCCTCGAGCTTGCCCAAACTGGCATAGCACTCTTTAACATGGGCCAGCAGGTAAGGTGTTTAGCTAGGTTTGGCATTTCCCAGGGCACATCCACTGCCAGTACATAGTCTCACCCTCAGACACAAGAGGATGGAGGTATAAGCAGGCTTTGTGGCGCCTGTCGCCCAGGTTTGGATAAGGCTGTAGGGCTCTGCCGCTCCTCAACACTTTAAATTGGATTGGGCTGCACAGAATGATGGATCGATGGTGGTTAGCCACACAGGTGTAAGAGACTTATTGAATCTATAAAGCCGCCATAGCTTTTTAACTGTGCGCTTCTGGAAACATCTCTCCAAGGCACTGTCTGGTCATTTCACCAGACTTTATTTGTTGCTGTATGTTGTATTACTGGAATGCTATAAAAAGGGGGTTAGGGGTGTATATGTCTTGCAAGTTGACACAAACGACTGTTCTGTGTTTTCTTTTGTTAACTATCATTTGAACTAGTCTAATCTATCAATTGTTTGCTTTTAGCATCACAAGCACGCTTTAAACTCAAACACAAAGCAAGTTAAATGCTGTTCAGAGCCCCATACTTAATTCACTAATTGGTTAAATCAGCTGTTGCAAATTGGTCAATAGGTTAAAAGCAGACTATTAAGACTACAGACCATAAAAATGCAATACTTTGAGACTAACCATATCTAAACCCCATCAAGCATTAATATTGTGCTTATTTTTGCCTTATTGTAAACCGTAATGGGCAATATTTTCTTCGCATTCACCATAACTATTTTTTTTATGATCGATTGTCATAAAATTGTCCTGCTGTTTCCAGTCTGCTGCTCTCCCTGACTGGTAGCAACAGTCTCTAAATGTATATTGCTGAGTGTCCATGTGGGCTGTAATGGGCTTGTCCTCAAACCACCCATTAAGAAAAGCACCTGTGATCTATGAGGAAGTGCATGTCTCTGTCTTTAGAAGCTATTACCGCCACAGTCTTTAGTGACACCCGACCTTACAATTATCATGTGTGGGTTACAGCTCTGAACTAGCACTTAGAAATTGATATGAAGGTCATAGCACAAAGTCAATGAACCCCATACCAAATAAAAATGGGGCACTTTTTCCCTTCACTTGCACTCAAAGGCATTAAGGATTTTAACCATAATGCATAAATCTAGTTATTGGAGATGTTTTGCTCTCCATTTGCCAATTTCACTTTATGAAAATGCTACAGGTTAACTTTTGCAGAATTTATGTTGCGGCACCGAATGTGCTTGGTTGCAAAGAGGGCAGTTGATTGAGAACTCTATATGCCTCAGGTTTAAGTGGAAATACCAGTGGAGACTTATTGGCATAATCCAAGCTAACCTGTAAGATTTTTCAAACTTCTCGTTGCAGAAAATCATTAAGACAAAACCGGCAAGCGTGTCAAGTTGAACTGAAAGTCAAAAAGTTGCTTCCTCCATCGATTTCATGTGAAAGATTTTTTAAGAAAAAAAAAAAAAACATATGTAGCTTGAAGTCACTCACTGTGGCATCTTGAGGCAGAGATACTCTAGTGGCGCTGTTAGATGCTTGGCTTTTTGATTGGCCCTCTTATAGGCTGTGATATGTGGATTCCACTGCAGGCTACCGCATCCTAGAGATTGCCTCTGCTGCCCGTGTTGTGTTCCGTTCCTCTACACATTTCTGTCTCCCAGTATCAACATCAATTTTGGCAGAAAGCACTCTATAAACCACTCTACCAAAGTTCTCTGCTAGTATACTCCTTTACTTTTTTTACTTTGTTTGTTTGCGCTTTATCTATGCGGCCTCACCCCTAGACATGACATAAGCAGAAAAGAGAGGGGTTATTAAATCATTTTCTCTGTGCACAATACCAAATGAAATAGTCTCCCCTCTTCTCTCCAGATCTGGTAGGATTGATGCGTTACTTCCTTGTTTCAAAACAGTGGAAGTTGCTGATTTATCTGTGGTTAGTCATAATATATCATCCACACGTCACGCAGGGCCCTTGCGCTTTTCATTAAAGTGACAGATTTGAACAAAGAGCTTCTGTTCCTCAACACTGACTGCCTGCTCACTCCCTCTCCAACCATACACACTCGTGCATACATGCATAGAAATTGTCCACTTAAAACTTGTCTTGGAATAGCGCATACATATAAAGGCTGTAAGCGAGTCTCATATTGGCAGCTCAAAGGCCAATGACGACAGATGTACTGCACTCGGTATTCATGTACACAATCAGAGGGACACTTGGAATCTGCTGTCTCTCTCTTTCGTTGCCACATTTGATTGGAGGTTGAGATGTAGACTAAAGCCTGTCCAGATGGAAAAGTGTGCGTTGACCTGCCTGTCTATCTGAAGTGCTGTAAAAAGGTGTGTATGCCTGGACCATGTCTGAGCTATTGCACGCTTCAGTGGAACAGATGGAGTAAGAGGGCACCTTAACAAAGTGGAAAACATAATTAGGTCCGGTCTGTGTGGACTGAATGATAATGGGACAAGGAGACAATGGTGAATGGGGATGCACAATGTAAGGCAAAAATGTCGAAAATGCGCTATTGGCTAACACAATAATGCATATTGCAAGGAAATAACAGTATTAATTTCTCTATTTACCAGAAATGTATTATTTTTGAATATTAAATGTACAAAATACTGATTATATTCATGAATTTCCTCATTTGGGTCTTACATTAGACTTGAGTTGGTCTTGGTTAAGTCACTGTTCTTTCTTCTTTTTTTTTAAGCAACTTATTGCGCCAAAAAGTATTTTAAAATGTGCCAACAATGCTAGCAGCAGTCTAAGCAGGGACTATTATACTTCCCGCACCCCCAGACACTTCCTCCAGCTCCTCCGGTGAGACCCCAAGGCATTCTCAGGCCAGCTGAGAGAATGCCTTGGGGTCCCAGCAAAGGAGCTGGATTGGACCCCAATGTTGTTATTGTAATAGAAAACGTAATTATCAAATATTAATTTTTTTAAACATTGAGCAGCCCTAATGAAGAAATATTTATAAAATACAGTTATTGCCATGAATCACTAGATTCCAATATTCAACATTCATTTACCATAGAATACTAGTATTGAGTGTTGTTTTTGGTGTTGTTTAACTTGAAGTCCTGTACCAAACTACTGCACTGCAACAAGAAAGGTTAGCCAGTGTGTCAAAGCATTTCTGTGTAAAGCCATGTGCCTCGAGGGTGCACACAAAAGTGGAAAATCCTATAGATGGAGCCACTGGTGATTTTACAAGTGAAATAAACATGTTTACAGCCACCCTAGGTCTCTGGTGTGAAGTGACAACTTTATGGAGGGTGAATGTCTTTTTACGCTATATTAAGCTCCTCAGTTGTGGATGCTGTAGATGTTGATTGACAGGCATTTGCATGTTAGCATTCACTTGTTGTTTGGGGATTTATGGTAAGATATGATTTTGTTTTGCCATAGAGACACACACAGGGTTTTCTTGGTGGAATCTGCAAGTCCTATATGTAACTGTGAATTCTCTGCGGGTGTGCCGGCTTCTTCTCACCATACAAAAACATGGATGTGTTACAAAATTGGTAGGAAAATATGGGAATTCTGGGGCTCAAAGCATGTCTTTGTTGATAGGGTTTTGGAAATGCAGATAGCTGGCATATTGGACTGTGTCATTACTGATGTATAGTAACTTTTAATCTCATAAAAAGTAGATAGTTAATCATTTAAATGTTAATATGAATGTGTCTACCAACATTAGCCCTACTGTAAAATGGATTTGAAAGTAGATCTCTCAGTCAATTGGCCAATGTCCACTTGTGTCTATCCTGTTTTGTTTTCTTGGTTTGTTTTGTTTTGTTTTTCTCTATTTCAAGGGAATAATATGGTCATACTAACAAAAGAATCCTAATTTATATTCTGGCATCCATAAATATACTTAAGGGCGCTTAATGCAATGATCCAACCTTGTATGTCAACATGAATGGCCTCTCTAAACCCCTTCTGAAAGTATTTTGTCCTCTAAAAAACTCGCACAAGTCCTCAAAGGCATTGTTATAGCAACGTACTGAATATTCTGTGGCCTTTATCAGAAGCACATGTTGAATATTGATGCCCAGACAGAGTTGTGTTAAAACTTAAATTGACTGTATTAGGCTGGGATGCGAGGACATGCACCTCAAGCCAATGCACTCATATTAATAACGTTATAATCTTTGTAATCCTTGCCTAGCGGAAAATGAGAATTGGTGATATGTACTCACTTAAGTGGTCTGAGAGGCTTGAGCGGAAGTCAGACATATTACTACTAAATAGAAAACCAATGTAGATAATAAAGATTTCACTCTATGTCAAAAGTCTGTACATTTGACATTTTTAGCCTAGTCTTAAGCCGATCACGCACCTCTGAGATCCCTCTTAGCTGGAGTATTAAGATGCTGGGCTGTGGGTTGTGAAATAGAAAGTGGTTTTCAGCATGTCAAGGCGAGGACCCTAATCAGCCCATTCACACTGGTCCCGGCTCCAAACGGCAGGTGTAGGTGCTAATGGAGGGATTGATATTCAACCACCTTCTGAGATTCATCACCATACAGTTTCCTTTCACATTTAAGGGAACTTTTTTTTTTTTTTCTGGGGGTTTGGAGTTGAGAAATGTAGATAGAGAATTCTATGAGAAGTAAATCTTATTGTGACCAAGTCTAGCCAAGTCTGAGTCATGACAAATGTAAAGGTGTATATGCTAATATAGAGAGCTGGGTCGTATGGTGAGGAAAAAAATATATATATCTAGATTTTTATTTTATTTTATGATTAAATTTTTTTGGCTTTTATATCTGATTTAATGTATTTATATTGGAATAGAAATAAAATGTCTTTCAGTAATGATTTCATGAACATGCCCTACTGATGACTGTAGATTGATTAAAAGCATACTGTTAATGATCAGACATGACTTATTCTTGATCTCAGTTAAAACTGTATTAATTACCTAACCCTAGTAATATATCTGTATTGCCAGCTTTTTTTTTTTCTTTTCTGTGTTGAAAGCATGATTTCTGTTATAATCTTATCTGTTTTCTATTAAAACTTGTCTGAAATATTGTGTATTACAGACATTGAGATGAACTTGTTTCTCAAGTAAAAAATTATACACATACTTATTTTAAGATGTATTCAGTGCAACCATCTCCATTTAGTTACAAGCTGCAACTATCTGTATACCTGTAACAAGAGGCCTCTATAAGTCTTTTCAGTGACTGCAAGCAATCTTTTTTGTGACATATTCTGCTTCAGTTAAAGCTATATCTATTTACGACATTGTATGAACAGTATGTGCAATTCGTTGTCCATGTAGGTCCAGCATTGTATAGATAGTGTGTATTGTATTGAAGGGTATATATACAGCACCTTTGTGAGAAGAAGGCAACTGTATGTGCTTGTTGTCTCAACCTTCACTCTTCTCATATCAGATAAAAACTTCTTTCAACTCTTCCTGGACTGAAGTCTTTACATACGTATGTATACATTACTCTTTATGTTTCACAAATATGATCCTTCAGACTTTGCAGTATTTTCCCTTATTTTATTTTTTAAAGCCTGTGATATACTTTAAGCCCAGTCCTCATATAGCGATTGGGCCTATAATGAACTCTTTTTCCACTTTGCTTTGCACTAATTATGTTTCACAGCAGTCTTATCTCCAAACACCAGGGGCCACATCACTGTGTCGTCAAGGAAAGAAAAAACTACAGAGATGATTATAGTACATCTTTTACTATAATGGAAAGGAAATGAGTGTTATCAACCCTGTATACTGATGCCTTTCTCAAAGTGGACAGCAGGAGGCTTATATCTATTGCAGTTGTGTCCGTTGGTTTTGGACTTGCAATATATCTATATTGATCAAAAGATAACATAGCAAGCCCTTTACTTGTGCTGTTCTATCCAGCAAATGTCCTCCCAGTGGTCTCCATAAAATAAAAATATCCTGTAATGAAAAATCGTGAATCAGGCAGTTATAGCAGCATGTTACATATTGTGGGTTTCAGAATCACGTCATTTAAAGAGGGGGTATTTTATTTCTATGAGTTATTAACTGCTAACACATAATATATTTAGATCACCATGTTTCCTTTAATTTTTTTGAAAATGCTATATTCACCGAAAAACACTCCCCACTCCCTTTGCTCCATACACAAAGTCACTCCCCCTTCACAGCGCTGTCACAACACAATCAACAGGTATCTGGCTAATGAAACTACTGCACATTGCATCAGATTTGTCTATTTGCTTTGTCCTGTTTTTGTATATTTATGGAGAATTATCACGTGTGAGCATGGATGACGTAGACTTGTAGGCAAAGCATTGCATAGAATCTTACAGCTAAATGTAAGGAGGATTCAAACAGGGTCCGGGAGACATTGCAAAATTACTCAAACATGCATGGATGACATCTAAAGCCTCTTCAGGCATGGTTTTGATGAGGGAGCGTTATAACATGGTAGAAAGCTCAATAAAGATTTTGCATAATATCTCCTCTTTAAACAAAAGTCAAATGACTGTGCTAAAGGCTCAGACACAATATTGAAACAAATACCTAACATTATTTCCTTTATCTATTAATATATTATGTTCTCTTCACTAATACTGATCTGTGCCTGGCAGATACTGGCAAAAGAATTGATACACTACTAAAAAATCTGAGTTCTGTATCTCAACCCATTATCACAATTACAGAAATAAAAGATCTACTTTACCAACACTCTCTGTCTTATGCGGGATATTTTACTGCCACTCAAACTGCTTTGTGGTTGACGTAGAAACTGCGAGCAACAGGAGTTTCCATGCCGACCGCGCGTTAGGCCAGCCCTCAGGCAGCAGGAGTCTGTGATGCTAGATCCCCCTCTGAGAGCCGTCTTTTTACTTTTCTGATTTGCTGTTCAGCCTGTATGCACATAGACATCACTGCTGTGGATGCCATATAAGGCCCTTATGATTGCACTTGGCACTTGATCCACTCCACATCTCAAAGACATTAAGCCTAAAGACATAAAGGCACATACATACCAGCTCCTGGGCTAAAGAGCTTCATTAGTCTGGTGCTAGCTTTTGATTAGCATTCTCCTGAGGGCAAATTAGCAAACAGACTCAAGTAATCAAGGAAGGTGCACTGCAGGACCCTACGATTACATATGAACGCTTGTCACTAGCTTTTAATGGCACTTTTACCTGTTTTATGGAGTAGTATTCTAACGTTGAATAGTGTAACAAAAAACGGCATCTTTCAAGTGAGCTGCTTTATTCAATAGTGAAGCAGGGTCCCTGTGGGATCGCTTAGTGTTTAAAGTGTTCAGTCAGAACAAAAATGTCTATTTAAGATGGTAAAGCGGCTTTAACAGGGACACTGAGTTTATTGTTTTACTTTTGTTAGCAGTTAGAACATATATTTATCTCACATGTCCTTCTTCAAACCTCTTTTTAATCTTGGAGATGCAATGATCTTAGATAATTCAAATAATAAAAATGCACAGAATTAGGAGTTTGTTGTACTTGGTCTCACATAGGTCTGCCACAATAAATACTATATCATTCAGTATATGAAACTGGAACAACATAATTTGGGCCTCAGTACGTTTTGTTTTTTGTTTTTTTTTGTTCTCTAATACAATAACATTTGAGGTGTAGAGGGGTGAATAAGTCCCTTTTATGGATAATTATTGGTTCAGTCTGCAATTCATTTGTTGCAGCTCATGTCTTTTAATGAAACAGTCTTATTACATATGGTTTACTGGGATTATTTTTTCCAATTTTTGAATCTTAATTAATGGCATTAAATTCTTTCAGTATTATCATTTTGCACAAGATTTCTCTGTAGCAATATCTCGTGCTTCAAAGTGTGTTGTCATAACTGGTCTAATCTCACAGTAGAGAAATGTGTTTAATCTTTATCTTTACATAAAATGAATCAAATTGGCTCAAATGGATGTGTCGTATTGTCCACCAGCCTAGTATATACCTTTGCCTTTAGAAACATGGATTTCTGTGTTTCCGTCTGTATGGAACCACATGTGTCACACCAGTTAGCCATTTGCAGGGGGGTTTGAATGGGTTTGTACATTGCCTTGGTGTGGGCGCTAATGTGTAGCGATGTAGCTTGTGCCTGTGCATTGTCTGAGACGGTTTTTCATTTAGGTGGAAATTCTCAGAGCTGCTGCAAGCTCCGTAATAACCATACTTGACATTTCGCTCTCCTACAGCCTGTGGAGACTTGCACATGCTTTCCATTCCAGTTGAACCCATTAAGGACTTCTCTTCTGTACTGCAACCACTGGCCTGTCCTTTGGCCGGGAGGCTCTGAATGTCAAAACTCACTATTTAGCATCACAATAAAACCAAATACAGGGCAGACAAGTAAAAAAAGGGGATGGTTGTTTTCTGGCAAAGGGCATGGACAAAAAGATTATTTTAAAAAACGCGACCATCGCTGCTCACTGCTGGGGATGTTTTTGTGGTGGCATTCTAGAGATTTTGTTTCTCAAAAGTTGTGTTTACAGTTTGTGGTTAAACTGTCAAAGGGAAAGGCAATACAGAATCTACTTTTGGATTTGTTTGGTATAAAGTTGCAGTATTTGCTTCAAGGGATTTTGTAAGTGAAATTGTTTTGCCTGGCTCTGCTTTGTACATACCGGTTTCCTATACTTAAAGAAATGTAAAGGCAGAGTGACTAATTCATTCCAGATTACCTTCAGTTCAAGTGGATGTCATGTCACACCACCAGCATACTGAGAAGAAGCTTTGTTATTAGGTATGTATAGCCGTATGGGTACTAGCACATACTGTTCATTCAATTATTACACAAAATGGACTCTTGTGAGCTTTGAGCCATGTTGTAATGTTGTCACCTCCTCAAAACCATACTTGGAGTTGTGTTTTGTTCTGTTCACACATGTTTGCGTAACCTTTTTTTTTTGTTTTATTATTTATATTATATTTTGTTTATATTATTATATTGTCTGTCTACATCTCCAAAGCTCAAAAATGCTTTGTTTCACCTTGTGATGTCACAAAGTGGTAATTTTCAAGTTAATAGCTACCTTTTGTTCAGTAGAGATGGGCAATTCCAGATCTGAAATTATCCAAATGATTTGATTTCACCTCCATAGTGAAGGTTTATGAAGTTTAAAAGCATCGTGGAGAACTTCCTTTATTACCACATGATATCACAAGGTCGAACAGAGTGTTTTCAGTTTGAGAGAAGAATGCAGCCTAAACATATACAGGGTTTGTTTGTTAAACGTGTGTGAATGAAACAAAACACAACTCCAGGTATGTTGACCAGTACAACATAGATCAGAAAATAGCCTAATTTTTGTCCTTTAAATCCACTAAATATATCTTAAAATAGTTCAATTATATCTAAACTCAAAGGTGTTGCTCTGATTGTAAAAAAGTAGCTGCTTGCGGGTGAATGTCCTCAAAGTTGTTTTTTGGGATTATTTTTTCCAATTACTGCTTGTTTTATGCAAAGGTTATCTGCTTTTCATTTGTTGACTGTCACAAAATGTCAAGATCACAACACTTCCAGTCAAGTCAAGATAAATATGAACAATATTTTATAACAAATAAAATCTACTTCTGAGCCCAGTTGAAAAAGGTCCACCCAGAAATGCTTTTTAAAGTTTCAAATCTATTCAGTAATCTTTCTTAAACTAAATGATAAACATTATTAATTGCTTTGTATAGCATTTGAACATAAAAAAATGTATAATTGCGTGTTATAGATGCTAAATGTTTCTTGGTTTCCAGACCACAGTGAATTGGCAACTTTTGATTTGTGTGCAAACCTGATTATAAACAGCGCAGTAATTAGCACGGCTACTATGAATGGTAATTACGATGTCAGAAGAAGACGAGAGGCTGCTGTCTAAATGTATTTCTGAGATGCCAGCGCTTTGTCCACAGAGCCACTTTCCACACTTGCTCATAATACAAAGTGCACACAATCTTTATAATGGAACACCTCTGAGTACTTGTTTTGTAACACGACACAATGAACCTTACTTTCACAAATCATAAACAAATAGATTTCTTTAAAAGGACATCTATTTTGATAATGTTACTGTCAGCTTAGGTCTAATGGTGGTGGTAGTTATTCAAAAGGGTGACACCTGCAGTTTGTTGTGTGCCGTTGCATTAATTCTGACTAATATTTAAAGCTGATTTGTTTGTACAGACAAATTGCTCACATGATTTATCGGTTTCATTTGTGCATCGCTGCTAGCGGTGTGTGGCGATTAGCACTGTCACACTCGCAGCATGAAGGCAGTGGATGTAAACCCAGAGCCTCCGGGGCCTTCCTGCGCGACTTCTGCTGTTATCCCCGCGGGTTACAGCCAGATCTGACTGCTTCTGACACTCTTTTGATTCACCGGATTAACAAGTGTTTTTAGCGCTATCACACATGCCCAGCTTTAGTTGTTCCTTTGACACTTGACATGTTTTGCATTTGCATCCCAGTCACTGTCACTATAACTGTTTGTTTAAAGGGCCCATATTACGCTATTTTCTGATTTATGTTATAATGTTGTTCCCTCATCTATGCCTGGAGTTGTGGGTTTATTTTTTTTTTTTTTTTTTTTTTTTTTTACATTCAAACAACCTTGTATATTTAGGCTGAGTATTTCTCTCAAACAGAAAGCACGTTGTTCCACCACGTGATGTCATATGGTAATATATGAAGTGCTCCACACTGTTTTTAAACTCCTTACACCTTCACTAGAATCATTTAGATGATTTCAGCCCTGGCATTGCCGATCTTTACTGAACAAAAGGTAAAAGGTAGCTGTTAACTTGAAAACTGTTGTTTCTTGACATCACAAGGTGGAACAGAGCATTTTGAGCTTTGGAGATGTAGACAGGCTACCGGTAATAATAAAATATTACTCAAACATGTGTGAATGAAACAAAACACAACTCCAGGTATGTTTTTGATGAGGTAACAACATTATAAAATGACTTAAAACTCACAAGAATAAATTTTGTGTAATATAGGACCTTTAGGACCTGGCAAAACTGCACAAAGTCTTCTTTGGTATAAGACTTTTCATTGTGACATCTAGTGTTGTCACAGTACTAATATTTGAAACTCATGTTCAACTAAGGAAAAGACTTGATACCGATGTCAATACCATACTAGTTATTATAAATGCTCCTTTCTTATACAGTTATAATTACTATATAATTTTCAACAAAATAATAGTCATGTCTTTGTTACCATGTGGTCTTTTAGTTCTGATATAACTCCATTCTAAAACTATTCAGGAAAGGTCACATTGTGTTTGTGTGATTTTTAATACTTAAAGTTTTCATACACATTTTACTATCAAATTTCTGATCAAGCCTACATCAGGTCAATTGCTAGATTACATTTACTGTGCATTGTAATAGAAATCTGAAATGGGCAATGCCATTCTCCACTGGTCTGAGATAGACTTAAATGTCATGGTACAAGTCTCTTTTCATTTTGGATTTTCATTCCAGTAACTGCGCAGTCAAACTGTCTCCCTCTTAATATACTGTTATTTTTGTATTGCTTTTAAATGCTTTTCCAAATTAAATGCCTTTCCTAATGCAACCGTTTATATTTATCCATTCTTGGAACTGGCTATAGTTGTGCTGGCTTTTGATCTCATATGGCAGGAATCCTTGTCCAGTCTCACTCATTTTTAATAAGAACCGCTGAGGATATACCAGTGTTGTCACAAAGTACATTTAGTGTTATGTTTCAGTCGAAGGGAACATCACTTTGTGTAGTTATTGTTGATAATTACAGTATTAGTCTGAGTGGGGGTCAAACAGACCCAATGCCAAAAATCCACTTCTTGGCATTTATACATGGAAATATGTATATATGTTACAGGGAAATTTGATAACCCACATCCAGATCCATAGAATGACTGGATTATCAACTTTGTTTTTAGGCAAAGTAGGAAATACGTTGTTTTTTTTTATGATCTACTTTGGTTAGGCATGGATTTGAATGCCCAGTTATTCTATAGAATGCCTAATCTCCTTTAGGCAAGAGTTTGACACACATTTCATTTTATTTAAGGCATATTTCAGTTTTTTTATTTTTTTAAAAATTTATTTTTTTGTTGTTGTTGTTTTTTTTTGATGGGCAGTATGTTTTGTTTTTTTTTTTTTTCTTCATTCGACACACTTTTCTGTTAAAAAATGAAAACTGACATTTGCAAAACAGTCCATACAGAATTCTAAACAACGTTACAGTGTTGCTAAACAAAATTGTAGCCCAGCAAAATGCAGTTTTACTTTTTTTTTTTTTTTTTTTTTTTTTTTTTCCCATTCTTTATTTCAAGCACATGTATCTGTTACACTTGAGGTACATTTCACAAATCAAACCTTATATAAGCTCAAAAAAGCTCAAAAACTGATAAATTGTCCCCCAAAAGCTAATCTTACCTCTTAAACTTTGGTCTGTAGTATAGAAAAAAAAAAAAAAATAAAACAAGAGAATAAACTGAACGTGTGTGTGTGAATGAGAGTTATGTCTGTGCTGAGAAATAGTCCTAATGATATGACACGCCTGTGCCCCTCCTCATAAAGCCTAAATGTGACCTACCTTTTTTTTTTCTTATATATCATTTGTATCTTGGGCATTGTCTTTGGTTATATACCACTGATAAAATGGATCAAATGCATTACGAGAAAGCTGTGAGCGACGTGAAGTATAGACTAAATCTACCAGAAAAAAAGCCATTAACAACTGATAAGACTTAATAGAGAGTATGAAAGAGCAGTTTACTTTCACTTTGTCAGAGATTCTCTACTTTGTCTAAAGGGAATAGAGAATATTGATAATTTGTATAGTATTGTATAGAATTTCCTACTTTGCCTGTAATATATACACAACAATACAACACCTCGATACTTGAATTACAAAGGATCTTTGTGAATTTTTTTTTTCAGTAATCAGTCACTTCTTGCACGTCGTATTAACGTCATAACATTCATTTGTATCAAGGAGACTGATGGCTTTAAAGAATCGGGCCTATTCACATGTGGGCTTCCTATAAGACTGTAACATCCATCAGTCCCTCCAGTGATCCACACTGGAGCTGACAATGGAAGATGTTTGGGCTCTAGCAAAAGGGACATGATTTATCAGAGATGTGAGCGATTATGCGAAGCCCCTGAACGAGAGCGCGACCGGCAGGACTAAAAGATGATCACACGTAGTTTCATGAAACATGCAACGAATAGGCACCAGAGCCCATGAAAAATGAGCACATGGAGACACCAGGGATGAATGGACTAGAAATTTAGAATATTTGGGGAAAAGCTGAACTTTCTTCTTTTTATAACAAATTGCCTTGGCTTTTGGCTTGCATTTGGTCTTAAATTCTTATGATTTAATTCTAGTATATCTGAATGGTCATGGTAAATGGTCATATTTTTATATAGCACTCATACAGCTTTACATCAAGGAACCACTGACCCATTCACACACATTCATAAACGAATATACGCAGACGATGGAAGCGAGGTGGGTTAAGTGTCTTGCCCAAGGATACAACAACAGCATTCATGAGTGAGAGCTGGAATCGCACCACCAATCTGTGGATCTGACTGCTCTACCAATGATATTTATGTTGAGAGTGGGATTCAAACTGCCAACCTTTGGATCAGTGGACAAACACTGACATACCAACTGAGCTACTGAAAATTAGGACACATATTGAAAGTCGGTGGGTAAAGTGTAAAATCTGATCACTTTTAATTTCTAGAGCTTAACATTTTTATATTTGATTATCTCCACCATTATGTGCATCAATGCTTAGTCGATATTACCAAACCATGAACACAATTGTTGGCATTTTGCTCATAATAATCCATAATAAACTGTAAAAAAAAATAATGTGTTGAAGACGCAAATATGATTGGTACCAAAATAGATCAAGACACATTCATTTTCCACCGCAGCTGAAAGAAGTAGCAAAAAAAAAAACATCAGAAAAGACTTAAAGTTAAACCATTAGGCGTTTCATGTGCAAATTTCACTTCAGTCAATGACAGTTCACACAAGCTCCTCTCTAGATGGCTGGGTTGTCATCTCTTCTTCTTATTTGGTCCAAGTTATTATCTTTTGTTTTGCGGCAGTCACTGTACAAACGTGAAGGCTCTGTACTTGGATCAGAGGGGATAGAGTTGCTGACATCCACTTTGGTAGGCTTAAATCACCCACTTTTAAGATCCAAACATAGATAAATAAATATCAACAAACAGTAACTACAGCAGCAGTCACCTCTGTGTGGCTTTGTCAAGATTTGAGAGGCTTGATATACTCAGCGGAGGGGAGCGCAGCGGTGGGAGGGGGAGCAGCCTGCGCTCTTTCTTTTTCTGGGATTAAATGGAACGTGAGTGATGTTGCTCAGTCTGGCTGGTTGAGATGAAGTGGTCTCAATGATACTGATATGCTTTTAATTTTCGAGTAAGAACACACTTGTTATATTTAACAGCATATATTGTATAGGGATGGGACTATAAACATGAATATTGTGCTCAAAAGGTAGACCATAATCGTTTGTGGGATGTTTTATATAATCGTAATAATCGTCCAACAAAGATAATCGTCATTACGTCACCAGAATGTGCAGAACAAACCTACTTAACCAAGACGTTCCCTCCTATATCATTGTTGTTTTCACCTATAACAAAGTACATTACAAGAACAGTTTTTGTTTTTTTTTTTTTTTTTTTTAATATGGAACCAATTCAGAATATTAAAATTATAATTATTCATAACTATAACATTTTTAAACTGTCAGCAACTTTAATCATTATCATGATGTAATCGTTACTCGCAATTATTTTGGCCATGATAATCGTGACATCAAATTTCAACATTGTCCAGGCCTAATTTTATTTAGTTTGTTTTGGTTTTGAGTTCTTCCTTAGAGTTTTTATTGTGTGTAGACATTTTACACAATATATTTTGTCTGTTGTTGAGTACAAGTACCTATCACTCAGGAGATGAGGCGACAAACTTCTGTCAGAAAGCCATCCGTGTGTTGATCTAAAGCTCAAGTACTGTCTAAATCAAAGATTGTTTTTATTGACAAATCCGAAACTATTCTTATAATGGTGATAGTCATTTTTGATTCTGCACTTTACTCACATTTGCTGTTTTATGGTTCTTATATATATATATATATATATATACAGAACACATACACAGTAGAGACAGAAGCACGTATTTACAAACGATTTACTTTTACTTGAATCAAAGCAAAAAATAGGTGACTCTAAGCTATTTCTCAAGACGTCGAGCTTTAATGAGCATCTGTTTTGTTAGTTACTCCACATGGCAAAAGAAACTGGATCATTCCTGCACAACTGATTACACAGACATCTTACTCCACATGGCTATCTATCTGAACACAGAAAAAACTTTCAGGTACAGCCCCATTACTATAGTCTTTGTTCTTAGTGTAACAGTTACTCTACTGTAATATCTATCTCCTGTAGCTTTGTTTTGAAATGCCTCTACAGCAGGAAGCTTTGTATTTGAGCTGTTGCAAATTCAATATTTACTTCAGGTGAGAGAAGCTAAAGTTCAAGATATACAGAAGGTATTCAGTGAAGGTCTTAGGAACAGACTCTTAAGGCGTCTGATCCTCTCTATCTGGCTTTCTGACTCTCTCTCTCTCTCTCTCTCTCTCTCTCTCTCTCTCTCTCTCTCTCTCTCTCTCTCTCTCTCTTCCTCTCTCTCTGCTCTCTTGCCCTCTGTTTCTTATCCTCTCTCCTTCCCCTTCTGTCTTCTCTTTCTCTACCTCCCCTATTTTCTCCCTCCCTCCCCCTTCTCTCCACCTCCCTCTCTGTTTCTTATCCCCTTCTCTCTACCTCTGTCTCTTTTTCGCTCCCTGATTCTCTTCCCTGTCTCCTTCTCTCTACCTCCCTCTGTTTCTTGTCCTCTCTCTCACTCTGTCTCTTTCTGCCCCTCTGCTTGGATATTTCAGTCCCTCTCTCACAACTGATGAAATTGCCGATGATTTATAACAAATGTCAGAGGCAGACGCGGCAGACTGCTGTTTTGTCCCCGTCAAAGCCAAGTAGAGCCCGAGGTAGTCAGCTTTACTTATCAATCAATGCCTTTCCACCATTTTTCCTCACTATTGTCAACAGTTACCGCCAGTCTGCCAGCTCCACATATCCAGAGGTGGTACCATATGGTCACATTGGGCTGAAGCTAACAGGAAGTGACAGTGAACCTGCGCTCGTAAAGGTGACAGAGGTGTGGTGGATTTTCTAATTGGCAGATCCCCTGATTTACTAAAGCACAATTCACAATCACGTTCCCCCTGTACTGTAGTGTTAGTGTTACTATGACAAGTGAGGAGATGTTTGCAGAGTGTGGTATCATTTAAAAGACTCTTTACAGACACTTTTTTTTTTTTTTTATTATATTATCTAATAAAATAATAAGGACACAGGATTTAATATCTGCCTTATCCCCAAATTAAATATCATGAATGTAGCAAATTGTAATGTACATAAGCAATAGAGTGTAGCTTAACACAAAGTAGCATCTTTGATATTTGTTGTTGTTAAAGGGCCTATATTTTCTGGTTTATGTTATAATGTTGCTTCCTCATCACAAACATACCTGGAGTTTTGTTTTGTTGCATTCACACATGTTTAAGGTTGAGCCCTGCATATTTAGGCTGAGTTCTTCTCTCAAACTGAAAACACTGTTCCACCTTGCGATGTCATGTGGTAATACAGGAAGTGCTCCACTGTGTTTTTAAACTCCATACACATTCACTAGAAACATTTGGATAATTTCAGTCCTGGAGTTACTGCTGTTAACTTGAAAACTACCACTTCATGATATCACAAGGTGGGAGCATTTTAAGCTTTGGAGATGTAGACCGAACTAATACCGAAGGATCACTCAAACACGTGAATGAAACAAAACACAATCCAGGTATGTTTTTGGGGAGGTAACAACATTATAACATTACTAAAAGTTCATGAGTCAAATGTGCATAATATAGGACCTTTTGTAATGATTTGATTATGCTGTTCCACAATACAACATATTATATAACATGTGTACTGTCACTGTCCTAGTTGAATTAGAAATAAATGAAGAAGCTTGTGTTAATGCCAAAAAACAGGAATCCTTGTATGTTTCATTGTTGGCAATACTGAAATTTTCTAGTGTCTATACAGAAACAATTGGTTCTATTAAGTTCAGTGAAATTACTGTAAAGATAAATGTGTGCATCATTAATGACAAATTGAATCAAAAGTCTACCCGTGAAAATATTAACAAAATGGATGCATAATTTCTAAAGTAATCTTTATAAATGTTATGCATTTCCGAATACTTATTCTCCATAAGGCCATTAATACACAGTAATTGAACTGTTAATTAACCCAGGATTTAGTGAAAAGAGCCCCTCTCCATTATCTCTCATTTACACACCCTTGACATAGCATTTACAGTCAACATTTTCTTCTTCTGCCCCTTTTATTCGCACCCCATTGTCAGCGATGATGAGGTCTCTCTGGCATAATTACACATTTATCTGAAAGGTCTGTACCTTGCTCTGGCTAATTTGCCTGACTGTTTTGTCACATAGAGGACAGTTGGGAAAGGTTGGCATGGCCGGCTCTGATCCACTAAAGTAAAGTTGGCACAAGAAAATGGCAGCCAGTGACCTAAATCGGGAAAGTCACTGAACCTTAAAGAGCTGTCAATTAGCACAAATAGAAACCTTTCATTCTGGTCTGGTAGATTTAGCTTGTTGCTGCAGGTACTGATTTGACCAATAGATGGCAGAGTTTGACCTACAGCAGCCCCCATATGGTCTAAGATGCTGTTGCTGCTGCCGCTGCTGCCGCTGCCGCACCACTGCTGCTGCAACCACTGAGCCTGCATGTCCCTGTTTGAATTGAATAATTTAAAGGTAAAACCCACCACCAGATCTGAATTTTGATGAGGTGTAACAAAGAATGGAAAACCTAAGAAATACTAGCCACCACACACTCTCGAAGTAATGTATAACTTTCTGAATCTATATTTTTCTCTCACCTACAGAAAGTATGTGGCTCTACATACAATGTGTCTGTCTGTTTCTTGTTTAGCAGCAGGAATAACTCACTCGTCGCTTTTGAAATCAGAACTGGCATTTGCTATTTATAAAGAACATCAAGTTGGAAAATCTTGTTAGAACACGAATTAATTAGGCTTGCAATCTCGACCTTGGCATATGCTTTAATTTGCAGTCTGCTGTTGTGTCACTAATTTGAACATGTACATATATTAAGCCCTTGCATTTGAAATTGGTTACCAAATAATATCTTTTAAATATTTTTAATGATAACTTGACTTGTAATTGTGTGTGTAATCACTCTGTAACCAAGTTTTGTCTCATAGTTGGTTACAAAAGGTTACAAAGAGTCAACTGGACAGTTTTGAGTGGAAGCTATTTCACCGCTCAGCCAAATTGTGAAAAGCCAGCATGAACCAAAGCATCTGTCACCAGGCGTACCTAGGCCACCATAAGACATTTTTAAGTGTGATATATATATACATATATATATATATATAGATTCTGAAAATATCATGATAAACAATAATATTGAAATTAATTTATATCACTTAAATATAATGTGGCCAACACTGGGAGCGATAGTAGCTCAGTTGGTAGTGTTTGTCCAGAGATCCAAAGGTTGGCGGTTCGAATCCCACTCTCGACATAAATGTCATTGGTTGATCCACTGGTCAGATCAGTGGCTGATGCAATTCCTTCTCCTACAGATAAATGCTGCCGTTGTGTCCTTGGGCAAGACACTTAACCCACCTCGCCTCCAGTGATTGCATTGAAGGTGGAAAAGCGTTATATAAAAATGTGCAATGAAACACTAAAGTAATTAGTTCTAGTATGTAATGTGTCATGTAAGTTAATTATTGGACTACCAACTCAAATGTCATCATAAAAGCCTAATACTATATAAAATTTTGAAAAATTTTGACACTAGTGCGAAGAAAAGGGACTCTGAAACTGGAAAGCTTGTTTAGTATATATATTTTACCAGACTATAGATGCTCAATGCGTAATTGTACCAAAATGTATCTTTTGTAATTGTGATAAACTTTTTTTCATCTTGTCTTTGTGCCCATATCTCATATGGTTTGAATAGCATCTATCCAAGATGGGCCTGGTGACAATAGCCTCATGAGGGCTCATTAAATGGAAAAAGACGTGAGAGTGTCAGAAATATCTCACACACTACAGTATAGCATCTATCATACATGAAAGAGGAACAGCTCTTTCATATACCACAAAGACAATTGTGGCTCAAATACCAGACTGTATGCCAATCACAAATGGCTTTAGTGGAAATGTCCTTGTTTTTTGTCTCTTTGTTGTTTTATAGTTGTAGTTATAGTTTTATAGTTAGTTGTTTTATATTCACCTATCCCCTTTCTGCTAGAGATAATCAAGTCAAAATAGGTTTTTGAGCCGGGTGCCCTTCCAGATTCAAATGGCAACCTCCTGCAACCCAACATGGTGAAACTACCCGCCTCTATACAAGAAGCTCACTGTACATGCACAATGGTTTTATTCACTTACACTGCGACAGTTAATTAATATTATGGATGTATTTGTGATCTTTGAGAGTGCACCACTGTCTGAATCGTTGTCTGTCTGTATGTTTGCAACTAGACCTCATGACTTTACCCATCTAAGGCTCATTACTAACCTGCTTACTAAGATTTATATTATATTCAGCTGTTGTACTTTTACTGTATTTCTACACTTCGTACACGGTGTTATCTTATAATGTGAAGGTGCACAGCAACACACCCCGCATTGCTCACGGACCAGAGTTGTTTCAGTTTTTTGTTAACTGATTTTCCACCAACATCTTAGCCGTTGCATAGCAGGGAAGCTTTGCACAGTTTTAAATAAATAAGTCACAGTCAAGCACGAGTATAAATCAAGAACAAGCCAGCGAGCATACATCCACGATTTTTTGCAGCATATTTCATCATTTACCTATCTGGATATGTAACACAACCACTGAGCTGTTTGTTGTTCTTTTTTTTTTTATTTTGAAACAGGGGTGAAATCAGTCAGCCAGCACAAAATGATTAGGGCACACTGTCAAAATTCATATTATATATGAATCAAAGTGTCTCCAATAGACCACAGTGATGCATGATGGGAAAGGACACGGAATAAATTAAAAATAGCTACGGATTGGGTTCACACTGTGCAGGTTAACATCTCATCTGAATTTCTCTCACAAGTCGAGCTATTTGTTTTCTATCTATTGTAAAATGATGCAATGTCAAGCAGATTCTTCACACTGCGTGTGGTAACGAATATTTCCTTAGAACACCGGGAAGTTATTTTTGTCATGTTATATTGTTTAGTTTGTGCTTTGGAATCAGTTTGTAGGAAATTCAAACATTAAACGTGCCTCATAGAATGGACATACATAAAACATTAACAGTAACACATGCATAGCACTTATAGATATACACAAACATGCATTTCACAAGGGGACAAACTTATTACATAAACATAAGAAATGTGGAAAAACATATATTAGGCTAATCCCTCAGCTAGGTATTTTGGACCAAGATCCTGGCTTAAGATATTTTTTATGAGCTTTTTCACTTCATAATATTTCAGTAAATGTCAGACTGACTGGCATTTGGTTTATAACTTCTAAATCATTGAGGATAAAGTATTGCACAAACTCTGTGAATCCCTATGTATTGGGGTAGTATTGTATAGCGTATAGTAAATGCACTTTGCCCCAGCTCTAGCACTGATTTTGATTTGGCATCCATCTTTATAGCAGTTTCCTTGTGAAAGCCTCTTTATACTTCACTTGAACTTGAACTCTTAACTTGAACCCTCTAAACGCAGCACACTTTTTGCATCTCTTTCGAAAGTCACAAGTTACTTCATTTATATAGCTTTCCTAAATAGTGGCACAAGCAGGAGGTGCCATCCCAAGGCATATGCAAATTATTCAGAAAGCATTGCTCTGTCCAGTTTAGTCAAATAAACTTGCCCACATCAATAAAACAAATTGATAAGCTCACAGGCTCACGATTCAACGGATCGGGCAATTTGGAATCTGTATCCAACTTGGACCGGCTCCTCAGCACTCATCCCCAGGCATTAGCAATCGCTCTGCATAAACTGGAGACACACTGTAGTTTCAATACAGCCATCGATTCATGGCTTGTGTGTGTGCGGAGCAAGTCTATCCCCGCGGGTTATGGCTAATCGTCAAACAGTGGTGTGGGCCAGAGTTTGCTCATGATACTCTGCCAGCCGATGTTCATTAAACATTTGGCACTACGCAGCTAGTCTGGACACCGGACCAGCCTGCCTCACCAGCATGTGTGCCTGTGTATGTGCGCTTCTATGGGAAGTAAAAAGTGAGATGATTGCACTAAAGCTGCGGACAAGTGCCCAAAATGCACAAGCTATTACGATAACTAGACACAATAAAGTATACACTAAAGAGGCGATGACCAGGCCGGTTTTCCAGAGTGGTGTGAAAAACGGGAGAAAAACGCTGCAGAAGAAATCGTTGACCCATTATGTTGGGGCGCGGGCAGATGAGTTGTTGGCTCAGAGCAAGGTGACAGAAAAGAATGTGGACATGGAGCAGACAGCGATGTGACTGTGATGGGCTTATTTGGTGATGTGTTTCTTTGTCATAGTTCATCATATGGAAAACCTCCAAATGCTAATTAGCGACTAGCACTGCATGGTGACTTTACACATCGTAAGTGTTAGCTTAGGTTGTGTGCAGCAAACTTTCAAGTACTTTGTATTCTATTACATTTATCTCAAGGCTACATGCTGATTTTGGCTAATAGGTATGATATTGAAATATATTTTAACAGATAGAAGGTGTAAATGAATTGGCTCATAATTAGAACTCTCTGTTCCTAAATCTAAGCTCTGTGAATCAAATATGCTCGCCAGTATTTTCACTCAAGTAGTTATTATGCAGCCCACATAGCATACATTTGCACCTTAAAAATCTGCATTTTAATAGACAAATATTATTTTATGTTTTTATTATTATTGCTGGTGTATAAAGACTATCAATTGAGGACACAAAAATTTTCAGCTTTACCATTTATCGATGGATCATGAAAGCATCTAGTAGTCCAAAATGCTCAGTCCTGTACAACTCAGCTTTGAAAAAAATATGATCATTTTGTTTTTGTTTTTTCTTTTTCTTAATTTCATGATGATAAATAGTGAATAATAAACACATAAAACACTATAAACACGTAAACACTATCGGATATCCAAAAAAGAATAAGAAAATGGAGCAAGGCATAGCTTAAGACAATTAGCACATATCTCATATTTAGGGGTGTGCTAAAATATCGATACACCGATATGTATCGATATTATTAAAATCGATACGGTATCGATTCTTTGTTTCCTAGTATCGATATCGATATTCCCCCCAGACGTTACTCTTTACGGGTGAAGAGAAGCGAGAAGCAAGAGAAACGAAAACGTCAGAAAAAATGTTTCAACTGCCTTCCTCCCTCTAGTTAGAAACATGCATTAATCAAAAAGCACTTCATTGTGTTTTTTAATCTTAAATAAATGGAAGATAAATGCACCATTTAATGTTTTGTTTTGGTTTTTTTTGTGAAAATTGGGTTGACCATTTAAGTAAGGTTGAAGGCCTTTACTTTTTTCTGAATCGTATCGTATCGATTTGAAATGTATCGTATCGAATCGTATCGAAATGGCACTGTATCGAGATACGTATCGTATCGTGGACTGTGTATCGAGGTACGTATCGTATCGGCAGCTTCTTGGTGATACCCAGCCCTACTCATATTGCAATTATTCTTTCCTTTCAGAATACATTTGCGGTAACAGTACTGAAACTCTTACCCTGTGGTTGAAAAAGAAATTGCTCCATTTGCATTCATTAAACCAATCAGATGTAATACAACTGAATACCAACATAGCTGTTTAGTTTTGACTCTCAGGCAGTATCTACTTTTGACAGTCTTTGTTTACTTTCTTCCTCTCGCCCGTTAGGCCAGCAAAAGCAACTTCATAACACATCTGCAGCATGCCCAGCAGCACACGTCTCAAAATAAACAATTGTCTCCACTCTAAAATGCTTCCATGGTACTCTATTGGCCATCTAAATTGTATCACAGTCTTGTTATCTCATCCGCTGATACATTTCACAGCATTTTCCTTCGCTTGATGTTCTAGAGGCAGGGCTTGGACACAAACGGCTTCCTGTTAACCCATGGACAATATTTCTTTTCTTTTCCTTTTTGTTTTTTTTTTTTTTTTTTTTTTTCCTCAACGCTGTACCCCCTGCTTCCCTCATGCTGTGTCTTCTCCGTGCCTCTCTATTCCCCCATGTTGATAGAGATGACAGTTGAAACCACTCCCTAACTGGTCGGCCGTCAAGCGCCATTTTGCCCCTGTCATTCAGATGTCTTCACCTGATTCAGTCTGTGTCAGGCCTGCTTAGATCATTACTGCAGGGTCACATCTGTCCCCTTTAAATGTGCAATGTCTTTTTTTTCTGTAGACATGGGAGCTTCAGTACAATGGGATTATAGAAGAAGCTGATATTTTTAATGGCCTATATGATGTCATGTATGAGGACAGTGGGATGAATTGTTGTAAAATCGCAATTAAAATTGTCACAATTAGAAAAACGAACAGAGATGTGGTAATCAGATAACTAATTACCACATCTCTATGGGGTCTTATAAAAACCCAGTAGATTCAGCCACTACAGGAATATTCTGAAATTTGCAAATAAAACATAAATTGCAAAATCACAATTGGCTTTTTTGGCTTGAGCACACATAGACTGTATACATAAATATACATAGCTAACTTGGGCGCGCTTCTGACTCAAATGACTCTGGCTCCAATTCACTTTCTATTGAAAAACGGTTGCTCTCAGAATCATCACTTTGGTCTTAAAATGTTCGTATTAATCCACTTTACATGAGCCTGGTATTTTTATTTCGCCATTGTGTTTCGAAATTAAGATATGAACATTAATAACAGACAAATCATATGCCTTCTTTACCCAATGTTGCCCCCACTAGAGTAAGCAACAGACTTGTTTGACAGCGTTGCCAAGCGCCCGCTAACTGCTAACCCAGCGGTTCGGGCAGGAAGAGGCGTTACCTTCAAAAGCATCGCTCCGGATCGGCTCTTTGGTTGCTATGATACTCATGTCATAATTCCAAAGATGGAACTCGGCTCCAAATTATATAACTGCTATAACTGAGCTTCATCTGACTGGAGCCAAACGCTCCTCCGGGTGACGTCACACTCACTCAGTCCATTTCTTTATACAGTCTATGTGCGCACACAAGCTCATACAATGGGGATGACAATGAGGATTACTTCACAAACTTTAGCTCTAATGAGCAAACGGCATTACATTAATCATTACAAACGATATGCGTTTTTAAATGAATTCCTGTGTGAATGAAAAAATGCCTTTTTCGTTTCTTTCAAACATATTGAGTTGGTTTACAATAAAGAAAAGGGCTTGTAAAGTATTTCAAAAGTTTGCTTTATATTGAAAAAGTAACTAACTGATTTTATAGCATCATTTGGAATTTAAAAGGTATTTCGAATATCACATTTTGATTCCCATGTTAGTTCAGAGTATTTTTAAAGCCTGATGCCATTCCTTTTGTAACCACCTTTATATATCCAGGCTCAGGACCAGCACATGGAGCCTTTGGTTGACTTGAATTTAGTCTCAGCACTTGCAAAGATCACACATTTTTGGCATCACCAGTTTTCTATTCTTGTTCTGGAACCCATTTTCATAAATTATGTAGCCAAAGAGAGCCCCTTCCCTTTTCATTTCTGTCAAACACTTGGAGTTGATTTACAGTGATAAAAAGGCTAGATGATTTTTGTGGAGATGTTGCCTTTTCACTTTTCACCGTGTTTGAAATATCCCGAATGCACTGGGCAAACATGTTTAAGTAATGGAAAACCCAGTTTGTACAGAACGACATGCTTCTCAATAGTTGCTTACATTGGTTGGGCTGCCCTTCAACATAAAAGCAAAGGAAAGTGAATGAGTGAGAGCTGGGGAGATAAATAAAAGATGACAGGAAGTGTGCAGAAGGGAGGGGGGGTAATGTAACAGGCCAATCACGCCCCAGTGCTTCTACTAATCATGCAAACAAGGTCACTGCCCGACACAGCCAAACTGGCAGCCTCTACACATGGTCCCTATATGCAGTTTCTCAACATGCTACTTCACTGCAGTACATATGTAGAATTTTTCTATATATCCATATAAGGAACTTTTCAGCTGGATTTTTTGGACTAAAGACATGTCCCTACTCATCCAAGCAGCTTCTTCAGTTCTGGTCAGATTGCTGTTGGACAATGTCTTATATCTGTCTTAAGGGAGGAGCTACTCTACATTGAAACTGACATACCTATTTGAATACAGCTTGTTTGTTGGCTAGGTCTATGCATGGTTCAGTATATGATCAATTAATTACACTAAAATAATCACACAAACTAAACTGCAAATGTACATATTGGTTATCAGATGGTGATATTACTCTCAAATTGTCCTAACCCTCACAGTAAGGGTGGGCGATATGTCAAAAAATATATCTCAATGTTCTGGAGACTGGATTAGGATTTTTGTTTTGACCGTATTTATTATGCAGTAGCTATACAGTATTTAGGAGCCAACTACAACTACCTGCTTCTTCTGAGAGGCCACACTTCACTATCATTGGTTAAATCCACGTGTCACTCAGAGCGTAATGGAGGCTGAACAATAATATCTGTGCTTGAGTATAAGCTGAATTCAACAGAAACACACACACTTTTTTTTTTTTGTTTTTTTTTTTTTTTTTTGCTATATTTGCCATCTATTACTATCACATTTGGGAAGATTTGGCCCTTCGGACCATCCTGGTATCCCTGCATTAGACACAATTTCATTCATAATTCATTAATTATTTTTATAGTACCGGTGTAGTACAGTATATCAACAAAAATATTAATGATTAGTTAAGATGTGTTAACAATAAAGATTTATTGTACTTTAAATACTTAAATCTTGAAAATCCAACTTGGACTATTTTAGATTTTCAGCCAAGATGTGCTTGCTTTATCTTAATGTGTGTTTTTTTTTTAGTTTATCTAAGGGCCAGTACTAAAAGCCTTTTGGCCCCCTGCAACACAACTTGTCTCATCTATCCTAAACCCGATCACTGTCTCCTGATCGTGGCACTCTTTAGTTCTGCTGCTCTGATGAATCTGAGACTCGGACAGAGAGAGTTAAATCTTTCCTGACAGTGCGTATCCTGTTTCTCCGCAGCTCTTAATTGGCCACATGGTGAAGAGGACACGATCAACTCCTCTGCGGCGGATCAAATGGTTGTGGTTGACTACAAGAACAGATTAGAACTCCTGTTGTGTGTTGTCCTGTAATTAGGCCTAGGTGATATAGCATCATTCTCTATTTTCAATATATATATTTTTTTCTTTTTAAAAGTAAAAATGGCTTTCAGTATAGAGTGCATACCATACAAGTGAGTGTGCCATCACCCATAGCATTCAGCTCCAATCAAATGAAGTTTATCGAGACTAGCAGTTATAATAGTTATATAATTTGGAGCCAAGTTACATATTAGGAATTCTGACTGCGAGTATCATAGCAATCGAAGAGCCAATCTAGAGCGAGGCCGTTGAAGGTAATACTACTCCCTGCCTGCACCACTGGCTTAGCAGGGAGTGGGCTCTTAGCAATGCAAAAGCAAACCTGTTGCTAATACTAGCGGGAGTGACCTCGGGGCCTTATTTCTCTGTTATTAATGTTCATATCTTGAGTTGGGAAGACAATAGCAAATATAGCAAATAAAAAGTACCAGGATCATGTAGAGTGAGTCAATATGAACATTTTAAGACCAGGGACGGGTGACAGTGTTCCAGTGTAAAGTGAAATGGAGCCAGAGTCAATGGAGCATAGACATAGAAAAACAATGGCTATGGTTGTTTTTAAGCAATGCACAGACCTCAAGGGAATAACTGTACCCGTTTATGTTGTCCCATTATACTAAGATTCTGTTTATACATCTACTGACTGTATTTTTGTTTGATAAATGAACTTCAATGCAGCATAAAGCTGAAATTGATGCTGTCACAATGTACATTTTAAAACTCATTTTTGTTGGCAAGGAATTTTTTCAGTACAGATACTTGCACACTTGCAGTTTAAATATAAGTTTTAGTGTTTGGTTACCAATTTGATAACCCTACTGCTACCCATCCTCAAATGCTGCTGAGGCAACCTTTCTGAAGGAGCATCCGTTTTGCCAAATCTTGAGATATGTTCATTATAATGGAGCACTCAGCTGGTAGATTAGTTTATTTTATATTGATGAAACCTGAGTATCCAGAGCAAATCCAACCTAACACATTGAGAACTTGAACCTAAGGAAGAACGGTGAACCGTTTTATAATTAAGCAATAATTCTAACCACAGAGCCCTTGGTATAGGTTGGATCGCAAGTGACTCCTATGAACTATTCTTGAGTTGCCTTTTTATTTTTGGTGAGCCCATGAACTGCAACTACTGCCTCAGACGTTGTGTCATGTTTACTGGTGGCCCAAACTTTGTGATTTCTCAAGGAGGATTAGATTCAGCTGAGATCCTGACACAGTCTCCACCTCGATGACAAACTACTCAGATATATAAAAAAGCATCCATCATATCCAGGCATGCACAGACCAATATTGTCCAAAAAGCCCCGAAGGCAGCGGCTTTGTATGTGTTTAGGGACTTAAGTGCTGTCGACAGGCGCAAATAAATCCCACTCTCCTCCTCTCCTTGCTCTGGCATCTAGTCCTTCCCTTCTCATCTTCTGTTATTACTCATATAATGGTATTTTGTGCCTCCATTTTATTTATATTTTGTCCATTATTGCGCTTATCAGACTAAAAAGGTCTTAATGGTGGTATATTGGTTTTGGTCTGCAGGTTAAAGTTCATTATGTAGCTTTACCATTTGCTTTTCTCCATGTAGATGCTATTTCTTTACCAGGAGAATATTCCGCAATATGACATTGAATTTGTCCATCTTGCTATATAATTACAAAAATACCTTTCTGAGAGTGGCGTCTTCACCCTTGTCCTTGTGGTGTCACTTGCTTGTCTCCATGCAGATAAAGTCTAATGCCATATTTCTGGACATTCTAGGCAAAGCAGTAATATATATGGAGACAAGCCGGTGGCCGACCCTCCCCCAGAAAAGTTGGATACTTACTATGGTCCCATTAGTTTGGAATTAGTTCTCATTCAGGCCTGGATTTGCTCTGATAGATATCTGATAAATTTAGTATCCTACATGGAAAGAAAAATATTTTCTGAGATGGCGTGAGAAGTGAGAATAGCTCGTCTCCCTCCTTCCGACATCTGTGCTGTACTGCCTTTTATATTTTTATTGCAAGCTTCCTCTTTCTCCCAGAGTAATGAATTAAATAACATTTTCTGAGAAATCAAGTGCCCACCTAAAATCTTGCGCCTTTTAAGCCTACGCAGCATTGTTAATCATTTAGTTTATGAGCCTGCAGATTGCATTCTTTGCAGTTCTCAAATTGAACCGGTGAAATTGCTCCAATAAAAACAATTGTACAACCACAACAATCTGCTTATTTTCACTACTCTCTTTCCCCATCCCAGCACGCACGTGATGACTTAATATACTTCCTCTTAGTATATCCTAAGTCCCTGCCACTAAGGTGTTTTGTCCATTTGCCAGTGAACCATCTTGTGCTTGACAGAGAAGGGAGTAGGGGGATGGAAAAGAGAGAAGGAGAGATGGCGGGGGAGATGTTGTCAGGATTCGTCACAGGGCTCTTGTATTAAATGCCATGAGTATTTCAAAGTCTACGGGCCACACAGGAAGCATTAGTGTGATGTGTGTCCGATATGTGTGCATAAAATGTGTCGCTAGGGCCTCTGAACAAATGTTTTTGAGGTCATCTAATCAGATTACTATGACGAGACTACTATGGGTAGTTGCTTATTAAGGATTCATGAGGTGGATGAGTGGTGGATGTCTTGTCCCCGTTTCTATGGTAAAGGTAAAATGACATATTATGGAAAAATATGTATGAACTGAAGCTATTGAAAAATTATACAGTTTCAAGTGGGTATTCGTAAATATTGCTATTTCTAACTTTTTCTCATTCTGCTTTGAGAATGCATGTGGATATGAATTGCATATGAGGTCTACGTAGGTCAGGAAGTTTTGTTTTGGGTTTTTTTTATACAAAAAGTTAGTATGACGTTATTTACAAAACAAAAAATGTGGACTAAACTGGGACTATGCCTGGAAACTAAACCTAGACTAGGCCAAGACTGAATGTAACACTACCAAAGTCTAGATCAAAACTGAACTTACCTAGAGGCCCAAAGTTGCCAAAATAAGCTTCATCCTCCCACATCCTTAGCTCAAACAAGCCAGCATTTCTTATGTCTAAAATTACTTCCCTATTTCACGTAGATTCACTGTTAACAGAACTTAAAGGTGCTGATTTTTACAGTCTTAAAAAATCATGAAAAACAGACCTAGTTCATTAAATGGTGTGCAGTGGTCCAAAATTATTCTTTCCTTACTTTATGCACTACAAGCATCCTAATTATTAACCACGATGGGTTTATAATAACTTTTAGAGGCCAGATCTGTGTTTTGCCGTCACTGTAATGTTAACAACAGCTAGCATGCTAACCATACACTCCCTGATTAGTGGACAGTGAAACACTTTATAATAAGATGCAGACAGCTTATACAATATATCTGTACTGGGGCAGGGTGAATTTTGTTCAAATGCATGGGAAAAATTGGATATAGGCCCTTTAATACTTGTCTTTAATAGTAGGCATAGTATGTGTTTTGTTTATGTGAAAGCATACAAAACAATGACTGTCTTTTCTGTGCCACCCACCTATGGCACTGCACCATTAGCAGAAACTCTGTAACACTGATAGCGGCTGCTTATGAAACTACAATAATACCTCTTACCTGCTTTTAGCGCCTTGCTATAGATCACACAGAAGCTGGAGGTGTTTAATTAGATGCATATTTATCCCACATTGGTTCCTTTTCTAAATACTGTTTCAGTCATTACCTGCGTTATGCTAAATACATCCTATTTTTAGTTTATCTGTGAAATACTATTAATGCTTTATAATGATTAGGGATCCATTAACCAATAGAAGATGGATGGGAAAGAGTGTATGCGAATAAGTACTTTAGGAAATAGTTCTGGTATTGATTGCACTAATTGGTCTGGTGTATTCTTAGAGGCGTGAGGGATGTAAATGCTGTTTTTGTTTTTGTTGGGCTTGGAATCCTTTTGTCTAAGACATAATTGCATTTGAAATTAAATATAACTACTAACTCACTTTTACATACTAACAAAATACAAAAAAAAAAAAAAACAAATAACCATAGATTGTA
Source organism: Periophthalmus modestus (assembly GCA_019594935.1). Taxonomy (NCBI): domain Eukaryota; kingdom Metazoa; phylum Chordata; class Actinopteri; order Gobiiformes; family Gobiidae; genus Periophthalmus; species Periophthalmus modestus. The sequence goes on along the minus strand of JAIEZT010001214.1, from coordinate 5,507,819 downwards.
TAAAGAAGTTGCCTTAAGTGAGTTTAATGTCACCCAAAGAGTTTTGCTCCAGCCGAATTAAGCCAATCGACCCTCCCAATTACAGCAGCAGATTTTGAGCCGTTGAGTTCCGTATTTGGAATTCCAACCACGAGTATCATAGCAACAAAGACTGATTGGCTCAGGAGCGAGACAGTTGAAGGTAACGCCCCTTCCCGCCCACACCGCTGGTTTAGGAGGAGGCTGGCGCTTAGCAATGCTGTCAGTCAGACTTTTTGCTAAGGCTAGCGGGAACCACCTCAGGGAAAAAAGGCATCCGATTTGTCTGTTATTAATATTCATATGTTGATTTACGGACCAAATGCCGAAATAAAAACACAAGGGCCGTGTAGAGCGGGTTAATATGGACATTTTAAGACCGAAATGACAAAATGATGCCCAACTATGTGCATTTATATATGCAGTCTATGTAAACAACAAATGATTCAAAGGAGCAATGTTGAGTTAATTGTATATATGTTAATTATGGTTACTAACTTTTCTGCTAAATTTTACAGGGTTACATTTAAAACAGGGTTGTAAAATGTCATGTTCTAGATATCATGCTATTTGTATTTCTCTGACCATTTTATAGCATCAGATGGTTGATGTTGTTGTTGTTACCTATTTTGTACACCATAAAAAGAAATACAGGGTGAGTAGTGCCCTTCCTAGTGGGCTCTAAAAGCTTGTCACTAACCTTAAATGCTTCAAAGTGCTTAGATCTCTAACAGAGACAAGATGGTTTCATGTCAGTTTGAAGCAACTGACTTATCACATTCTTGTAATAACAATAATGCTGGAAAAACCATGAGAGTCTATAATATTATCAGCATTAAACATTTCCATCTTTGACCTGCAGTAAGTGCTATTTTAATCAGCAGCACTTTGCCTCTGCATAACAATATCCTATTTTGATTGTAGCATGCAATTTGGTGACAGCTAAATACACAGACCAAAAAGTGGTTGACTCGACTGGAGTTTTTAGGAGACATCAAGCTAATTCAGGATTGGTATCAAGCTAAGTCAGTGACGCTTTCAGCTGCCAAAGATGGTGAGTCTTTTGTGTTGCTCATCTGGCATGTATCAGATTATAATTAATTCTGACCAGAGCAGAGCTGTAGGTTGTATCCAGGATAATGCCCATGGATCTCGCGGATATGTGAGCACTTTCTTCTGTTATCTTCCTTCTGGCTTTGAGACGTCTCATTATGTCCACACTTAAGCCATTCCAGCTACAATGTAAACCTGGACCCTGTGCCAAGTGCCTTGGCAGATATCAAATCAGTGCAAACACAATCTGATTTGTGCAGGCTCCGTGCTGCAGCCGAGCGTCGCTCCACTGGCTACTGTAATCGCACTGTTTTACACGCCAGGTCACCGCATGAATGAATTTGCATGTGTAAGAAGAAAAGCTGCAGGAGATAATTTTGTAACAGCTTTAGCAGACACTTTTTCTTTCAAAGATGTCCGAACACAAGATAAGGAAGTTGAACGACTTTATAAAAACATTGCTTAAGGTTTGCTGATGTCCTGATATTCTTGCAGCTTAACAAAATTTCCTCCTTTTGCTTTCTAGGCTTCTTGTAAGGCTACACAATGTATAACACGTTTATCTTTATCAAACTATTATCCTTATCAGATCACATATTAAAAACACAATACTGACTGTATAATGGTAAATGGTTACATTTTTATATAGTACATTTCCACCTTAATGGCACTCAAAGAGCTTTACATCAAAGAACCACTCAGCCATTCACAAACACATTCATACACCAGTGCACACAGACACTGAGGGCAACGTGGGTTAAGTGTCTTGCCCAAGGACACAAGAGCTGTTGTCAAGAGTAGGATTTAAACCGCCAACCTTCGAATCAGTAGGCAAACACTCTACTAACACACTACTGTCGGCCACATTCATCTATTTTGTTATAAGTTTATGTGCTCTTCATGTAAAGACCAGTTAGCTAATCACTAAAACATGTCCAGCCATTTCTAATCTGATATGCGAAACCACTTGATCAAAAACATTTATAAGATTTTTTTTTTTTTAACCTTCTGACACTCAAAGTTTCGACTAAGTAAATTTTTTTCTTGCAATTTCATTCATTTGCTTCGTGGGAGCTTCTAAGCTTCTGTTTTAATCAAATGATCTCGTTTACTGCAGATTTGTTCTGTATTTAGATACTGTATTGCTTGTTAGCAGAGTGCCCTTAGTGTTTCTGTTTGTTAAAAGGAGCACTGTTAACGGGTACATTTCCTCTGCATTTCTCTGTGTGTAATTGCTTTTGCTTGACTCTGTTTTTCATTTTATTAAGCTGATGACATGTTGTTTCAGCCAGACAAACTCTGTCCCAGCTGCTGTTTTGGTAATAAATGCACTGCCCGGTACACCCCCGTGCACCATTTCCACTGATCATTATAGTCTCTCTGTTATGCGAAAGGACTTCCCTACAAAACACATGCATTTTTTATGATGCTGGTTTTTATCTTTTGCTCTGTGGCTCATACCAGATAATACTTGGTGCTTTCTTCATTAGAATCCAATATAATCAATGTAATGTGTTTTAAATTGCTGGACTGACCTGGTTTATTTCCATTCAATCATAATGAGACCACCAAAAACATTATTCACATATGCTAAGATCATCTAAACATTGTAGTGTCAAAATTGTTATTCAAGAGGGGCAAGAGGCAGATTTCCCTATTGATTACGTTGTACTTTCCTATGAAATGTCCAAAAGGTAAAATCACAAATGTTGAGCTTGATCATTTCTTTTAGTCACTAGACCCTAGAACTTGCTATATTACAAGAAAATCTGAATTTTAACAATACCTATTTTAGCTGACCCCCATCTGCTCTAAGTATTATTGGTTAGTTAGTAGTTTTCATATTCTAGAAAGTGATTATGTCATACTCTCAGATGGGGGCAAGAGACACTTTTCTCTATTGATTACGTTGTACGTTGCCATGAAATATCCAAAAGGTAAATTCACAAATGTTGAACCTGATCATTTCCATCAGTGATTAGACTCAAGAATTCACTATATTACAAAAAACTGTATTTTAACAATATTCATTTTATTTGTCCCCATCTGTATTTAATATCATTGGCCTATTGACCTTAAATGTAACTAAACCACGCTTTCATTGTGGTGGCACTTCCGGTTCAATGGAAATCCCATTCCTTTCAATGGAGAATTTGGGAAAATTTCAAAGCTAAAATCTGATATAAAGTAGGTTGATTTGTGTCAAATGTTCAATGTTTATATGCAACAACAAGTCAGCACTGCACCATTTCTCTAGGGGGCTTTAAAACGGCTTTGTAGTCCCTATAGAACTTATTTTCTGCCAAGATCGGCAGCCCTATGCAAAATAATACAACCTGCGTAGTGATGGCGGCGCCCATAGCAACTTCTGGAATAAGAAAATAGAATATAGAGATGTCATCTGAAACCCAGCAATATAATGTGTAATCTTTAAAGGATACTTGTACTTTGTAACCCTACTTGTCACTCCCCTTCTAGTCCCGTGTCAAAATCATTTGTTTAGCCTCCAGTTCTCATATGATCAATTTAAACTGACACCCACAGCACCAAAGCCTACAATTGTTTCTGCACAAAGGTTGTTACATGCTGTCACCGTGCATTGTCTGTGTGTTTTCTTGTTTTTTTCCTCCTCGATTTTGGTCTTTGTTCCCATGTTTGCCTGGTGTGTTTTTCCTGATTGGTGTTGTGATAATTACGGCTGGGATGTTGCCGTGGGTGCTCCTGTACGTTTTGATGTCTCATACTGAGCCATTGTTCTGTTCATTGGCTGATTAAAGAAAACAAACACACATCGCCACTGCTGTTTTCAGCCTCTGACCGGGTTGAATAAACGCTTGCACTGTATTGGTTACAGATGTATGGATGATGAATGTAATTAGAGAGAAAGTTCTATTCTTATATTTTTGTTGTGAGGTAAGTTTAACAGCCAGAACATTTAGAGTCAAGTTTTAGATCAGTTTTTGTAATCTGAAACAACACTTATTTGTGGTTCACCTTGTCATACTTCTTTTTTTAAATTTCTTACCTGTGTTTCCTGCTCTATTTTGAAGATTTTTATAACATTTTTATTTCACTATTTTGTAAGTCTCCACTACTTGTTAGTTTCACAGCAGTTTGGGAAGGTGGTAGTAGCTTGTAAAGTGCAAAGAGTATTCCAAGAGTTATTAAAAATACACGATTTGTTACATCATATTTATTTTTTTTTCTCATTAGTAGAACTGAGCAATGGGAAATGGAAGGATTTGTATTGGCTTAAACTCTAGTCTTGTCACGATATTAAAATTCATAGACTTGATACTCAACACAAAATAGTAGTATATTTTACCATGTGCTGTTACTCAAGTTCTAATGAAACTCAAGATGCTATTCAATTAAACAAGCATCAGTACTTGCTCAAATTAATAGCTAGTTTTGATATTGGTTTTAGTATTTATGAGCATCTGATTTTTGACACTTTTGACAACCCAACTAAACTCTCAGTGTGCAGCGTACATTACACATTGGAGTAAATTGTTCTGCCACAGCGACACTAGTATGGACTTTGAGTTGGCTGGTTTGTGCTTTGAAAAATCATTACAGCTTTTATTACTGCTCTCTCCTTTTCTTTTGTCTGGCATTTCATCAGTTCAACGCAGCAGCCCCAAACAGGTGACGTGCTGAGCGTCAGTGCACAAAGTTGTTTTTCTTTTGTTCAACCCCCCACTTGCTGTCTCGTTTTTTCTGCTTTGGGAGAATGAGATGGTCAGTGCATGATCTGAATCTCCACTAAGCTGACAAGGCTGGCAGATACAAGGAAGGGAAGCACAGAGGGTAAAAGATGTCATAAGATGCCTTGAAAAAATACACGCCTGTCATATTGGGTCGTTTTTGATAGAGAAATGCTGCATTGATTTAGTAGCGATTCCCCTTGCAGCTCTGCCCTGAATCAAGCAGTTTGAATCGATGCCTCTGTATCTTAGACATTAAGCCCAGCGCATTGATTTCAGTTGGTAAATTGTGGCACTCTGTATGTCGGCTTGAAAATGTGTGTTTTTGCTTTGAGTCCTTTCAAGGTTTTCTTTGCAGCTAGAAGACCAAACACAAAAAAGATTTATATGATCTGTTTTTTGCACCACAGTATTCTACCAGGTCAGGGTTAGTAAACTTAAAGAATGTTTGCTGCAAACTCCTCTTTAGAAGCATAGAGCTTTCCACAGTGTTCAGCATCAGGGCTACAGATTGTGTCCAAATGCTTGCATTTTGCCTCTATTTTTGCCGTCTGTCACTTGTTTTTTCAACCATTCGCACATGTGCAACTAGATTTTTTTTATATTTATGTGAGGTGCGTACAAATTCACAGAAGTTATTATTATTATTATTATTATTATTATTGTTATTATTATTATTATTATTATTATTATTATTATTATTATTATTATCATCATTATCTTTTATATTTTTTCAGTGCTGCTTAGTATTTGCATTAAATGTATACATTTGAATAATAAGATGAGTCACACCCATTTGCACCGCCCTCACTGGTCACGGCCCTGCCTCTCCTCTGCTGCCACAGCAGAGGCTGAGTTCAGGCTGTGTCTGTGTGCCTACAGCAGCGGTCGATGCAGAGTGTGACCCCGGACATTTCTAGTATCTGTCCAGGACTCACCTGAGGCTTAAATTGAACCATCATTTTGTTCTAATAAAAAGACTCTCACACATGACATCGCACCGCTCCACTTGCTTCCTTTGTGACTTTTTTAATCTCTGAAGTTTTACAACATGCTCAAAGAGTAGTACTGTACTGCTTTTTGCTCTAATCTGTGGTCTATGTGCTTTAAGACAATCCCCATATGGATTTATTACTCGGACTACATGTGAAACTATAGATGAATAATAAGAGGGAACATTGAGAGAAATTTAGACAATCCTCAACTTTACAGTAAACTTAAATTTACTCAATATATGATTTATTTTCAAGCCAGATCTGTTTTACAGATGACTTGCGTCTTCCTTCCTACTCATACATAAATGTGTCTTCATTAAACATCCATTAGCTGATTACAATACAATTAAACATTAGTAAAACATATAAATTAGGTCTATATATATTATCTATATCTATCTATCTATTTGTCTATATTATCTATATATCTATCTATATTATTAATTATAAAAAAAGATTATATTAATTTATTGCATGCACTCCTAAATTTGCTGGTTGTGCTCCTAAAAGATTTTAATCAGGAGCTACAGTGCACCTGGAAAAAATGTTGGTCTGGAGTCCTGAGCATATTAATAGCTTTTATCATTTTTTTTTACCCCTGCTATTGCCCAGCCCACTTGTGCTCTGTGGACAAATAGCCCACATGTGAAGGGTAGATTTCTATTGCCCCTGTGGGACCACTAGCAGGAAATGAGATGGATGACACACTCACAATAAAGCGCCGGATTCTCCCTTTGGCCATATCTATTGGAGATGGTTTTGCATTAAACTATCAATACATGTGGATACATGAAATTGAACAGGAATTTTGTAAACATTCTGAAGAATAATCATTACTGTATCCATATACAAAGGTCATAGTTTGCGCTCAGGGTTGCGCCTCTCATGCTATCCCCCCGGGTGTTTGCTAACAACGGTCTACAAATCCGAGCCGTGCACAATTCACATGTGCTTCCTCATGTGGTGAGGTCTCACACGTCTTTTCAGTCGTCTATTGATTGAAATCAATAGGGTCCAATCTCATCAACACTGCCCTTGGCCTGGCGCTGTCTGTCCTGCAGCGGACCAGCGTGTGATGAGCGAGCGCTTCCTATGGGCGGATCCATACCTTTTGAGGTGATTGGGTTAATATGTTCCCGTGAGTCACAACGTGGGCAGCCTGCTGTTTTGCAGCATCATTTGTCTGCTGCATCGATTAGAGGTTCATTGGAGGGAACAATGCTTTAAACTCTCCTCACACCATCCTGATGGACTGTGCATCTGTGTGGCTCCTCGCTGATGCATGTATTTTTAATTTGGCAGACCCACCACTGGCTAACTTAGGCCTGTTTTCTAGTCACTTAATTATCTGGGGTTTTTTTTCTGAAAAGAAGCAGTAAAAATGTAATTTGACTTTTAAGCATTACAGCAAAGATCTATGAAGAATTCAAAATTTTGATCAAACATATATAGGTGGCCTTCTTTTCCAACCAGTTTGCTCTTACAGTTTGCACTTGGCCAGTGGCAATTAGCTCATCGCCTCTGGTTATTGCTGTGGTGTGCATTTATCACCCCCAGACATGAGTTAATGAGTTAGATCGTGGTAACAGTTGATTTGAATATGAGATCATGTACTGATAGAAATGCAATGACATATTTTAATAAAAAAAAAAAAAAAAATACTGTATAAACAAAATTGGACAGTATGTTTTTCACCTTCTATAATAACTATTAGAGTACATTAACCCCAGTTCTATGCACTTTACTATGCATATAAACATTGTATACCACCCCAGTATAATAATTTTTATCTGCTTTCAATCAAGTTTACTGGACAAAGCCATTCTTCCAAGGCAGTAAGAAGTGTCCTCACATTCCTTACTGGTTGTGTGCTTGGATTTGAGTGTGGCTTGTGTGTAAAAGCATATTATGTCCTCCCCTGCTCTTCTGAGAATAGACCGGCCCATTGATGCATGTATTTTTAATTGCTAGACTCGTCCGAGAATCAGAGCTTCTAAAAAAGCCCTTGGACAGTGGCTAAACTTAAGTCAGGCTGCCCTGTCATCTAATTTGTTTTGGACATTTCTCTGTATCTCTCTTCCCCTCTGCCCCTCTCTTATGTGGTAACTGACCTTCTCTGGGACACACAACCGACAGTCTAATTGCACTGATATGTCACCAGGCAGCAGTGATAGTAGGAAAGCATAACAAAATTAACCCAAATCAGTGTGCTGGTGCCTTGGTAATGCTACTTTCTCCTCAGTGGTGACTCACAGTTGCCATTAAGAAAGAAGCGGACAAACAATCAAGCCATACATCAGATACTCTGCAAATTAGGCTGTTTCTTTTAATGGTGACAAAATGAAAGCACTTCAGAAAGCACACCATTACAAATGTGGTTTAACTTTTTTGATGGAGTGAATCTTACAATTAAATTAACTGCTTACAGACCTGTCACCTGTATATTCTCTGTCCTTGAACACATGGCATATAAATAAAAAGTAAAAAATAAATTCCTTGGCTATCAAAACATATGCACAGAGGCTGTATCTTTCGTATAATTTACCAGAAATGTAGGCAGATGTATCACAGAATGTAAAGTTTTGTTAATTTGCACCATCTGTTACACTGAAGATTCATAAAACGTATAAAGTACAAGTTAGTGAAGCAGATATCATTGATCCTCTCAGTCCCTTAACAGGGACGGGGTCAGTGTCAGTGGCTGGGGAAATGAACACGTGTCCAAAACTTCCCAGGAGGTTTTCAGTGCTCAGTGGAAACTATTGAGACAATGACCTATTGCAATGGCATCAATCCAATATATTGGATATATGAAAAACATAAAGTCTAAAATATCAGCTCTTTTTATTCTTTATTTTTTCATGTTGTATTTTTTGGTGCTCAATTCCTCTTGTACTTGTGTTTGCTCTATATTTATAATCTATAACACCCGTGGATCATTATGTTGTAATTTGCACATTTTAAATATCAATATTTATCTGAAATTATTTAATAAAAGAAACAAATCTGCATTAGAAATCTGCAGTGCCCAATGGGAGCTGCTGTTGCCGTAAAAAACATCGAAACAGGGAGCCGCGTAGCCGTCAGCTCCTCCTATGGATGCAGATCACACTAGGGAGTAGCCAGTAGTTAGCTTCTTTCATTTGTACCACAATGACTTGGGCTGGGTATCACCAAGAAGCTGCCGATACGATACGTACCTCGATACACAGTCCACGATACGTATCTCGATACAGTGCCATTTCGATACGATATATTTCAAATCGATACGATACGATTCAGAAAAAATAAAGGTCCTTCAACCTTACTTAAATGGTCAACCCAATTTTCACACAAAAAAAAAAAAAAAATCATTAAATGGTGCATTTATCTTCCATTTATTGAAGACTAAAAAACACAATAAAGTGCTTTTTGATTAATGCATGTTTCTAACTAGAGGGAGGAAGGCGGTTGAAACATTTTTTCTAACATTTTCGCTTCTCTTTCTTCTCGCTTCTCTTCACCCGTAAAGTCTGGGTGGAATATCGATGTCGATACTAGGAAACAAAGAATCGATATCGTATCAATTTTAATAATATCAGTACATATCGGTGTATCGATATTTTACCTAAAAATGACTATGCGATGTTGCCAAATCCTACGCGTGTCAGCAATTAAGAAAATAAAATTGAAGAACAAAGTAAGTACAGAGCAGTAGGTGTATGTCGGTTGTGATGATCGATCGGCAATATGGCTTCTTGAAAATAAGAGTTTAAAGATTGCTCAAACATTCATGAATCACAACTTCAAGAGGGTAAATGAGAAGAGGAAACGACTATAACATGGTTAAAATCTTTGACAAATATATTGTTATATATTTTTCAAAAATAAATACATTTTATATACATATATATATATATGTGTGTGTGTGTGTGTGTGTGTGTGTGTATATATATGTGTGTGTGTGTATATATATATATATATATACATACATACATACATACATACATACATACATACATACATACATACATACATACATACATACATACATACATACATACATACATACATACATACATATATGGTGTACAGAGTATGGACTGGAAACCCCCAGGTCAAGGTGGGAAACACCTCCAAAGGTAGTGGAGAATGATCGGCCAAGATCCTGTACTTCCAGATACAGACTGACAGAATGGTGATAGCGAGCCAACCGGACATAGTGGTGGTGGATAAACAACAGAGTTGTGGTGGACATCGCAGTACCAAGCAATGTGAACATCAGAAAAAAGGAACATGAGAAACTAAAGAAATACCAGGGGCTCAAAGAAGAGCTGGAGAAGGCCTGGAAGTTGAAGGCATCAGTGGTACCCATGGTCATCGGAGCACTCAGGGCAGTGACCCCCAAACTGGAGGAGTGGCTACAGCAGATCCCAGGAAAAACATCAGACATATCGGTCCAGAAAAGTGCAGTACTAGGAACAGCAAAGATACTGCGCAGAACCCTTTTAGCTTTCTACCATGTTCAGTTTTAGATGCGATCCATGTGTTTTGATTATTTTAGCGATCTCTCCCAAGCCTGATTCAAATAAAAAATATATAACTGTGCTATGGCTAATTTAATTAAGTTATTTATTTATTATTATTATTATTTTATTTTTTTTATAAAGCATTTTCAGTTGCTGCACAAATTGGTTGCATATTACCTACACTGGTTCAGTGAGAATGAGGAATGAGAAACCCAGCAGCATTTGTACTATGCAGATATAGATAAGAGATTTTGTACATTATTATATTTTACACTATATATATTTCCTCTCTTGTAAGCATAACAGCCTATGTCTAATTTCTTGATTTGTCATTCTTTTATTTCTTGAAAATCACCACTATGTACTTGTGGTATTTTGTGATATTTTCTTATTTTTTTTATTTTTTTTTTCCGCCATTTAGTGTCACCCTGACAGTAACGGTGACCACAGGAACAGTACACCCTGCACCTATTTCATCCCACTTTGTCTTAATGCATAATCCACCCACATCTGCCCCTTACCCCTCCACACATCCCCCCTTTCTGTTTTATGTAAATGTCACTGTTACTGTGTTGCTCTGCTTACTGTCACCCTGGCATTAGCGTGTTGGTCGTCAGCTTCCTCCTGTCTCATACTTTTAATTCTAATGGGTGCTGATTTGATCTCATTTTGTGCTGCCAACTGGTGGGTGGGAGTATTGCGGCGCCCCTGCCCACGGGCTCCATTGCGTGTGTGTGTGTGCGTGAGTGCGTGAGTGTCATGTTTATTCATCAAAGATTGGATCTGAAATCAAGTGAAAGCGTAAAATTAGCATATTGTTGGATTCAGCTGCTATGAAATACGGAGCTCTTTTTTGCTTCTTGCTCCGGGAGATGTGGCTTAAGCACAGCTGTTTGTAATTGTTATGAGGGTATTTACAATAGTGGCGGGTATGCAATTCATTATGTATTTAGAACCTCTCCAAAGTAAAGATATTCAAATGAAGCCTGCCAAGACTGCAGTGATGGCAATTTTGAAGGATTTGGGTCTGCTTTGAAGCTGCTATACTACTTTTAATATGACACAAGGTTGAAATTAACTTAAAATTAACCTGACTGCAAACAAGCTTCAAAGCCTTCTTTCTTTAAAGATCACAGGGAACATATTGGGTGAATATTATTTCTGACTCCAAGTGAGTTGAGTTGTACTTTTCTGCTAACTAGCATCTTGAGCTAGTAGTATAATAACCTTGATAACATTGTTTCTTTTGGGTAGTCTTTTAATCTGTGAGCAAAACTGTAAAAGGTTTAAATGGGTGAGTTTTTTAGAAAGGAGTTTTGGTGTTGACCCATAGATAGTTTTTCCAGACTCTCAAAAGTCTGATAATGTACTCTGTGATGGTTACCACAATCATTTACTCACACACCACATTCACACTGGGTGAGGTGGGTTAAGTGACTTGCCTAAGGACACATTGAAAGTCCATTAGAGCCTCTGCAGCCCCAGTACAGCAGTTTATATTCCCCACGGTCTCCCATCCCAGTACTAACCAGGCTTAACCCTGCTTAGGATCCAAGATCAAACAAGATCAGGCATTCTCAAGATGGTAATCTTTTGCACATTGTCGAAAGGTGCTTATTACGCTTATTAATATTATTAGCATCATCCAGCCATTTCTGTTTTGATTATCCAATTAAAAAATACCTTTCATTTAAAGCTTATTTATTGTATTTATATTTGTCTTATCATTATCATTAGTACCATCCATACAATTATACACAGGCCAGTATAATGTTTGTATATCACACATTTCTTTCTCTATTCTCACACGTTCAGACTGGCTGCTTCTTTATAATTAGTTGCTTTGATGTGGCTCAGAAGACCGTGCTACAGTCTGTCTGCACCATCTCATTCCTTCTCACTCTTTCACAATAGCAATGTACTTTCTTTCTATAGGCGCAAATAGGAGAGCTATTTCTTGTGCTGCTTCTTGGTGGTCTGTGTGTTCCCCTCAGAAGAGATGAGGTGGGGATAGCTCAGGGCGGAGAGTTATAGTACCAATAAAGAAGAAAGGGGAGAAAGGTGGGCCTCGGAGCAGCGAATGAGAATAAGAGGGTTGAGAGAGGAGTCTTGCAGTTTGAAGGAAAGTGCAAAACCTGCCTTGATGGAGACAGGCTTGTTACCAGATGGGCTTTGTCAGAGGGAGAGGGGAACACAGAGAGGAAAATGGTTAAGAGATGGAGGCTGATGTGGCGGCCTGTAATGCGATATGGCAGATGCGATTTTATTTTTAGGACACAAGGCCCCAGAACGATAGGTTTTATAGGGTTTTGAGTGGGTTGATCTTTTTAAATATTCAACTTCAATGAAATATGGAGCATGACTCGAGGCTGTTTGGAATTCATAAGTCTGTTTGGCAGGACTGGCCCCGCATTTCGAGAGCTGTCAGAGTCGGCCTGTGGTGTTAAACACGGCCTCATCTGGCATCCGGAGGGTCCGCAAAAGGACACACAGACGTCGTTTAGAAGGGGAAATGTTTAATCACCTCTTAATGTCAGGACAATGGCTGATTGTGTCCTGTGTCACATTATGGTGTGAGGGATCACCGCTGTGACAATAGAGCGCCGCCGCTAAATGAGCCCCATTCAGATATTATTCAGCTCTATTTCGGGAATTATAGGAAAATATGGGTTACTTTTTACTTTTTATGTTTCAAAATATTTCAACAAAGAGACTGCAATAATAATTCTGAATTAATTTTGCACTTTGTCTAAATGAGGCTAAGAATATTTTTCATAATTTTGCAAAAACATAAAACAAGATGAAAATGATTGTTAGAACTAGGCCTGTCACGATCACAAATTTTGAAGTTTGATATGTTGCTGACAGAATAACCCAAGAGCAGATTTAAACCACAAAAACTATTCTTAATGTACAATATTGTTGAAAATCATGCGCTGCAATAAGTACTTAGTTTGCATCTGTGATGAGTCAAATTATTAATTCAACGTTTTATGTCTTAAATCTAATAGTCTAACCAAAAAATAACCAAAAATGTCCTAGTAGTGCAAAGAAAATGTACACACGAGAAATACTCACCCCATCTTTTCCAGCTGTCATATATTGAACAATAAGTCGATATAGTAATTATCATGACAGGCCTAGTTAGAACTTTACCTTTGTTTAAGATCGGAATAGCTTTTGCCCAGACACGCATAAAAGATGGCATGCCGAAGTGTTTTGCTTCTGTTGGTTGGTTTTCTGTATAAGGTGGAAAAATAAGGGCACTTGATTCACAGCTTTTGCTCACGGTGACCTTTGTGATTGTGTAGGTTGCACAGATTGTGTTTACTCAAGTCTTACTACAGTATACTATACGCTTGCCAATATTTTCCGTGTTGCCAACTTTAATAATATTTTACCTGGGAAAAAATATGTAATTTCTCTCGTCAGTAATTTTCTCAAATGCCCTTACAGATTCAGTCTTCAGTCTTCTTTGGCACAGATAGATGAACATCTTAGTAGATGTTATAAATCCATATATTTCATTTTATACTTTTATGTTATATGCTTTGCTCTAGATTCTTTAAAATCACCCTTGGTCATGAAAAAAAAGACCTTATTTGTTGTGGTAAACAGGTAAGCTTGAATATCTTATAACATCAGGTATACCTAACCTTAAATTATGTACAGTATAAAGCTCATGCATTTTGATCCTTGTTCCTATCCACATGCAGATGACAGTGAATCACATTCTGTACCGATTTCCTGGGACGGTCCCTTGAAATGGATACAAATGGATGTCTTGCGCATGTGTTTACAGCCGAGCGCAGAAAGTCTATGCACAACTACTCTGCTCATTTATCATTTAGGCCTCTTCTCAGTCAACCAGTTCATTAATCCGACTTACTCCGATGACAAGCCAAAGCTGAATTTGCTATGCTGTCTGTTTGTCTGTCTGCCAGTGCGATTGGCGGAGACGTGTCTGGAAGCAGGCATGAGAAAGATCAATATTTCCCCTCACGCCTTGTGACAGGCGAACACCGCTGAAGAAGGCGGTAGGTAGGCCGTAGTTAGTGTGAAACCCACTGAGGGGCGAATGCATATGCAATGAGAAACTACGACTGCTGGGGATATTTACCAGCTCTAACCTCACAAACAACAACAGGTAGCACCACCTGAAAAACCAAGCCATGTTTAATTCATGCTCAAGGCTGCACCGTACACAGCCTCAACACTTGTTTCTGTAAAATAGTCTTATTAGAAAAGTGCACGGTGGTTGTGTTGTTTGTTTTCTAGGTGCTAATATCTGTCTGTCTGAAGTTATATGTGTATGAAAGACAGTAGTATAGAAATACCAGGAAGTGATGCTGCCCCTGTATGCCGAAACATTCGCAGTCCATTACCCTGCTTGTAGATATAATTAGACTAAAGCAGGAGTAAAAGCCCAGGCGGCCATAGCCATCTGCCAGTAGATCTCCTCTTTGTAATACAGGGCCTTGTTTTTGTGTGCTTTGTGAACAGATTTTGGTGTTTCTTGCCCACTTAAATGCGATTGTTAATTGTTGCTGACCAGAGCAAAGACATGCTGGAAAACTATGGGGAGATTGCACAACTTACAGAGAAATGAAAGTCTTCCCAGGTGTTTTGCACATCCATTTTATTTTTATTTGTACAACACAGCACTAATGAGGTGTGGGGGAATGTTTTTCTGCGCTGACAGAAAGACTCTATAAGGAGTTTAAACAGTTTGTTGTGAATGGATATGAGAGTGAGTGCATATTGTAGCCCTGTTACACTGTTTAGGGTTTACACACAGAATATACACACAAGCAAACACAATAAGTTGCACTGATAAATGACAGAGTATATTTTCATAACTAAAAACTCGATACTTCATTAAAGAAGACCTATCGTGCTTGTGTCTGCTATATAGTTTTAATATATGTCACCCGTGGATCATTATGTTATAAATTGTGTATCGGTGATTATGAAAATTGGAGAACAAAGTAAGTACAGAGACATGGGCGTATACCAAGGACAGTGAACACTGGAGTTGATCAGCAATATGAGCGGTTGCTCAAATATACACGAATCACTCCAAATACAACATTGCGAGTGTCAGTGGTGAAGGGAAACAACTATAACATGGTTAAAAGCTCTAAAAAGTCGATTTTGCGTAATAGGTCTGCTTTAAGTAGTAGTTTTAGTAGTGGTAGTAAAAATGTAATTGGATATTAGCAGCAATAATGGCAGTAGTAGCAGTGGGTCCATACGCGTTGTAGTAGTAGACACACTTGAATTGGTTTATAACTGGGTAAAGCCTGATGAGTTATTTTGACGGATTTACGTATTTGTTTTCATTTTATTCAAATTATCATACTCACGACAAAGCATTT
The DNA here is from genome assembly GCA_019594935.1 of Periophthalmus modestus. Taxonomy (NCBI): domain Eukaryota; kingdom Metazoa; phylum Chordata; class Actinopteri; order Gobiiformes; family Gobiidae; genus Periophthalmus; species Periophthalmus modestus. The sequence continues at coordinate 5,492,160 of JAIEZT010001214.1, read as the reverse complement.
TTTATATTGGGAGTTTGCTCTACCGCATGCAAATACACATACATTCATCTTCGAATCCAAGTAATTGAATACATGATCTTAATATGTCACTTTGAACTTAGGACGCAGAGGAGGACTGCTGGCAGCAAAACCAGTCGTCCTTTTCAAGCATTGTTTGGCTCACTAAGGCGTGTTAACGTAATGCCATGCTCGGCTGCAGCTCACAGCGGCCTCGGTTCATCAAACTGCAGAGACTAGCTCAATCCCTTTATCTATCGCAACACTGTAGACTTTGTTGATTTTAAGAGCCCACCCAAACAATCCAAACTGTGAGTCACGACTGTGTCATCATCACCTTATTAGCAATTCAGAATAATTTTACACGCTGCAATCACCATATGTCTCAATATAATGTACGAGGCCTGATCTTTGTACTTGTATCATGTCCAATTCGAGAAAATTTGCAAGTATTTGTTTGTGAGTCAGAGAGGGTGACCTATAAATGTCAAAGAACTGGCCCCTCTCTTCCTTGAACCAAGCTGTTATTTGGGCCATAGCGCTTTCTTTAAAAAACAAATTAGTCATAAATTGATCTGGTGGTGCCATGCTGAGGTGTAGTTAAATGTGTGAAAGTGTTGTTAATCTGGTTTTTACAGTTTTTATTTTTGGTACATTTTCTCACAAGGTTGGTGGGTTAGTAGTTAACATTAGTGTCACATGTGTCCTTCTCATTTACCTTCTCTAAGTTGTATTTCATGCATGTTTGAGTTATCTTTATACTCCTGCATTCAAAACATCATTGCTCCAATTTACCCCCATTTTCACCACCAGAATACATCCACTGCTCTTTACTTTGTTCTCCAATCTGATTTTCTTTTTAGGTGATACATGTAGGATTTGGCAGTGTTGTGCAGCTATTTTGGCACAAGTAAAAAAATAAAATAAAATAAATAAAAACTCTGATTGCTTTTCCAAAATTAGGTTTAAGCTTTAAAAAATAATATGATGTGTGCGAGTGTCTCTGTTAAACTGGCAGCACCCATGTCAAGATAAGATACTTGCTTTCAAGGATGTTACAGTTAATTATTTTGTTATCAATATCCTTGTCTTGTTTTATTTCTTGGAGTGGTTTGTTTATTCCAGTCACGACTGCTCACTCCACTCTCCTGAAAGCCTTCCACTGACTCGTTCTTTTGAGGTTGTTAAATGTGGGAGAGAAGTAGAGGCCAAATTACAGTTCAACAAAAGAAAACATTTTGTTATGCATTAGGGTAGGGCAGGCTTCACTTACTTTTAACACTAGTGGTTTGCACATTATCCACTGCAGATAGTTATAGTACTTTCTCAACAATCCCATCTACGCACCTCTCCCATTTTCTCCCCCCTCTCCTTCAGCACTGCTACGCTTCATTTTGTGTTGTTTCACAAATCAAATAGTTTGGAAAAGTTTTACTCTCTTGTCCTGCTTTTGCCTTTCACCTCCAAGTGTTTTCAAGATACATTTTATTTAACGCGAGGGGCCAATCTTTTAAAGTTTGGTGTGATGCCAGGTAATGATCTTTAATTACAGCTTTGCTAATGCGCACAAGCAAGATAACAAGCAGACCGAGTCAACATATATTTTTAAAAATACGATATGGTGGACCTCCACTGAGCATGTACTGAACAGGGTGCACAAGTGAGAAACTATCCCAGACCTTTTCTGTTTATCACATGGAGTTTAGTTGTATGTCATTCTTGTTATGGGTGCCAGTTTGAGGACTTTCATTCTACAAAAGATCATATTTTGTTTTGATGTGTGTTCTTTAATTCCTATATTGCAAATTAATCTGTTTCAGCCTCTTGATTATATGCCATGATGATTCTCACCAATCAAAAGAGGAAATATTTTGTTTTAAATTATTAATCAATTGCTATGGCAACTAGACAACTTTTTTTTCTGAAATCCATGGCCTTTGAATTTCAACTTGTCATGTCAGCACTTCTGTTTATGCTGCTTTGCTGTATACAGCTCTAGCTCCATGTTGTACAGTAAGACTTCACTCTTTGAAATCTCACATGCCACAAGGCCTTTTCAGATGGCTATAACCACATGATTAATGATTTATAAACCATTTTATACTCCGCTAAGGTGCTGAATAAATCCATACAATCTCTGCCAGAGCTGGCTGAGGTTGTTCCAGTTCAGTAGCTATCTTTGGGGGGATCAAAATCTTGTTTAAAGTTTAAAAAGGGAAGTCTCCAGTGTGCAGTTAATCTTGCATTTTCACTCCCCTGTCATTTCTGCTTGTAAACGCTTAAAACGGAGGCCAAACAGTCGCTAATAGACAAAACCTTCAGTAAACTGCCAAGTAGGGCTAGCTATGTTGTGATTTATGGCATGTGTGGAAGTGTGCGTTTGATCTCGCTAACTTCTGACTTGTTGTGCCAGTCACTGCGCCGAAAGGGAAAAAGTCACTTCACACTGCCTGTATATTTGTGCGCGGCTGCCTGACTGCTCTCTTCTTAAAGTGATCAAATACTGGCAACTTCATAAGAGCGAAGGAGAGAAGGGGGAAGAGGGGAGTGAGAGATGAGAGGCGAACGCTCATCTGCATCTGTATTTGAAGTGGCAAATGCAAATGGACCAAATGATCTGACAAGAGGAAAATGTGAATTCCTCAGCGTAGCTATTTGCAGATTAAAAACACTTTTTTCCACGCTTTTTATATCACCACAAAATGCCATTCTATCAGACATTTTGCAGTCTACTGTGGCTGAAAGTCATGATGATATTTTCCAACATTCCCGTCGGTTTGGTATGGTTTTTATTGTTTTGCAAAAACCACAGAATCAATGTTTATGCCATACTATCGCACAGTTTTTTCTCCACCACGTATCAGCCTGAGAAAGAAATTTTCCTTTTTGTGTAGAAGGCAAGGTTTAAGAAATAAAAATAAACCCTAAACCCAGTTCTTAACCAGGGCCAAAGTCCAGAATCATCACTAGAATGATTTTTTTTTCAAGGAAGGACCAACCAGAGCTTAACAGGACTTAATTGTCTACTTTGGAGCTGATCTTAACTAGGGGATCAGTCTAAATAGAAAGAAGTGATTAATTAAAATTAATTGAAGTGTATTTTATTTGTGTTGGTTTCTTTTTTATTGTAGTTCTAAATTGGAAGATTATTGTGAACTTGAAATATTAAAATAAAACTGTGTGTGTATGTGTGTGTGTGTGTGTGTGTATATACACACACATACAATATATATATATATATATATATATATATATATATATATATATATATATATATATATATATATATATATATATATATATATATATATATATATTTTTTTTTTTTTTTTTTTTTTTTTTTTTCGTCGCTCAAAATAAGCATCACACTTGTGGAAGCCGGTATACACACCAAAACGTGTATTTATCGAGACTTTCCATCCCCGACACCTACTTAAACAAATGTGAGCATCTATTCTATTTAACTATGTTAAATACAAACACCGCTCAGGCCTCACAGACAGCTTACAGTCCTGCATACAGATGAAAGGACTTCGTACAGCACACAGGTTCAGAAGCAGAAGTAGAAAAAAATATATACAGTGGTATACAGTGTCATTTTAGATGTCAAAAAGTATTTGCAGCTCCCATTGTTTTCTTTTCCGTGGAAACCGGGTCCAAGTGGCTCGTTGAATGTTAAAGGTTGCCAACCCCTGTTATAGACTATAGAATAGATAATTATGTTTGGGTCATAACAAAGCTGTTAATAAAGAAACAACAGACTTAAAGCAGGCCTATTATGTAATGCTTTTAACCATGTTATAGCCTTTTCCTCTCACCATTTACTTATCCGAAGTTATATTTGGAGTGATTTTTGTATGAGAACAGTACACACCCACTGCTCTGTACTTACTTCGTTCTCCAATAAAAATTTTCGTAAATGCAAATCTGCTGCTCTCTAGCGTGATGTGCAGTTATCTGTCAGAGGCTTGTTTCCTTTATTAAGTCATTTTAGAATATTGCAATTTAAAATGTGCAAATTATAACATAATGATCATGGGTGTCATAGATTACAGCTATAGCACAGACACAAGCACGATAGGCTTTAAAAATGTGACTGCATGCATGTGTGTGTCTTCTTTAAAGTTCCATGTAACTGTAACTTTTCAGGCAGATCATGTCAGTCTACCTGGCTTGTCTCAAAATCAAAAGTTATGATTTCAGTCTGTTTAGAGATATTCCTTTTTGTGCCGCTACCCCAAACCAATTTCCCTTGTAGCCAGTAGGCATCTGTTATACTTTAGTCACATTTGATGGCAAATCTGCTCATGAGATCTAGGAGAGGTAACATTTTCACTGCTGCCTCTTTCATGGCTGTTTTTCTTTCCCCATCTCACCTGGTATCCAACTAAAGGACAGACACATAGCGGCTGTGATACGCTGCTATTTTAGCCCAATTGTATTTTGTACATCTTGACACATTTGAAATCTCCATCTTTTTCCTACGCGCTTGACTGCATTGTGCTTTTAATTCATCATTTTTTTGTGGATGAGTTAATTGTCACCATGATGATGGCAGTCTGCGACGCTTCAACAGTGAGAGGAAAACAAGGAGAACAAGGAGAACTGGTGCATTGGTCCAGACTTGAGTGGGTCCCTCTATGCTGTGCGGATTCGTCCCCAGCGCGAGTGTGCCTGCTAACTTCTTCAAAACTTCAATGGCAGAGAAGACGGGCGCAGGCAGGGGATGAGTAAGAAGCTCATCTGAGTCTGTCAAAGTAGCACATTTAAATGGAGCAAACAATCCTATATGGGAAATGTGATATTTACTTCTAAAATATTTGCAAATGAAAAACCCCAGACAGGATTTCATAATATCAGGCAAAAAAATAAATGAATAAATAAACAGGACCAGGCCAGTAGATAATATAACTTTTTTTTTTTCCTCCTCCATTTTAGTTTTGTTTATTTTTTAGTTTATTTACTTGAATGGGACAGCGCATATTAATCATGCCTCTGTAACTATGGGCTTTCTCTTGCCAATTGTCTGATGGGCTTTTCTATTGTCTCTTCCCTTCATTGAGTCTCATTGAATTTTGACACTCTAAATCCCTCTTTCCTCTGCAGTTTAAACGGAGAAGCTTTTAAAGTAGCATATAGTAGTAACGGGATAACATCAATTCGATTTTTATTGGCATACATGTCACTCAGCTATACTTGATGCTGTTCCACCAGGGAGTCTATTTTTGCATTCATACATTTTTTACATATTTAACTTTAAATGGCCCATATTGCACAGTTATAATGTTGTTTCTGTTGTTGTTGTTGTTGTTGTTTCTCATCAAAAACATGCATCGTTCATACATGTTTAACACCCAAACCCTGCAAATATAGTCTGAGTTCTTTCTCTCAAACAGAAAGCCCTCTGTTCCACCTTGTGATGTCATGTGGTAATACAGGAAGTGCTCTACTTGTCTCTAACCTCTGTACATTTTCACTAGAATAATTTGGACTCTTTCAGCCCTGGAATTGCCAATCTGTACTGAACTAAAGGTAAAAAGGTACCTGTTAACTTGAAAACTACCTTTTCATGACATCACAAGGTGAAGCAGAGCATTTTGAGCTTTGGCGATGTAGACAGACTGATAATAAAGGGTTATACAGACATGTGTGAGTGAAACTAAACACAACTGCAGGTATGTTTTTGATGAGGTAACAGCATTCTAACGTGGCTTAAAGCTCACAAGAGCCAATTTTGTGTAATATAGGACATTTAATTAGTGAGTCAGATAAATTGTTTTTGTTTTTACTTTAAAGACAAATCTGGCGCGAATGAGTGGTATGGAAGGTGTATTTTTAATGGACTAAATTGAACTCGTGGGAGCTTTTAAAACGCAAAATAGCCTTCTATGCATACATTTAATTTAAGCTATTCATTTTCACACTATCAAAAGTAACATTATTTTTGCTCATAATCTCATTCACCGCTGTGACCTTCATAGGAGCATTGTAATAAAAACACATCCACCACTTATCCTTGCTTTACATACAAACGCATTATGTACAGACAGAAGATGCTTTGGTTCTCAAAAACAGTATTACGCCAACTTGCATGCTGCTTATGATTTATAGCTGTGAAAATCTCAAAAGGACAAGACTATGTGATTGTGTGATAAATAAATGCAATGTTCAAAGAGGTCAACTTTGGGAAAACAACTCCCACAATAACAGCGTCAACTCTCAACTTTAAGCAAAGAAACGATGCCAAGGATATAAGCTTTTTGGGGCAAAAGCTATAACAGAAGCGGTAGCTATTATGTTTTCAAGGGCATGCGCTTTAATGGAGTGTTTGGAAATGCTGGAGTTAGATAGATGAGTGAACCACAAAGCCAAGGTCAACAAAAGCTATACACGTTTTTAAGGCACATACCCTTCTCTGCATAAAAGTTACAGGCGATTGTGTCATGTGTATTGTATGTAATATAAAGAGGTCCAGCGTCATCTATACATGTGTTTTTTCCCCTATTTGATGTTGCAAAGATGCAGTATTAAATGATCTGCTTCCAAGTGTGCAGCATTTTCCATACTGATTAATCATAGGGTGTAGTCTGGATGCCCTTCTGTTGTTCAGACTTCAGACTGACCTGACATTGTGACCCCTGGCCCTATAGTCAGATTTGCCTGGAATACATTCATTTAATCAATTGAAAGTTTTAAAGTTTGGATTCACTTTTTATATAAAAGCAGAAGGCAGAAACATCAAGAGAAAGGTTATACAGGCGAGCACAACAAGACAAAGGTCTCAGGTAGTACGTTTTGAATGAACCCTGTATAATATTGATCTTCCAGCACACACATAGACTGTATAAAGGGAGTGTGATGTCACCCACAGTGTCGTATCCAGGCAAATGAAGCTCATTGAGGCTAGCAGTTAATTTGGAGCCAAGTTTGATATTTGGAATTCTGACCACGAGTATCATAGCAACCAAAGAGCCAATCTGGAGCAAAGCTGTTGAATGTGATGCCCATTCCTGCCTGCATTGCTGGTTTAGCAGGGGGCAGGCGCTTAGCAATGCTATCAATCAAACCTGTTGCTAACACTAGCGGCACTGACCTCAGAGAAAGAGGGCGCTTGGTTTGTCTGTTATTAATGTTCATATCTTGAGTTGCGGACACAATAGCGAATTAAAAATACTAGGGTTATGTAGAGCGGGTTAATACGAACAGTTTAAGACTAAAATGACAAGCCTGACAGCAGCAGTTACAGAGATAGGGGCGACAGTTTTCTTATGTAAAGTGAATTGGAGCCAGAGTCGATGGGACACCCCTGTCATTTCCTATCTGGAACGTGGTGGTTATCTGGTTAGCTATGTCCATTTATATATACAGTCTATGAGCGCACAGAACATATTTGGTTCATGAACATGTTATGAAGTTATCTTGGTTAAGTAAAGAAAACTTGTACATTTGTAACACATACTAACAACATCTCTCAATTTTTATTTCTGTTTCATTGTTGATTTTCTAATTCTGTTGGTTAATCAACTCTCATGTTCAGCTCTAAGAGGCGACTGCTGTCGTGATTTTTGGGCTTTACAAAAATAAATTGAATATATATATATATATATATATATATATATATATATATATATATATATATATATATATATATATATATATATATATATATATTGTTTTTGGAATGGCTGCTTTGCGGTGGGAACATACGTGGGTCCCTGATATAGTCCCGACAGGGATGTTTAATTAATTAAATTTGACAAATTGTGATACAACTGTTGCAACTCAATGATCAGCCTTGGGTCTTTTTCATAATTCATTGTTTGGGGCGGAGTTCAGGAATACATAATGTTATCTGCCTTGTTTCAGTTCAAATTAGTATTAAAAGCAATCTTTTATAAGAATATAGAAAAAAGCATTTCCCCCAGCCTCGGTGCATGTTTTTATGTTATTTCTGTGTGCTGTGAGTATGTGAATAGGTAAAAAAATATATATATATATATATATATATATATATATATATATATATATATATATATATATATTATGTGTGGACTCACGGGTTGGCCATTCTAAGCTGAATTCAAGATGAAAATGCTCCATACATTGAAAGTAATGCCAATACTTAACTACTTTCAGAACAGAGAAGGAGACTATACTTTTCTTAAAATAAAATGTGTCAATATTATCAACCAGCCATTTTACTATAGAGTCCCACAAACAAAGTATGTTTTTTCTCCCATGGCAATTTTCTGAGCATACTCCAGAGTGAGATTTGTGGTTCTTGCTGCTGATTGTGGCTGGTGTAGCGGGTGTGGGGACAGATGACAGGTTTTTAGAAGAGAGGAAGACAAGACCAGGGTGTAAGGCGGAGTACGTCTTTGGTGGGGAATAATTGTCAGGGTTTTTTTTACAATTGAGGCTGTACCAAGAGAAAAGAGAAAGCCGAGTGGGGAGGGATAATGAGCGAAGACTCTGAGCCGCCGTAAATGATCAGTCAGAAGCTGCACGGCGACACAGTGTACTCATTTCATCCCCCAATCCTTTAGTTTGCCTAACAAGTGCTGCTCTGTGTGATACGTCATTTTCTTTCCCTAAATCTAGTCTTCAGATAGACCAGTGGTCCCCAAACTACGGCCCGCCTCCACATTTGGTCCGGCCCCTGAACAATACCAGAGAGCATTTAGATTTTTTTTTCATATATGTATATTTGTATTTGATAATAAAGTTGGACTTTTGCAATAAAATGTTCCTTAGTTATGAACTATTTTCATTATTAACTATTAGTTAGTAACTATTTCATAAATGCATATAACGTGACATTCTGTTCCACCCTTCTGCGGTTTGTGTCCCTATCTGGCAACCCCCAGAAAGTTTATGTTCCAAGGACTTTTTTTCTGTGAAGAACCCAGGGAGGGTAGTTTGGTTATTATTTATTTCATTAATAGTGTTATTATTTATTTCCTGACTTTTGTTCTGTGAAGAATCCAGAAAGGGTTATTTGATTATGTGTGGCTTTCTGGAAAACAATACATTTTTACGTTTAGGCACTCCTACAATCGTCACACTTTTTCTGTTACAAACTGACCCCGGCCCCCCATCAGAGAAGCAAAAAGTTATGTGGCCCTCACAGCAAAAAGTTTGGGGACCCCTGAGATAGACCATAAGTACCGGGCTTTTTCTAGAGTCGTGGTGGCCCTATGCAACATATTCTCCTCTTCTGTGAACTTTCAGATGAAGCAGTTACTTCTTCAATTCAAATCAGAATTCATCCCCAAAGGGAAGTTATTTCTGTTGCACACATGAGCCAAGCAGCAGAAGCATAGCTTTTAAAAATAATGTTAAGAAAGCTTAAAAAAAAAACATAAAATATCAGTAGCTTAAAGAAATAAGTATATGTCTTTATCAACTAAACCCCCAGGGAAAATAAAATAAATCTGCATTTTGACCTAAATTATTTAATATATATATATATATATATATATATATATATATATATATATATATATATATATATATATATATATATATATATATATATATATATATATATATATAATATTGTACCCTCATAACATATTCTCATCTAAACATATTTTATGAATAATATAATAATACAAAAGTAATCATGATTAAATCGAAATTGTAATCTGGTGAAAAGAAAATTGTGATTTTTTTTTTTTTTTTTTTTTGGGGGGGGGGGTGTTTGGGTTTTGAATGTATGTTTAATGTATGTTTTAAAAGCCAAACTTATGAGCTCTGGGGTGCATAATGCACCAGAGTATGACCTGTGCATGATATGAGCTTGACCTCAGCACGACCCCAACAACTGGGACTGGCTGTCTGTTAAGAGCTGAGAGGAGAGCAAGTACATTAATGCTTGTGTTTTTGTGTTGTTTTTTCATTTTACTTTTCAATTCAAACAATCATTTAAGTATGTTTTATATTATTTAATATGTGTTTTGTAATGATGAGAGAGGACACATGAGAGAGGTATGTGATGAGGATCTGTCAGATGCACCGGAGCTCCCAAGGAAAAATTTTTGTCACATCAGGCAAAACTTTATCTGCATGTGCAGCCAAACTGGTCTCACTCTGAAGCCTGATACGTTTTTCCATCAGTCATTTCATTCATGTGTGATCCAACGACTGCACTATTTCTTTACTTTAATCCGCAGCCTGTTCCATCTCCTCTTTCCCGCTTTTATCCTTATTTATTTGTCAGAGGTTGCATTCAGGGACGTTCCTTGTCATTTGTCAGCGCAGCCCATAAAACACACTGTCATGACTGACTGGCCACGCTCCAAACTCATTACCTATTGGCTGACGGAGCGGGTCGTACTGTTCTGCACCGTTGTGTTCCTCCAGCTCCATTTTTTTCTCTCAATATTTTTTTGGTTCTGTGGAAACTTTAAATGCAGCGTCGGTCGGTGTCTTTCTCGCGCCACTCCTCTCAGCATCGGCGCTCAAGGTCACATGAATATGGATTGGGCCGTGGCTTCCAGCGCACACATACTGATGATGAAGTCTGCGATCCACTCAGAGGGATTATAATGCAGAACGCAGGGCGGATCGGGGCCGCTGCTCTGTCCCCCCGTTCATCTCCGTGAGCCCCTGTGTTTAAAGCTATGGTGGGCATCAGCCGAATGAAACTCTCAAATCAAATCATGTACTTGGGCTACGTTTACCTGAGTACACTGTATAAGCTATGCACTCAGAGCGCACAAGAAATCACAAAGACAAACTAACTGTCAAAGTGTATCAGATGAGTGTTGGCTAAATATTTATAAAAAACTTATTTGACTTTTGTTAAGACTAAAATTACCATTTCATTGCTAAACATCATCATCATCATCATCATGAAACGGATGTGAGCAAAGATTATTTATGATTTTGTGTGTTGGAATGGGATACAGAAATGCGTTTTGCCTAATGTGATGTAACTCCATAGTTCTTGCAGTCCCTTTGCATGATTTTTTTTGACAAACTATTTTCTACTTTAAAATAAATATCCAAATATGCTGTAGTTATGAAGACAGTAACACATTCTCATGCAGTGCTGCACTTTGCTCCCTAATAACCCCTAATAGTGAAAGAACCAATTTCAGTATCTTTTTGTGGCAGACACAGCTCAACAAATTCAGTTTTTAACCCACTGTACTATTATTATTTTTAGCATATGTGTTTTAGCTTCTGCTTCTCGTCCAGCCTAGTTCAGCCACTTTCACTTAATTTTGTTTCTGTTTATTAAAGGAGTTATGTTGCAGTTAATATATACAATGAATCTGCCCAGTCTTATGCATTACATGTATTAAACCACAAACAAATGTTACTCTTATTCATGTTGTTTACATTAGCATTCAGGCCGCAACAGAACTTAACTCTCTAATGGGTAAATTATTTGGACTGACTCAAATTGAAATGTAGTGGGTGGCGGAATGACTAGGCAGGAGGAAGTATGATGAGGGGAAGGGAGAGGGGGGGAATGGGAGATTGGAAAAGCGCGGGATGTACGGCCTTATTGAGTTTCTGTTGTGGTTGATCAGGCATATCCATTTCATCATATTGGGCTGGCGGCGTGCCACTGTCTGCGGCTCTGGATCTGTCCTTATCTCGCAGTCTGTACATGCTTCCTGCGATGGTGGCCTCTTCGTGGGCCAATCACTTCGAATGTGCTTTGCATGTGTGCCGGCTTCATTGGCCTTTCTCCTCTCATGTAATGACTCATGTAATTTGATTAACATTCTTGTTTGCACTTTTCATGTCTTAGCTCTACTTGCTCCCACACTTGATGTGTAATCCATCCATGCAACTCTGGAACCACTATGAGATACAAGTTGAAACTGACCGAGTGCATGTACCATGACAACTATTAACTCTACATTCATTTAAATTCATTAAAAGGTGCCTGATTTAGGCTTGTTGCGATAATTAAAATATCAACATATCTTTCAATATATCGTAGTTGGAACGATCATTTTTGGGGTCTGTATTTATGTACTAGCGGAGATATTTTTGTTATTTTTGTGTAGCCTGTGTAATCCCTCAGTCCTCCAGGTCTGATCCATAGTAAAAGAAAAATTCGTCAAATGGACAAAAAGTTGTAGGAGTAAAGACATTTTGCTGCAGTTCCTTTAGCTATTTCAGTTTTTATTATTTTCGTGTACCATGATCATATTTGAGCTGCTTCTGACTCATTATAGATTTCAAATAACTACAAGTGTTTAATTCTGCCATGTATTCATTGCAGCTCGTCTTTTTTTTTTTTGTTTTTTTTTTAATTATACTGTACATTCAGAAAATTGCTGTAGACCAGGGGTGTCCAAACTTTTCTCATTAAGGGCCACATATAAAAGCACAGATAAAGCCGATTGAGGGCCATAGACTGGTCAACAATACAGTGAATACTTGAAATCTGCGTTATTATTACAAGTTAGACTGAACCGGTAGATCTTTTTTCATCCTTACATCCTCAGTGGGACACATTAAATATTTGATATGGGCTTGTTAAAGTAGTTTTTCAGAAATATACAGTAAAAAGTACTGTTTAAGGCAGACATGTCAAACTCAGGCCCACGGGCCAAATTTGGCCCTCAGTATAAATATATTTGGCCCACGAGATCATATCAAATATGTATTAGAGCTGGCCCGCCAGCCGTCATGCCAGTATAGCGCATGCACCTCTAATACTATGAATCCCAGAATGCTTTGCAAATGTGTTGCCGCCGGCCTCCACCATTTCTGTTGACACTTATTAGCATCTGCTACCTGTCACCTCACTCAAATTTAATACACCAGTTTTTGAAAAACATGCAAATGTTGAAATTTTTCAATAAATATTTAGTTTGGCCTGCGACTTAGTCAGTTTTTAATTTTGAGTTTGACACCCCTGGTTTAAGGTAATATGGGCCAATTCACCTGGAAGCTTGAGGGCTAAGAAAAATTGGTCTGAGGGCTGCACTTGGCCCCCGGGCCACAGTTTGGGCATGCCTGCTGTAGAGTCATCATGTGGCATGAATTGATTTTAATATTATCGTTTATCATCTATATTTTCTTCAGCAATACATTGTATGTCAGAATATCAGGCCTAACTGTCTTAAATATGTTACAGCAAAATAGTAATCTGCATTCCTTACTAACCTTATGCAGTTTGAGCAATAAATATTAACTACAATAAGTGGATTTGACAACTTTCTTAGGCCAGAGTCGAGTTTTGTTGTCACAGTAATGCTAACAACAACTAGCATGCTCACAGTGTACTTCCTGATTCTTATAATAAAACTTTAAGATGCAGACAACATAGCAGTCTCAGTTTGTTCTCAAGAGCTACTTGCATAATATGTCTATATTGAGCTATGTGGAAAGAAATTGGATATAGCCTCTTTAATCTGACATAGCACTAATGCTGCACTTGCAATGGTCTAGGCATCACTGCTGACTCAAACTCTATTAACAGCGCAATACCAACACAAAATGATGCCTTTGATACCATAGTTTAGCAAACATACCACACATTATCCACTTGGTTTATTTTTCTATTTGAGAAGAACATTTTGTACAGACATGTAACTCAAAAGAGATGCATTAAACCAGATTATTTCGTTTATAACCATAGTTTCATATTCTGGTTTGCTTCTGTGCTTGCTTAAACCTCTTCAAATGAGCTGTGTTATATGTCTCAGTTTGCTTCCCCCTGCAGTCACGACTTATACACTCACCTAAAGGATTATTAGGAACACCTGTTCAATTTCTCCTTAATGCAATTATCTATTCAACCAATCACATGGCAGTTGCTTCAATGCATTTAGGGCTGTGGTCCTGGTCAAGACAATCTCTTGAACTCCAAACTGAACGTCAGAAGGGGAAAGAAAGGTGGGTTAAGCAATTTTGAGCGTGGCATGGTTGTTGGTGCCAGACGGGCCGGTCTGAGTATTTCACTGCTCAGTTACTGGGATTTTCACGCAGAACCATTTCTAGGGTTTACAAAGAATGGTGTGAAAAGGGAAAAACATCCAGTATGCAGCAGTCCTGTGGGCGAAAATGCCTTGTTGATGCTAGAGGTCAGAGGAGAATGGGCCGAGTGATTCAAGCTGATAGAAGAGCAAAGTTGACTGAAATAACCACTCGTTACAACCGAGGAATGCAGCAAAGCATTTGTGAAGCCACAACACGCACAACCTTGAGGCGGATGGACTGCAACAGCAGAAGACCCCACCGGGTACCACTCATCTCCACTACAAATAGGAAAAAGAGCCTACAATTTGCAGGAGCTCACCAAAATTGGACAGTTGAAGACTGGAAAAATGTTGCCTGGTCCGATGAGTCTCGATTTCTGTTGAGACATTCAAATGGTAGAGTCAGAATTTGGCGTAAACAGAATGAGAACATGGATCCATCATGCCTTGTTACCACTGTGCAGGCTGGTGGTGGTAGTGTAATGGTGTGGGGGATGTTTTCTTGGCACACTTTAGGTCCCTTAGTGCCAATTGGGCATCGTTTAAATGCCACGGGCTACCTGAACATTGTTTCTGCCCATGTCCATCCCTTCATGACCACCATGTACCCATCCTCTGATGCCTACTTCCAGCAGGATTCTGCACCATGTCATAAAGCTCGAATCATTTCAAATTGGTTTCTTGAACATGACAATGAGTTCACTGTACTACAATGGCCCCCACAGTCAGCAGATCTCAACCCGATAGAGCATCTTTGGGATTTGGTGGAACGGGAGCTTCGTGCCCTGGATGTGCATCCCACAAATCTCCATCAACTGCAAGATGCTATCCTATCAATATGGGCCAACATTTCTAAAGAATGCTTTCAGCACCTTGTTGAATCAATGCCACGTAGAATTAAGGTAGTTCTGAACGTGAAAGGGGGTCAAACACCGTATTAGTATGATGTTTCTAATAATCCTTCAGGTGAGTGTATGATTTGATTAACACTCTTGTTTGTTTCCTGTTAATAAGTCCCTCCTGTTTACGTTTTCCTGTCGGCTCTTGTGGTGTTATCCTCAATTGTGCTCACTGCTTTTGTTTCCCTGTTTTTCTCACTCAGAAAACAACAAAGCGCCGCTGCAAAGGTCTCGCTCCCGGCAGAATATCAATGCAGGACCTGAGGCGCTGAGAGCTACTGCCCCTTTCAAGGAGGCTCATAACGAGACTGAGGGCCATCCATCTACGGGACGATCCAAGGCCGAGGCAGGGCGGAGGAACAAACACACCCCCGGCCACGGCAGCTGTTTCGGGCCGGACAGGGAGCGGGCGATCGACAGAGAGGTGATCAAAGGGGGGGAGAGAGAGAGACAGGTGCAGGTAGAGCCAGCGGTAATTCAAACAACACCTGCCATGACGGTCAGCAACGGAGACACAGATGTGGAGGCACTGCTGGCAAGACTCAGGGCTCTGTGAGAATAAACAAACCAAATATTTGCTTGTTTACACTGAAAATAATAGGCTTTGGCTCATAAATTTAGAATATTTTTTTTGTATACATTTGATAAGTGAAAAACACCTTTTCCATTTCAATTAAAATTACTTACACAGAAGCACATACTACATCAATGCCATTTGCCCTGATGAAACCTTGATGCTTAACAATATCTGGCATACCATATTACTACATATTTTCAAAAATGTATTAAATTAGTATATAGTATTCAACTTGTGAGGAAACCTGTAAAACCTTTATAAACAGTGCACTATGTAATTTTTCTGGTGGGGAGTCCACCACCTGCTTTTCTCCAAGGAGATATTATTATTGCTTTGCCCGGAATATTCCACAATGTGGCTTTAAACTTCTCTATTTTGCATAATTTTATAGTTTGTTTGTTTGTTTTTTGTTTTTTCCAAAAAAGCCAATTACATTTTCATATGGACAAGTACCAGTAGCAAGGCCTTTGATAAAGAAACCGATGGGCACTGAAAGCTTTATGTATCTCAAAAATGAATGTAATGCAATTCTTTGTAAATGGTACACTTAAACAGTGGTTAAACTTTGACCCAATAAAGTACCTTTAAGGGGCAAATACTCATTAACTTTAGTTAGCAGATTCTGACATATCTTTATCTATATCCAGTATAACCTATGCATAACCGTTTTCTCTAAAAAGGGAAGTGCAGAAGCACTTTGATTGCATTTTAAAATATGCAAATTAAATGTATTAGCCGTCCATATTATTTCTAATATATGAATCTATTTTACATGTACTTTCTTATTTCTTAATGTCTTCCTGTCCTTTGTTGTTGGCATTTTGTTTTTTGTTGTTTTGGTTTTTTTTTATTGTATTTAATAAAAAGCAAAAGTCTTAAATGCAATGTATAGCCATTCTTGATCGTAAAACTAAGTAATTGTAACATGTACAAACTGACTCCATTTAGACAGTAACACTTAATGATGATTATTACAAAAAAAAACAATGTAACCTGTTGCTGCTTTTTAAAGAGAAAACTATAGAAATTATATTACTTTTATAGTTTGCATTTACAATAAAACAATAAAACAAAATATTATTTTGTGTCTTTTTTTTAGCATTATTTAAATCATGATGAAAGGCAGAGAAGCATCTATCCATCTTTTTTCTTCCTCCGAGACTGGGGCGAAGTCAGCATCCGAGCAGGGAGACTTCCCTATTCTCTTCCTTTGCCCCACGGAACCCAGCTGGGCTCAGCCGGAATGGACAATGTGGGCCCACCCTGCTGTGGGTGCACCCTCATGTGGGTTCACCACCCACAGAGAGTTTCCTAGGGGCTGGGTACCAGGAGAACAGGGCAATCCAGGTGTCATGGTGCAAATACATAACAAGTGATTTGCTTATCATGCAATCATTTATAAATATTTGTGGCCATACCAGCTTGGCAAAGCCTGATCTTATCACGTCTCAGAAGCTAAGCAAGGCTTAATGGTTAATACTTGGATGGGAGACTACTGGGAAAACCAGGTGCCACAGTGGGGCACCAGAGGCAAAAACTGCAGTTGTGTCCTTAGCCTCACTTCCGCCAGTTTGTCCCAGGGCAGCTGTGGCTGCACTAGAAGCTTACCTCCATCGAGTATGATGGATGAATAATGCAGTGTAAAGCACTTTGAGTGTCTTGAAAGGCGTTATATAAATCCAATGGTTAATTAATTTCATGAATTAATGAAGTTTGGTACTTTTTACCATGCAAATGTGGTTTTAAAAAAATCAAAAAAGGCTCTTAAGAAAAGGTGTGAACTTTTATCGCCTTTTTATTCAAATTAATCAGCACATCAAAACCACCCTTAACATGACATCTACTGTACTTTTCAAATGTCAGTTTAATTCACAAGAGGGGTTTGTAGACTTGTACTTTGCAGATGGCACCAGAACTGAGACAGAAGCAGAGACAAGAGGCCATTTAATCTGCTATCTGATGATGAGGTCTGTGCGCGGTCACCTGTCAGCTCGTAAATGGTCGACTATCACCAGTTTGAAATGTAACCTTACCTGGACTTTCACCACATTCTCCACACTTCATTCACTCAAAGGTACTGTACTTGATTTTTCTGTCTTAATAACGTGACAAACAGACCAATTTCATTTTACACTACTTGCTGTGGCTAAAACATATTGCTCACTTTGTTAACGCGTTGTTGTTTTGTTGTCACACCACCACCTCATTTTGACCCTTTTGAATTCCTTATTCAATCTTAGCAGATAGGTTTTATTTCCTTACTGGAAAAAACTTCTGTGTCTATTTATTCTTTGGACTGCCGCAAAAACGTATGTAATAGGTTTGTTCTTTTGTAGTTAGAAAATGTAAGCCAAATACATACATTGTTACTTACAATACATATGCTATTTTTGAACATAGTTTTGCCATGTTTTATTTAGTTTTATACCATTTCCTCTTCCAGGGTACCACGGTAACATCAGTACTTATTGATGGCACTATTATTTGCCTTTATTATGAGAGTATGTTATGCTTTCGCTTTGCTTTGTTTATAGCCAAGTTTTTAAATGTTAGCCCACTAAAATAGTAAATAGTAGTATAAATTTCTGTGCTTCCAAAATCCATCAGTATTATTTTGATCTGTAAGATTAACCATGTGGGTGTTCTCCTTTGCCTAGTACAGTGTTTTCTGGCATGATCTTACAAACAACAAAATTAGAATGCAGAACGGATTTTAAGAAGATTAAGGTCGCAACACTCCTACGAAAGTGTCACCGAACGTTCCAAAAAGAATCTCAGTACAATGTGAAATGATTTTTCTAACACCAAGAGAACTTCCTAATTGTTTTATTACATTTGATAAAGGCTAGTGGAATGTCTTGCCTGTCTTGAAATAGGATCCTGGCTCTGCATAAGCTTCGACAATATATTTTGTTAATTGGCTGCATGTCTTCAAGATCCAAGGAGTGATTAGACTTTGTTCCAGCAACTGTGAGAGCCTCTGTCTTTGAAAAGAAATCAGGAAAATGACCGTCTAAACTCATACACGGTGCAAATTGAGAGGAGAGCGCGAGCATAAGGAGGCTACAGTCTTGTTATGCCGAGGGAGCCTTCATTACTCAGAGCCCTGTGTTCCAGCCATGAGGTTTATCTATGCCACTAATAAAGTGCTGAAACATATTGTGTGGCAGATTGCAATCTAGACCTCTTTGATTGGAGATGAAGTTGGAAATGTGTCGTAGGATTGGTATCAGATGTAAATAAAAAGTGCAAATGGGATCAACAGTTGCCATTCGTGAAAAAAAAAAAAAAAAAAAAGTTTAGTGGGTCATTTATTAGCAGACATAGACTTAGTGATGAAATTAAAGGCAGTTGAGTAATAGTAGTAGCACTTAATCACATGCAGTAGTGGTCAAGTGTTCTCTTTATATGCGTCTCTCATTTATACATATGTTGTTGTTTTGTGTTGTTTTTTTAAATTTAATTATTGTATTTTGACTTTTTTTTTATTTATTTATTTAAAATAGCTTTTACAGGCCGTGCCATCTTGAAGTTGTTTGTTTTTGGGGGTTTTTTTTGTTTTTTTTTAAACAGAAGTATTATCATTACATTTGTATCAAGAATTATCATTATATGCACCACATTTTCCAGACAATGCATAATAATGAAAAAAAATATATACAAGTTGCACTGGACTATAAGTTGCATTTTTGGGGAAATTTATCTTTAAAGGCAAGTTATAATAATAACAGTAAAATGGAGAACAACAGGCTGAATAGCAGTACAGCACGATAACATAACACATAGACAACAAACTGAACACGTGTCTGGTATGTTTATGTAAGATATTAACAGTTAATCAGATACGCTACTCTAACGTAACATGCTTGTCCACAAACACAAGAGACACGAGAGTTGTCACTGATGTTTACTGTGATTTTACTTCTTCACCACAGTTCACACTGTAGAACTAGCAAACACATCAAATATAACATAAGTTCTGGCTCATATCACATATACACATAAAACTGCACATGAATGCATGGGAAATATACATACCACTTTGGCCTGCTAGTAAACAACCAAAAACTTAATATCTTTTACTTCTCAGTTTGTTAAATAGTTCTCTGTTGGGTAAGACTTCACATTAGTGTAAAAGGCTGAACTGGAAAACAAGAAGCAGTTTTCACCTTAAACTAGGCTTATGATAAACTAAACATTTGCAATATTGTTCCAAATGAAAAATTATCACCTTTATGGTCTTATGAATGAAGGGGAAATAAATAAGGGGAAAGTAAATATGAAATGTATAAAAGAAAACGAGTAAAGTAAATTATCTTACAGGTGTCAACACATGTCTGGTATGTTAACATACGATACTAACAGTTAATCAGATAACTAAAGCATAAAAAAAACAAGCTGACAGGTTTACTCTCGACTCACAAATCAAATCATCCTCGGTGTCGCTTCTGAACAACTCCGCCTCCACCGGACGTAAATGAAGGGCCACTCCGGAAGTAGATGGCTGTCATAAGCCTAGAGTGCCCTCGCGCAGTCGACAGTGTAACAATAATGAAGATGTGAAATTATATATTTTAATAATTTCACATATAAGTCACATCTGAGTATAAGTCACACCCCCAGACAAACTATGAAAAAAAGTACGACTTATAGTCAGGAAAATACGGTACATGCTTTATGCAAACACTCACAAAAGTGCTTAATTTTGCTACTTAATGCTGTTAATTTGTTAAAGCGTAAAATGTATTCACATGTCACATTGATTGATTGTTACTGGCACTTACAGGGCCCATATTAACTATTTTCTGATCTGATATAATATTGTTTCCTCATCAGAAACAACACCTGGAGTTGTGTTTTGTTTCATTCACACATGTTTAACACACATCCCGCATATTTAGGCTGAGTTTTGTGATTCTCTCAGTCAGGATGTTACCACAAACATGGTAAAAAATAACCCTAAAATCATACTATACTGTAAAATAGTACTTTTAACAGTATTTTTGCAGTCCAGTTCAAAAATATAGTGGAGTAGAAAGTACAGATATCTGCTCTCAAACCTAGTGAAATAACAGTAAAAAGTATCCGCTGTAAAATTTACTCAAGTACAATTTTCAGGTATCTACTTTACTTAAGTACTGTACTACTTTTACTTGGTTACTTTCCACCAATGAGACTTACAAACTCCATTCTGAACAAAACTATATAAGACAATATACTGCAGAAGTAGAAACTCAATTTGATACTTTTAATGAAATTTGGGAGCTTCTTAGTCCTTCATCTCACTCCATCTCATGAGTTTGGGAACATTGGCCCGACAAAAACCCAGTACCGGTATATGAATCCAAAATGCACCAAACAAATATAAAAAGAGATCAAAAGTACAAGAATGGCATGTTTATTATTTATTTATTCATAAAATGTGAAAGAGACAAAGCTAAACACTGAAAATTTACGAAGCAGAAAGTATCAGAAATAAGGCAATCTTATGTTATCTGCCCAACAATACTTTTTCCAGCAACACTTTAACACTGAGTTAATTTAAAATGTTATTCTTTTCATAATTTCCTCCTAATTGTTCTCACCCTTCCCTTCCTCAGCCAGTGTGGGAGTTGTGATGTGCGGACACCTTTTGAGCACATGCAGAGCAGAAGTAGCGAGCTAACGGCTGAGAGCTGCTTCCTGCTCCTCGGGCCTCTGTTTGTCATCGCTCTCTGTGATCTCACCTGTTCTGGCAGAAGCTTTGCCGAAAACACACAGGCGCAGCACGGTGACAGCAACACGAAAGGAAAGACGCTCCAGGTCACGATCACACAGGAGGGAGGAACACGACATTACACTGTGGTTTTACAAATTCGGATCATTCTGTTCCTGCTAGCATCAACATAATAGATTGGATGTGGAAAGTGGAATACAGGTTATGGGGTTATTGTGTTTGTTCCTTATCAAAATTTAGATGAGGCAGCAGGCATAAACTAAAGGCAAGTTGCTCTCAAGTCAAGTCTTGTTTGATTTTAAGTGCATTTATAACATCTTTCATATAAAATGCCATACATATTTCCTAGACAGTTGAAGTTAAGGTACTTTATTGCCTCAAAAGGGACATTTGTACTGCATTTGACCCATCATTCGATGCCACTGTCAGGAGCAGTGGGCGCTGGGACCCATCTTCAGATCTTGAGCTTAGCTTGGTCAGGACTACATTAGCTGGAGAATTTTTTCTATGGTGTATGTTTTGGGAAGCGGTACTTTCACATCAAATAATTCAAATATCAACAATTGTTACTGGCACTTATGAGGCCCATATTAACTATTTTCTGATCTGTTGAATTGATGTTTCCTCATTACAAACATAAGTGGAGTTGTGTTTTGTTTCATTCACTCCTGCTTAATGCACAAACTCTGCATATTTAGGCTGAGTTCATCTCAAACAGAAAATACTTCCACCTTATGATGTCATGTAGTAATACAGGAAATGATGTGTTTTTAAACTCCATACACCTTCACTAGAATCACTTGGATAATTTCAAACTTGTGATTGCCAATCTTATTCTTTATTTATTTATTTGTAAAGGGACAGCACATATTAATGAACATTTAAAATGTAAATATGTAATATTATAGCCCACATAGCTGATTTTCATCTTCAGTCCTTCAGCAAGTTCATGTAAAACAGTCTACCTGACAGGGAAAAGAGCATCGAACAAAAGCAAATGTAACACATCAGCACACTCACTATATACTCAACACACTAACCATACACGTAACACACTCACTATACACACAACACACTCACCATGCACACAACATGCTCAATATACTCTCAACACACTCACTATACACACAACACACTCACTATACACTCAACACACTCATTATACACACAACACACTCACTATACACACAACACACTCATTATACACACAATACACTTTCTATACTCATAACTGTTTTCTGCTGAACAAAAAGTAAAATGTAGCTTAACTTGAAAACTACCACTTCATGACATCACAAGGTGGAAATATGTATGAATGAAACAAAACACAACTCCGGTATGTTTTTGAGGAGGTGACATTATACCATGGCTTAAAGCTCAGAAGTGTAATATAGGACCTTTAAAGGTGCGCTATGTAATTTTTATGTTTCCGTGGTGACGCTATTGCTTTGTCTGAAATGTTCCACAATAGCAGTTGACCCACCAGGCCACACAGGTAAGATCTGAGGTAGGTACCCTGGCTAGACTAAGAATGTATTTGTTCAAGTGTAATAATAACACTACAGTAAGTACCTAATGGATTCTGCAATAACTACACCAAACACACCAAAACGTACATCATTTTCATCATTCCAATTTATTCATTACTTGTTTCCTTGGAACAGTATATCTTTTACAGTTTAATTTCCTGACATGTGCTTGTATCTAACATTAGAGAGCAGGATAAGCCCATGTGTGGTTGGGTTTTTGGTCTCGTAAAACTGCCCCGGTCGAGGTGAGAATTGAGGTTAGAGTCTGAACATTGAATAAGCCTCTTGCTCCCTGCCAGCATGGGCCTTTTTTCTAAATATTTCATCAAGAAAAAGATCTCTCTCCAACCAAGTGAGTAGAGGCGCCTCGACATAAAACATTAATTAAAAACCACATTTTGCAACAGTTTCCTCCCCAAACCAGACAAGGAATCATCAAATATTGAGTTTTATGAGTCAGGTGATATACTGTACTAGATCTCATTATTAATGGTAGTAAATTGTCCAAAGCTATGAATATCTCCTCTCCAAGTCACTGTCTAAGTGGGTTTGTCTTTCGTTCTTTGTCCTTACTCTGCAAAAATGTTACCTTAAGGTGCACTGTGTGTATTTTCTGATGGAGGGTCTGCCACCCGCTTGTCTCTATGGAGATGTCATTGCTTTACCAGGAATACTCCATAGTATGGTCAATGTATCTATTTTGTATTTATTGTTTTACATGTTTTCATTAGCATATTTAAAAGTAATTTGCAAAACATGTACTCTTACTGAAGATAATTTAATGCCACTCTCTGGAACTACCTAGGTGTCACAATAATGGTTCCATAATGGTATTTACTTTTACTATCTTTTCTTCATGTTAAATTACACATCTGTCGTGTTGTTTTATCAAATCGTCACTGAAGTTATCAAGAATTTAAACATCAGTTGATTTTAATTTTATGATACAAGACAAAATACAATATTGCGTATTGGTTTGAACGTTGTCCAAGTAAATTGTAATGGGGTTGTAAATATTTTTTTACTGCTTGTAGGTAATTGATTTAGTGAAGAAATCCACTGTGGGCTTTCAACTGGTTTTATTAAATTTTTCTGATTTAAATAAATTAAAAGAACAGAGTCATTATGTTTTTTTCTGTTTAAATCTACAAAAAGTGTTTAGGGGCCTTTTTTCTGCCAAAGTGATTCCAAAAACCTACAACTGCACCATGTCCATGCGTTCCGCAGAGATGAAAAATTAACACTGTTGCCATAGCAATCAACAATTCAAAAGAAAATATTCTCTTTTGAATGGTAAAGTCTTCAAACTGACATCTATAAAATCGCTTTCCCCATTGTAGACAAATTATCATTTTTAATCAATCAGATGAGCACTGTCTCAGTGCATCTGATTGACTGTGAGTCGTAGCCTGTCTTCTTCTGCTGTGTTTGTGGACCTCAGGGCTTGCCGTAGTTTCTCCCAGAACAGGTGTGGGTTGTCTGCGGCACGTTCCCAGCTAAGGTACGAGCGTCCCTTCAGCAGCCTCTTCATGCGGTAATACGGAGACAGTTGAGAGGCGGGGATGTCCTCCAGAAACACGAGGATCAGAACGTCCTCACGCTCGTCGAACAAACGGAAGCTAGACCAAAGATAGTAAGAACTAGGTATAAATATTTATCTTTTACACAGTTTAAAGGTCTTATATTACGCAAAATTGACTCTTGCGATCTTTAATACATGCTAGAATGTTCTTACCTCATCAAAAACACCTGGAGTTGTGTTTTGTTCAATTTGCAAAGGTTTGAGTATTTTAAGTTTGTTTATATCTCCAAAGCACAAAACAGCTACCTTTTACCATTTGTTTAGTAGAGATTGAAAATTCCAGAGCTGGAATTATCCAAATGATTGTAATGAAGATGTATGGAGTTTAAAAACACAGCAGGGCACTTCTTGTTTTACCACACAACATCACAAGGTGGAACAGAGTGTTGTGCAGAATATGCAGAGTTTGTGTGTTAAACGTGTGAATGAAACAAAACACAACTGTAGGCCCTTTAAACAGCAGTACCTGGCCAGCTGCATCTCTTTGGAGCACCACTCGCTCTGCAGATATCTGCGGCTGATCACACAGATGGTTTTTCTGCTTCCATAAATGGCATCAGTGATGTTCTCCACGATCAGTTTCCCTGTGAATAGGAAGTAGTAGTTTTATTAATATTAAGGGATTATGTACACTGCTAGTCACAGCTTTGGACACCCTTTTTTCATGTGTTTTTTTCTTTATTTCCATTGTAGAGTCTAGAATAATGAAGAAACACATATGGAATGTGGTAAACAAAAAAGTAAAGTATGTTTTACATTTTAGATTCTTCAAAATGGCTACTCTGCTATAACCTCGGCTATGCAAACTCTTGGAATTCCTCGCCTTCATCATCAAGATTTGGAGCACTTCTACGGGGCAAAGGGCTATAACTGAATAATGAAGTGTCATACATTTGAGGTGTTCAGTGTGGATCTAATTGTAAACATAAAAAAAAACATTGGGCCCAAACTTTTGACTGGTGGTGTATGTGGTGATGGACAATTTAATCTCAGCAGTTTTATAACTGGTATTTAGGGGAAATGTACCTGGGAGGAAGTCTCTGTGATGCAGGCAGAGTTTCCAGCCTTGCTCTTGCTCCAGATGTGGGACCAGTTCTCTATAGACCCAGGCCTCGTCTTTGGCGTTGTACGAGACAAAGGCGTCATATTGGCATGCCGCTCGCTTCTGCCTGTTTTTAGAATCAAACATCCAGGCTAAGAAGATGTAGTAGGCGTAGGTCAGCTGAAATCTGCTGAAATGGTAGGTGAATGAGGCCACAAGGAACACAATAATGAGACTTGAGCTGGATATGAAAAAGAAAAAGCCTACGTCCACAAGGCAGGACTGTACATTGAAATCCAACAGTCTGGAGCCTTTTTGTTCTAATGGGTAGTTGCATGGGAATGTATGAGCACCTGCCACTTGAGTTTGGTTGTTGTTTACAATCCACTGCACAAACCAGGAGTTGTCACAGTCACATGTGAAGCTGTTTCCTTTCACATCAAAGCTGGTCAGATTTGGTAAGGATTTGATGATATCTTCACTGATCACAGAAAATCGGTTATTTCTTGCCAAGAGAATCTTAAGGTTTGTCAGGTTGGCATGGATCAGAAAGTCTAAGGAGTGAAGGTTAGTGCTTGTAACTCTGAGTTGAGTGAGATTTGGGATGGGAGCGAACAGATTTGGAGACAAGTTACCGAGATCATTTGCACCAAAGTCCAAGGAGATGAGGTGAGGCGTGTGGGTGTAAAATTCATCAGTTAAGTTCAGAAGTTGAATATTATTGCAAGAGAAATCTAAGAGATTAGTTAGACCCTGAAGGAAGTTTGAAGGGAAAAAGGCCCGCCCGGTAGAGTGCTGGACTGAAAAGATTAAAGTCTCTAAACGTGACAAGTTCATAAACGGAGGCTCCTTTAAAGGAGAACTGTCTCCGTATTTAATATGATTTTTTTGCAAATTAAGTTTTCTTAGATTTATCAAATATTTAAAAGGAGCATTGTAAAAGACCTCTTTTTTTAGGTTATTTTCATGCAGTTGTAATTCTATTAGATTTGTCAGGCCAGAAAAGCAGCCCTCCTCTAGAGTTTTGATCTGATTTGTGGCTAATGACAGTTTTGTAAGTGAACGCAAACCAGTGAAAGCACTTTTACGGACAGCAGTGAGTTTGTTCACATTGATGTAGAGGACCTTAAGATTTGGTAAACTGTTTTGGAAAGCAGTGCCTAACTCCGTTATTGAATTTTCTTGTAGTTTCAGAACTTCCAAATGCAACAAACCAACAAAGGAGCAGTTACTTAGTGATGCAATATGGTTGCCATGAAGATCCAGCAGTTTGAGTCTCGTCAGTCCAGAAAAGTCCTGACATTCAAGTTTTGTGATTTGGTTAAAGGAGAGGACGAGATTCTGAAGAAGACGTTGATTTCTAATTGCAACTGGGACACTTGGGAGCCTGTTGTTGGTGAGGCCGACTTCCTTCAGATAATGAATAAACGCAAAGGAGCCATTTTCAATTTGTTTGATATAGTTTTCGTCCAGCTCTATTTTATGGATATTCTTACACATTTGGAATACATTTGACTTGATAGAAAAGTGTTTAGTTTTCCGTATTTGTAGGCTTGCTAGTTTTGGCATTGAGCAGGATATATTTATCAACTCAGTAAGTCTGCTTTGCATTGAGTTTATCTGTAAAATAATTAATGAAGAATGAAAAGTTGTAAATAATTTTCTCCATTCATCGATAGATGCCAGTTCAACTCCGCTAATGTCTAGAGAGTCCACACGGCCCATCAGGCTGCTGTTCTGCACAGTCCACGACAGGTTGGACTTAACGGTGCGATAACCAATGATCAACCTTTTCAAGTTTGAGAAGGCAGCTGTTGTTACCTCAAACTTGATAAGTGGATTTTCTGCCACATCAAGGGCGTAAAGATTTGTTGAGTTATTTGTTAAATCTTGGGACCTTAAAGTTATTATCCCATTGTTTCTAATGATCAGTTTCCTTAACCATGGCATGTGCCCTATGGCTAAACGAAGCTGTGCAATGGTGCAGAGTCTGTTATTGGACAGGTCGAGAAGTGTGAGGCTGCTCAGGGATCTGAAGGCGTTTGGTGCCACCCAATCAATTTGATTAAAGTTAACCCTTAACTCAATGAGTTTGGGCAAGCTATCAAACACATCATCCTCAAGTTTGAGAAGGGTATTGTTGCTCAATATCAGCCATTTAAGGGAAATTAACTGAGAAAATGTGCGTTTGCCAATGTTTGAAATGGAGTTCTGATTTAGATCAAGTTTTGTCAAATTTGGGAAATGTGTAAAGTTTAAAAGTTGTATTGTTGAAATGTTGTTGTTGCTCAGATCGATGCTCCTCACACTGGGAGGGATGTCTGTGGGGACCTGTGTCAGTTGGTTCTGGGTACAATCGACCGAATATTCAAAGTAGTAACAACTTCTGAGTGAAAACCCTCTGACACCGAGGCCAAAGTTACTCAAAAAGAGTGAATACACCAGGAGTACCACAAATGATCTCATAGTTTTATAGTCCATTTTTGGAGGAAGTTGAGTTCAACTCTACCCCTAGAACACAGAAAAGGAGAAGTGATTACCACGAAAGCACAATGCTTTTTTCACTTAAACAAAACCACAAAAAAATGTTGAGTAAGATATGACATATATGCATGACAAATATTAAGCTCAAATAAAACATATGCAGCGGCTGAACATATCAACATTAAAGTTGTAATTTTACAGGAATAAAGTAGAAGCCAGAAAATGAGAGACATAATATTATGGGAATAAAGCCATAGTCAAAAAAGATGTAATTTCATCAAGATTTAGGGACCGACAGCAATGTTTCCAGTCAAATTAAACACAGAAGAGCAATGAACTTTCACAACCATGGCCAGAGTGCACAAGACTGGATGAGTTAAGTCATACATAAAAACATGGATGTCTAACTTTATATTTTAAAAATGTCACACACTATTGATGGCACACACATGGAACATTTCAGGCATGCACTGGCCCCCTTGTCCTGTTAGGAAATGGCCTGCACACAGAGCCCAGTTCCAAGGTTAAGAACTCTCAACATAATTTTCACCAACAACCTGTTATCTTGGCTCCGGCCTCTCTAGTTTTACTTTGCACAAAATCACTGTTCATGAAGGGTTATGACAGGTAGGTTGTTCAACATACCAAACTTGTTTATGGGCTTGTCGAGCTGTTTGCAACCAGCCCAATAGCAGCTCTTTCTCCATTGATGCGCCCCCAGGACCAGCGAGGGTGCGACACTGTGGTCGGTTTCACAGAGAGACTTCGGGATTAGTGACTAAAACTGCTTCCCTCCAGTTTCAGCCAGAACAAACAAGACAGCGCAGCTAGATGATGCTCTACTTCAGTCCTCAGGGAAGCAAGGTAAGGACTTGCTTTTTGGTTTGGGGCAAATTTGAGGAGCCTCACGGTTGATGTGGCTGTTGTGACTCTGGTGTTGGTTACGGTTAGAGTGTGCATTTGTGTCATTGGAGCTGCTCTGGTACTATGTGTGCTACCACGTGTTCATGATTTGATTGTAGCCTCCTCTTATTGTAGTTATCAGTATGAGCCTTGTGAGTGTGGCCATTTTGTGCGTGTTAGCTGGTTGTGAGGGGTGGATGTGGTAGGGATGCTGACCTGTATGCATAAAACACGGTGCAAGGGCAGGTGGCGGTCTGTTTTTGGCATTAGTTATGGATTGGTGGCTTGGGGCTATGCTGTGAAAAGTACAATAAGCACATCTATAAACGATTGTGTGCAAATGCTTAGAATAATACCAAAACAAATGGGAGCTGTGTATGGGTGAAGTGCGTTGAGAATCCTCTACCTTTATGTGGTTCGTGTACTGCCCAATGAGCCCCAGGGAGCGCCATGCTCTGCAGACTTTTTCCAAGGTGGCCTCTTACTCTATGAGGAAAATGTGGCCTGCTAGATTCAACACTTTGTAAATGATACATAACAGCAGAGGTGGCAGCAATATTTTACTTTGACATCCATTTTTGCCATTAGAGTAGCCCAACAATGCCAATGGAAATAAATCCAGACAATTTAATATATTTTTAAACACAAGGCGCACAGGTGAGGTCATTGAATGAGGCAAGATGTTCTATTTATCACGTTGGAAAGTGCTTCTAAGTTACTTGTTTCATTTCATTTACTGTTAAACCCACAACAGTTCTGTTCAAAGTTTCAGCATCAGTAAGTCCCAACAGTCCATGACAAATTTTCTTCATTACATCAAGATCAAAAGCTTGCTCAAAAGCAAGATCACCAGCAGCAACGAGGAACCCCAGGACTGCTGAGACACAGCATGGAAAAACACCATGGCAAATCGTGACTTTCTAGATAATGTACATTAGGATTTACTTTGCTGATTATGAACATCTGGATTAAATAAAATCCACACCTTAGCCAGAAGAGGACAACGTGCAACAGGAAAACTGATGTATTAGAGGCAGAGGGGGAGTGAGGGGTCAGTGCGACTTTTATACTACGGGGTGGCGCCAGATGCAGGTCACCAACCCATAAAACCCATACTGTAACATGTTTTAGGATTCTTTTATGTTGGCTTTTAACTCCTCCAAGCCTCATTCATATGCAGTTTGCATTTGCTTTGAAACAGTGTCGGTCCCTAAATCTTTAAAGTGTTGAATTCATCTTTGGAAAAATAATGTCTTGACTATGACTTTAATCTCATTTTTCAAAATAACTTTACTATCTATAATATTAGCACAGAATTATATGAGCACCACACACAATGACAACATGATTAAGTGTCTATAACCTATTTTACTTTACTATCAAACTATCAGTTATATGCACTATGCAACTACTGCTAACTATAGTAGACCTATTAGAATCTGCTATTCCTGGAACTTTATCTGGTCGACTTACCCACCTCTAGTCCATGAAGCCTTCTTCAGCAGTGTCCTGTCTTGCCTCTACATGATTCAAATACAAACTCAGACTGAGAGAGTCCTTTTTGAGGAAGTGAGAACTTCTGAGCTCTGTGGACAGCGACAAATTTGAATTAAAGCCGCAAGTGGCAATGAAGGCCCTCACCTCAGCATATTTAATTATTTCACTGGAACGGGATTTTGGTCCTTCAGGCAACAAGCTGCAAAATACCGTATGCGTCTCATTAACATCCTAGATCAGAAGAAACAAAGAGATTTTCTGCCAAGTTTAAATCAATTAGACAAAAGTAATTACTTTTCTTCCCATAATGTTGCATGTGTCATAGAGATGTGTATGATCCTATAGGCAAAACCGCACAATTGCATAGGTTTTATAGACTTTTTGAATTAGGGACACATACTGGAATTTTCTGGCAAATTTCAGAAATGTTAGAAGAAGTTTTTGTTTTTTTCTACCTATTGTAAATTTTGTTCACCAATTTTTTCCTGCTGTTAGAAAAATGTATCCAGGGTCATTCATAGAATAAGTGATTCACATTTCAAGTTGACTGGACAAAGTATGTAATTTACAAAGAATTTTATTTATTTCTATTAAAAAATGTAGCTATTATAAAGTGTTAACCATATTTCATTTTAACATTGTTCAAAAACATGTCCTGGCACATTCAAACCACACAATGGTCTTTCATCAACAGTGAATCCTTGAGCTCTTCCCAAACCTTTGGTCTCTGTCGCCGGGGCCCTTTTTTCCATCCTCGTTTGTCTTTTCTCTCTCAGATACAAAGTCAAAACGAAGCCATTTCGAAGCCATTTTGTGTGAAGTCATACCAAGCGGCAGCACTTTGTGGCAGACCTCCCACTAATCATTTTACATGGGGAGCAGAGTCACCTTGTTACTGGGCTCACATCCAGCAGGAGGGGGAGGTAAACTGACACTGAACGGAGTATCCGGGGACACAGCGACCACTCCGATGGTATGAGAAATGCCTTTTATACAGAAAAAACTTTGTGTATATGTTATGTTTTATGTTGTTTCTGGTTGAACACATGCGTAAATAGTTGTAATTCATGTTGTAGAGTTTGAAGATGTCATAATGTCAGATGGGGGGCACTGTACAAGTGTTTGCGTACACTGGTGTATGGATGTGTGTGGGTATGGATGAGTGGTTTGTTGATGTAAAGAACTTTGACTTTGGTCCATCTATGAAAGTGAAGTGTGCGTGTGTGATGGTGGTGGTCGAAGGCGCTGGTTTCGTCGGCCTACCCCAGGGCAGCTCTATTGCTAATGAAGTAGCTTTCCACCCCCAAATACGAAGTGAATGAATAATGAGTACAGTATAGCGCTTTGAGAGGCTTGTACAAGCCCATAAAGCATGTTACAAGAGTAAGGTATTATGTCATACTGTGGAAGATTCTGGGCAAAGCAATAACATTTAGTGATGGGACTTTCGACTTTTTTATGGGATTCAGATCTTCAGTGTTTGAGTTTTATGCAGTTGAAAATATGGAACAGTCTTTCTGAAGATGTGAGACAGGCCTCTACTTTGACAATGTTTAAATCCAGGCTTAAAAAGGTTCTGTTTAGCTGTGCATATGACTGAAAGGTTTTTATTCTGCACTCTTCTTCTCTTTTAATGTTCATTTCATGACGATTACTTGTGATTATTTTTGTTTTGACTTGTTTGTATTGTGATTGTAATGTCTTTCTTATCCTGTAAAGCACTTTGAATTACTTTGTGTACGAACTGTGCTATACAATAAACTTGCCTTGCCCTGCCTAGGATCTATTCAATTTCAAAGACTCTTTTGGCTCTTTTTATTTTTCATTATATGACAAGGAGCCAATGTGAGAACTCATTTTATCTACAAACTAATCACCAAAATGACAGAGGCTAAGATTTGTTTAAAATGGTTCAAGCTGAGAGTGGGAGTATGTTTACCTTTGAAACTATGCAGAATCTATATCATATGTTTGATAATAATTTGAAAAAAAAAGTACAATTATTACAATGTCGAATATGTTTATTTGTTCACAAAGCAAAAGACGAAGTTTAAATCTGTCAACTGGATAAATTGTTGTAGCAGTGAAGACGTTTCACTGCTCATCCAAGCTGCTTCTTCAGTTCTGGTCAGGTAGCTGGTGGACACTGCCTTATGTCCATCTCCTACAACAATGTGTCCATTTGACAGATTTAAACTTCATCTTTTGCTATGGATCAGACCTGGACGACTGAGAGATTACACAGACATTTGTTCACAAAGTTCTCACTTGCGTCGCCTGCTCTGATTCTGTGCAGATTCTTGCGTTACATAAAAATACATATTAACTGGAAAGAACAAGATTTGAGCAGCAGTAGCAGACCATCCATCCGAAAAGTTACATCATACACTTTAAAACAAGTAAATTCCTCATTTAGACCCGCCTCCTCTTTTGCGGACCTATCTCCGTCTGTCAGGCGTCTGTGTCTTGTATGAGTTCCTCTTTGAACATTCTTGTAAGGCTGTGTAGAAATTTGCCCTGCTTCTGTGTTACCTCTGCTGTCTTTGTTGTCATGTCTCGCCGTCTGGTTTGTTGCTGTTTTTCTTGTTGTTTAAAAGCGCAAAAGACTAAAACACACCTCAACACGTTTCAAAGAAGTAGAGCGTATTTGCCAAATATCAGAGCAGATATTGAGTTTCCTGTTATTTGTTCACATGGGCTCATTCGGGTTTTCTTCAAACAGCTGAATGGTCCCCCGCAGTCAGAACTCTT
This sequence comes from Periophthalmus modestus, assembly GCA_019594935.1. Classification (NCBI taxonomy): domain Eukaryota; kingdom Metazoa; phylum Chordata; class Actinopteri; order Gobiiformes; family Gobiidae; genus Periophthalmus; species Periophthalmus modestus. The sequence goes on along the minus strand of JAIEZT010001214.1, from coordinate 5,459,231 downwards.
GATATCTGTGTGTTTATTCATCAGCAGGCACAACAAATTAGGAGATGTTTAAAATGCAGATTTGGAAGGAAAATAGTAACATGCTGATGCGGAGTTTAAAGTCAATGCAGAGGAAGGTATTTTAACATATCGATGAGGGAGTTGGGGACTGGGGTCCATTGTAGAAAAGCACCCAGATCATGCAAACATATATTTTCTCAGTGTGTCAGTAAGTAGTATCAACTATTATGCTAAAGATGCACTATTTAGCTTTTTCTGATGAGGTCTGCCACTTGCTTGTTTCTGTGAAGATATTATTGCTTGCCTGTTTTTTCCAGTTCGTTTACTCTTTATTTCTTGTTTTCTTGACAGGCCGTTTTAATATAATAGTACATATTGCCTGAAATTTCACACCATCTTACATCTTTGTACCATTTTGAGAAAGACCTTTACAACTTCTGCTTTTGCTGCTTCCTTATTCATAGACAAACAGCAAATGCTCTATTGAGTCCTGCTGCAAAATAACAAACACTGTCACCAACTGGATTTAACTAAGCAAATATATTGGAGTTGCTGCAGTTGGTCAGGTCTAGGTTCAGCAACTGTCTGTGCTCAAAGAATGAGGTCAGCTGAATATACTGAATGACCAAGTTATTCCATCAGTGGATTCTTTCTTCCCTGATGGCACGGATATATTCCAAGATGACAATGCCAGGATTCATCAGGCTCAAATTGTGAAAGCGTGGTTCAGGAGCATGAGACATAATTTTCACACATGGATTGGCCTCCACAGAGTCCAGACCTAAACCCCATTGAGAATATTTGAGATGTGCTGGTGAAAGCTTTGTGCAGCGTCAGACTCGACCATCATCGATACAAGATCTTGGTGAAAAATGAATGCAACACTGGATGTAAATAAATCCTGTGACATTGCAGAAGCGAAATCGAAACAATGCCACAGCGAATCCATGGCGTAATCAAAGCTAAAGGCGATCCAACAAAATATTAGAGTGTGTGACTTTTTTTTTTTTTTTGCCCAGGCAGTATATTTACCCCAAAGAAAGTAACTTTATTTTCATACTGCTGCATGTATTTAATTTAATTTCATGTCAGTCATTTTACACACATGCACATTCAACGTGTTTGTATGTCTTTTAAATGCTATACACCCCAGATTCCCCATGGACCCAGCTCCCAGCGGAGTAACGACTGTAAAAACCCTGTGTACAGTTGTGCTCGTGGCAGCGGCAGAAGTGCGGCACATCTGGCTTTGATCACCATGGCAATGCCGTTGTCAAGAGTGACGGGGCGAGTGAGCGGAGGGAAAGAGAGAGAGGGGGTTTCTCGGGGGAATCATTATCCTGTTTAGTGCGCCTAATGAGAGAAAAGGTGTCGTACCTCTGCTAACTGCTGGCCCTGTTTGAAATGCACCCACACAAAGATGGCACTTATGGCTGGTATTCTGACGCATAGTAGTGGATATAAACCTGGTAAATCTTCATAGTGTGAATGTGAGGTGACACTCGTTAAACTGTCAACATACAGTACTAGAAAACTGTAGTCAAAGGAAGGTGCCACCCAGAGCATTTGAATCAAATCACATGGATAGATTGAATTGAGAATACATTTTGCAGCTATTTCAAGTAGTAACTAACCATGGCAAGGCAAGTTTATTTATTTTGTTTTATATATAGCACGGACACAAGTAATGCAAATAGCTTTACAAGAAAGCATAAGAAAGATATTAGTTAGTTTTGAGCCTGGATTTAAACATTGTCAAAGTAAAAGCCTGTCTCACATCTTCAGGAAGACTGCTCCAGGGTTTAGCGGCATAAAACTGAAACGCAGATTCCCCATGTTTAGTCCTGAGTCTGGGCACCAGCAGGAGGCCGGTCCCTGAAGTCCTCAGAGTGTGAGATGATTCATATGGCACTGACATGTCCGCGATGTACTTTGGTGGTAGGCCATCGAGAGACTTGTACACAAGCAGAGCTGCTATAAAGTCTATTTAAACCATTTGGCTAAATTCATTATCTAATTTTAGTAAGTCTCAACTCTTCAAACTTTTAACAAACATTTTAAGCGTTTTGCTACTAATTGTCTTGCCTGTTGCTTCACATCTGGGTTCTTATCACTGCCAAGCCTGGACCAAAGTGGATTGATACACAAGAAAGGGCATCTATAATAAAAATGAAATAAAATTGAATAAAAACATACAAATTGCCTACTTATGTACTTGAGAGCAGGTGATTTACTATAGACAATAGATTACAAGTGTTCCATTTGAAAACTGTGGGTCAACTTGTCAGCTTGTCAACACTTAGACTGTAAAATACTATGACAAAAAACCAAAAAAAAGTACATAAAAATATGAAAAATAACAATTTTGTGAATATTTTCATCAAAGCCTTTCCCATCCGTTGCATCGTATAATATAGTATATTAGTGTGTTAATGGTCAAAACTGTGCTTCTATTGTTCACAACTAAACACAATAGACACATAATCCAACAACTTCAGCTTGGTACATTTGTAACTCAAAGAAATCTATTTTTTTTTTGTTTGTTTTTTTAAATAGAGGCAATTCACTTCTTACATGGTTGTAATAGGTTTGTTTGGAACTGCAGTGGACAATGGGAATATAAATGGTTACTGTGGCTCTAACACACAGGTGAATTGTGCTTTTTTTGGACTTAGCAGAGCACGTTTCTCAAAGAATGTCAGCCAAGTCAAGGTTAGTAATTCTTCCTTTTTGGATTCGTTTCTCAGACTAAACAGGCCATAGCCAACCCCAAAACCAGATGAGAGCTGAAATTATACCATTCCCTGGCTCTAACCAAATTGAGTGTGTGCTGTTCATAGTGATTTGGTGCCACCCTTCAACAAAATTCAACCATTTTCTTTTCAGCTCAAGAGTGAATTTGTTGCCCAATTTCACTAAAACCTTTCTGCCAAATGCCATCTAATCAAATTGCATTTTTCAAGCCAATCTCATGCTTTTGTCATGCACCTTTGGTATTGTTATTGAACAAAACTTTTGCACTTTTCATGGCAGTACTCTAAAAGCCCTAAGAATTTACTATAATGACCAACCTAGAAATACTGGAGTAACATACTAGCATTTTCTACAGCCCATAAAAAACATGCCACACACAAATATGAGCATTTGCTGATGGGAATCCAACTGATCCCTTATTGCACTTTGAAAATAGCTTCTAAACTGCCTCTAATGTTCAGTCCCTTTTTGGAAAATGGAGTGTTTCTGTGTTTCTGAGGTTTAGTTTGTTTCATACCTGACAGTTTCGAATGCTCACTAGTGATCTTCTTCAGCTGACTGGACACTGGTCATGTGATATTGCTTCCTGTCACGTACAGGAAGCAACATCACATGACCACTCTGAAGAAGGCCGCTAAGTGAGCAGGCGAATCTGTCAAGGTGTGAAAACAAACTAAACCTTGGTCTGAAAAAGGAAATTAACAGAAGGCCAGATGAATCTTACTAGACTAAAACTGTGGTATAGCTTCAACTTGCTCAAGTATAGAAAAATGACATCTCCATGGAGACAAGCGGCTGGTGAACCTGTCATCAGAAACGTTACATAAGGCACTTTTAAGGGAAAATGTTTTTGTTAATAAATTGTTTCTGTGGGTACGGAGGACTGCAGCTCAACTTTGCAGAGCAGAAATTTATATTTTATTCTGGTGACTGGAGAGCCTCTTCATTCAGTATTAAAAAGCAGAGATTTCATGCCTCTGTACCAGTAGAACTTTGGTACTCCTGGTCCTAGTCCCTTTTTCAAAATTCACAGTTTCAAAAAACCTTTCAACCAAGTCCCAAAACCAGCGTGCCTCTGCTCCTGTCTGTGTTCCACAGTGTTCATTTACTGCAGCACAGAAACAAAGATAATCCGCACATTTGAAGTTTGAGGCACTATTTCCCGTCACCCTTGGATACAAGAATTGTTTGATCCACCCACCAATCATTGTTACTAGGCAGGGCGTTGGTTAAAACAAAAAAAAAATCCTACTATAACAAACAACAAACTTTGGTTTAACGCAGCTTTCACAGTCAAGAGAAGTCAAAGTGCTTTGTAACAAAAAGATATAACAATCTATGACAAAATACAAAATTAATAACACAGAATGATATGATTTGTAGTTGGAATATTTGGTCAGGTTTGGTTTTAGATTGACTTTGGTACTGCTGTTACCACTATAACTATAAAGGTGCACAAGGTAATGTCTCTGGTTGTCTCAGAAATGTTCCACACATGCAGGTGACTCCACAGGCCAAGTTACAGGTCATATCTGTGGAGAGACGAGCCCACTCACAGTAAGAATGCATGTTTTCAAGGTATCCTCTGAGCATAAATATTGTAACGATGTGATATTTTGCGCTTAGTTCAGTGTTGGTACCTTTTGTTGTTCTTGTGGCTGTTTATGTGTTGTTAATGTAACTGCTTTTGTATTTGACGCTTGGTTGCTAGGCCGGCAAGTTGATGAGAAGGTTATGTTCGTCAGTTACTGGTCTGGTTTTGGCTCTAGTGAGTTAACACTGGTGTAGTTTTGTTCTTACTTGTGGATTACGACCTACAGTAGATCTTATGTTCAGAAAATAAACATCCCGAAGAAATTTGCCATGTTTCCTTACACCAGAACGCTACAGTGCAATAAATGCAAGCTACATAAGTTAAAAGCCATATTATGGGACATTGTTATTGTTATTGGGGCACTCTCCTGTAGAGAAGTTAGTGCAGCTTGAATGATTAAATGGAAATTGAATAATGAACAGATGCAGTGTGAAGGGCATCTGGAGTAAACCTTGGCAAAGCATAACCTGTAAAGTTACATGAGATTTCTAAGTACAAGTGCAGACGAGCCACCATGCCTCTTCCTCCTAAGCTGGGGACATATAATGATGTCTGATATTGACACTATAATCTCCCTTTGCCGGATTAGCCTCAGCTTTAGCTCAGTGTCTGCAGTATCTGTCAATATTTTAAACTAGAGTCCATTTCGCTTCTTGTATTCAGCATAACAAAAGTTTTGCTGCTCACGTTGTGCTCACCCTTTTTGACAAATTCTCGTTCCACCTGTTTTCGCGTCACTGTCGATAAGTGTCTTTATGCGCTGAGCGGCTCCTTCTCTTTACACAAGCTGCTGATCAATACTTCTCATAAGTCTTTTCTTCCAGCTGACTGGGTTGGAGTCGGATCCCTGTAGAGCAGACACAGCTCTCCTCAAGGGGTTCCGGCTGCATACAAATCCTCACTCTGCTCCCCCTCTCACACGGGTTTATATCTCCCCCGAGACTCAAGGTAACCAGACAAGTCGACTGCAGATTAGTGGCGCCCTGCCAAAAGATTGATAAGGCCGTCTATATATATCACTGTATATGACTATTGATTAGGAACTGTTTTGGGCCCTGGTTTCTGAATGTGGTTTGTGCATGTATAAAAACGGTAGAATAACTGAACTGAATAACTGAACCATAACAGTATTTAATTGTAATGATATGCACTTAAAACTTAAAGGTCTTATATTGCACAAACTTGACTCTGGTGAGCTTTAAGCCATGTTATAATGTTGTTACCTCATCAAAAACATACCCTGAGTTGTGTGTCACTTCATTCAAACATGTTTAAGCAATCCTTTATTATTAGTCTGTCTACATCTCAAAAGCTCAAACCACCTTGTGATTTCATGAATCGGCTACCTTCTACCTTCTGTTCAGTAGAGATTGACAGTTCCAGAGCTGAAATAATCCAAATGATTCTAGTGAAAGTGTATAGAGTTTAAAAACACAGTGGAGCACTTATATTAGCCTTTATTAGCCTATATTACCACATGACTTCACAACATAGAACAAAGTCCATTTGAGTGAAGAACTCAGCCTAAATATGCAGATTGTGTGTTAAACATGTATGAATGAACAAAAACAAACTCCAGGTCTGTTTGTGATGAGGAAACATACATAGATCACATAGATACATAGATCAGGAAATAGCGTAATATGGACCTTTTAATGTCTAACTTCTGAGAGGATGAATGAGTAACGGCCGTGTTTGCTTAAGAAATAAACTTACAACCTTAATGGAAATGAACTTTACTTGAACATCCATGTTGTGCAAGTACATGCGTAAAACTGTACAAGAACAGAAGGAAAAAAAACACGTAATATAATTCACATATAAATCATTTACTTTTTCTTTTTTTTTTTTTTTTGGTATGCTGAAACTCTTAACTTAATTCCACAGATTCACTTAAAGACGAGTAACAGCATGTATTGTGCCATAATTATGATTATGTGTACATTTAATCCATATGTACTCTGTATGGGCTGTTTCATGTGGCTTAATGTTTTATGTTGCACAAATTGCATTAGCATTGGACCTGAGGAGACTACTGCTGCTGCTGCTGCTGCTGCTCTAATGAAGGAATTAAAATTAGCTTTAAGGGCACAAGCTAAACATGTCTGAAAAACTAACTCACTTGTCTCTCTATATAAAACGTTTTTGATTTAGGGAACTAAGCCCTCGGAGCACATGTCTGCAGAGCTGCACAGTTCTCCAAATCTGTAAACAAGGAACAATACTCATTCTCTTACTTCATACTAGTTAGTTAGAAGTAGCATCTGCTTTAACTTGGACCCACAACAGGGATCTGAATTTTTATATAGCGCTTTTCCACCGTCAAGGCAAAAGGCTTTACATCAAGGAACAACTCACCCATTCACATGCAGACACGAGGGTTGAGATGGGTTAGGTGACTGCTCAAGCACACAACGACAGCATTTTTCTGTGGGAGCTGGAATTGCACTGCCAACCTTCGGATCAGTGGATAAAAGCTCTACCAACTGAGCTACCTTTTACATTTTGTTCAGTCAAGTCGAGATGGGCAATTCCAGAGCTGAAATTCAGGTGTATGGGGTTTAAAAACACAGTGGAGCACTTCCTTACCATGTGTGTTTTCCGTTTGAGTGAAGAACTCATCCCAATGAATTAAACAAAACACAACTCCAGGCATGTTGTAACATTATAACATAGATCAGAAAATAGTGTAACATAGGCCCTTTAATGTCTAACTTCTAAAAGAGTAAGTTAGTAAATGTTGATCAAAAAGCCCTTGTTTGCTTAAGAAATAAACTTCAACCTTCCAAACCAACCTTCGGATCAGTGCACAAACGCTCTACCAACTGAGCTACTGTCGCCCCTGTCACCACACAAGACAGTATAATCAGGAGGGGCACATCTGGACTCTGGCCCAGACATATAGAGCCACAGTCCAAGTAATGACACGCATGACTTCACCACTAATACAACCAGAAGCTGCTGCTGACAATGAGCAGTTTAAAAGATGACAAAAGCGAGTGTATGGGCTGCCCTGACGTCCAGTGGGCAGAACGCCACCCAATCACCCCCAAACACACTGCCAACTCCAGCATTTGTCCTGGTAATAGATAGGAGAAATCAATGAACCAAAGGGCTGACAAGGAATTAGAGACACGGCAGGTATCCATTGACTCCCATTAACTTCAATTCAAATCCAATGTCACGTACAGGAAGGCTGCCCACTTCCTCCTTTGCCTCCCGTGCTTAGTTCTAAACAGCTGGGTCAGCATTTGATTAGCAGACATGGCTGAACAAAAATGGCATTCTGTAATATTTCAGCATCTAATGTGGATTATTGATGTTTTTGTCACGATTGTCAAAACATTTTAAATTCACTTTTTACATTTCCAGTGAGGGCCAAACCTTTGATTACCCTGGGTTAAAAGTTGTTTCCTCATCAAAAACACACCCGGAGTCGTGTTTTGTTTCATTTACACATGTTTAACAGTCCACACCTTGTGATTCATACAGGAAGTGCTCCACTGTGTTTTTAAACTCCATACAACAAAAGACAAAAGGTCGATGAAAATGAAAACGATCGCTTCATGACATCACAAGGCGGAACAGAGCATTTTGAGGTTTAGAGATGTAGACAGACTAATAATAAAGGAATACTCAAACAAGTGAATGAAACAAACCACAACTCCAGGGATGTTTTTGAAGAGGTAACAAGAGATGATGTATTCTTTCACATATTTCCTAACTCAACCTCCTGCACTTTGAATACACATCATTTTATTAAACTTTTATGACTTATTTGTGCATCTCTGTTTCGATATAGTCAAGTTAATAGCTTCTCATTGTGCACTTACATTTGACTGAATCATTGGCTGATTTCGATGTGTTTCCTGGTTGTTTTTTCCCTGGCCGCTGCAGCTCTTGTGTGGGTTTGGGGGTGAGGAAGGTCTGTGCTTTGGGAACACTGTGTCTCCTATTCATTTGAAATCCCAGTCATATTCAGGCCGACTGCAGAATTGTATAGCACCACAGGCGTCCGCTGCACAGTAATGGGTCAATGTTTTCTTTCTGTTCTTACATAAAAAGTCGTTTGATTATGTTGCACCTTGTTTTTCTTCCAAATCAGAGGCCAGATTTGTTCAAGCCTGAAGTAAAAAGTTTCAGTGCACATTTGTAATCTTATTATAATTTGAAACTGAAAAAAAAAAAAAAAAAGATTTGGTAACATTTGGATAAGAAAAGATATTTGTACTGTTACTTCAAATGAATGTTAGCCTACTCAAAATATCTTTCTCTTATGTGTAAAAGCAACTCAATGCATCTTGACGCTGTGCCCTGGAGCAAGACACTTCCCACACCCACCTTGAATGAATGAGAAATGTGATTTGCGGTGGTCGGACAGGCACTCATTGGCAGCCATATCACTTCAACTCAGCCCCTGGGCAGCTATGGCTTAACATTCAGAGAGCGAATACAAATAGGCAGACCAATTCCGCATCCATATAAGACTCTAAATCAACATGTTAATTCAGTGCCTCCATTGATGAACTTTGCATCCATAGCTCCTACAACCATCCAAAAATGTCTGCCGTTGCCCCTGCTCCGTGGCGTGCACTAAAACACTGTAAAGCATTGCTCCTTGTTGTTTAATCCACTTATACCATGGTCCCACCAACTGAAAATAGCTCACTTTTAAATCTGACAACCTTTTAGCTGTCTGTGGATTAGTTATTTCTGTTTTAATTTAAGCTACTTCCTCGTAACAGTAGTTCATTGGTTCACCCGTTGCTATGGTGATGCTCACTGCATAATGATATACAATTATTAACTGTTTCCGGACTACCTGTGCACTTACACAAAAATAACACACAGTTGTTAGCTTTAGAATTCTCACTGACCAGGGTATAAAATGAATAGACTCTGTGCACAGCAACACGCTAGCTAGCTCACTGTGTCTCAAAGATAACAGTCACTTTTATAAAAATCAGAAAATATAAAATAAACAATCTATTCAAATTCAAATTAATCAACCCCATAGCTTTGGATGCTATTGCCGCCAACCAACTGTGCTCTCATGTAAATTTAAACAGCATCTCAAAGCAGAGGCATGGGGCTCTTTAAATATGTTACTGTCATTATCGTAATGTGCTTACACTGTCCAGAGTCAGTTATTGATGCATCAAAGGAAAAATAAGGATGTGTGAAATAGAGGAAGTTGTGTGAAAAAAGGCAAAAGTACATGCTGATACTTCCTCTAACATGATTTTCATGGCTAAAAAAAGAAAAAAAAAAAGGGCTAGGCTAGCTATACTGGTCTATAATGTGCTCAGTCCTTAAAGGGTTAAAGCCGGGATGCCCAGACTCTTTTCACCGAGGGTCATATCTTGAATAATATTCGACACGGAGGGCCACTAGTCAATACAGTGGATAATTCAGATGGGTACATGTAACATAGTTTTGACTTCATACTTTAAATAAGGCTTGAAATATTAATATTAGGTCTGTATGACAATGCAATGTGATGTTACTTAGGTTATATTGGTAGGATTACTCAAATTTGCCATGAAAAGTACTGATTTTGATCAATCAGGCCAGTTCAACTGAAGGCCTGAGGGCCAATAAAAATTGGTCTGAGGGCCATATTTGGCTCCTGGTACCATAGTTTGGACACCCCTGAGTTAACGTTATTATTATTATTATTATTATTATTATTATTATTATTATTATATTATTATTATTATTATATGGAATGTATGGAATACTTCAGTTTGTGGTGTTGTTTTAATATTTATTATGCCTCAAAATTAGCATTAGCATTAGCATTGAGACACAAACATGTTTCTTTCTAAATACACACATGTCCTCCGGTGAAGTATTCATTTGATTTGTGTAGTGTTTCACATGTTGTCAGTGACATCCACCCGCAGCTCCCTGTCCACTGCCTGATCTTTAAATATTTATTCATTTTAGCGTGACAGCAAAAACCTCATAGAGATACAACTGGACACGAAGCAGTGATGCTAACAGTGAGGTTGCTGGGCGCTGCTGTGCACAGAGCCACTTGATTCTAGAATTACTGGTCAGCTTTTGTCTAACTGTCTGTGACTTTTGGCTTAGTTCTTAAAACAGCTGTTGACCCACTGTGCTATTCACTAAAGCCTTTAGCCTCTCAGCGTCTCATGTTCCCAATTGTATAAGTACCTGTTTTGAAAAGCGTTCCAACCTTTTTCTTTCACTGCAGAAAACCTTGTGGTCGCTGCATGTGCTCTGAAGTACTTTTTTGGAGAGCTTTGTTAAATGATTAAAATGACCCACAGTGGCTATAAATAAAATGGAAATAACAGTCAAGTGCTTACTCAAGGACTGGTGGAAGTGCATAACTGATATGTGTCTGGAGTGGCTAGGACTGCAGCCAGGACCTTGTGAGCGCCATAGCAATCGAGTTTTGATTGACAGCCGGCAAGTTGGTAAGCTTTTGCGCATTTTATTTCTCCCTATACAAGTACAGGACAGTGCGGCCATTAACAGTGAATAGAAATTTCCTGGAGAGAAAATGTTGGTGGTTTGGTGGAATGAGAGTCCAGGAATTGGGTCTGAAAAGGTCAAAGGTTGAAGAAAAAGGCAACAATGGCTTCACTTTAATGTTTTCAGAGCTTATCACGCAGGTGGGACCGGGAGTTGGTTGCAGAAATATGTGGGGGCAATAAAGATCTGGAAATGGGGGCAGTGTGCTCCACATTGTGCTAAGGTGAAATACATTTGTGCAGCTGCAGTTCATGTATAACACAACTTTTCTATTATAAAGTCCACTCCTATGGGAATATTGTGCACAATGCTACAATTACAAAGTACAACTAGGGCATTATTAAAGGTGCACTGTGTGACTTTGCTGGTGGAGAGTCTGCCGCCTGCTTGTCTCCATGGAAACGCGATCTCTTTATAAAAACATACTGAATACTCAAGAGAAATGTGAGCTAATACAAATTCTTTTCATACAGATAACTTTTACAGTTGCATCTATTTAGGGATTTAATTATGCAGTTACTTAGCCTCAATCATTCTAAAAGAAGACCTATTGTGCTCATGTCTGCTGTCTATAGTTATAATCGATGACACCTGTGGATGTTATAATGTACACATTTTTAATTGCAAAAAGAAAGTTTGCTGACTTCCTCGTTAGAAAACTGAGCTCCCCAATGGGATCTGACGTCACCATAAGATCGTCATCACAACAAAGAGCTGTGTACCTGTTCTGCTTCCTATGGATAGCTGTAGAACACACTAGTGAGCAGGAGATTTTTTTTTTCATTTGTACCAAAATGACTACGCAATGTTGCCGACTCCTACGCATATCAATTGTTCAATCTAAAATTGAAGAACAGAGAAGTAAGAACAGAGCAGTGAGCATATGCCAGTGGTGGAGAAAACAGGGACTGATCGGCAAAAATGGCGTCTTGAAAATAAGAGTTTAAAGATTGCTGAAACACGCACAAATCACTTCAAAAGCAACTCCGAGAGGGTAAATGAGAAGGAAACAACTATAACAAGGTTAAAATCTCTGAAAAGTTATTTGCAGAATAGATCTGCTCCAATAAACATTTTTTTTCATTATGAGTTTTTAAAGCTACTATTTATAATTAGATCGTTTGTATTCTCATTGCACATCTTAAAGCTACGTACATTACTGCTGTCTGATAGTAAGTCAGCTTTGGCCTGACAGAAGAAGACCAGAAAGTACAGGTGAGGGGAGAGGTAGGACAGGTTTCACACATAGGCTATATACATAAATGGGCATAGCTAACCTGCTACCCACTAGCCAAAATAGGAAGTGATTCTAGGCACACTTCCAGCTCCATCGACTAAAATGTTCGTATTTACTCACTCTACATGATCCTGCTATTTTTATTTTGCTCTTTGTCCGTAACTCAAGATATGAACATTAATAAGAGAAAAATCAGGTGCCTTCTTTCCCTGAGGTCGCTCCCGCTAGCCTTAGCCACAGGTTTGATTGACAGCTTTGCTAAAGGCCTGCTCCCTGCTAAACCAGCAGTGCGGGCAGGAAGGGGCATTACCTTCAACAGCCTCGCTCCAGATTGTGTCTTTGGTTGCTATGATACTCGTGTTCGGAGTTCGAAATATGGAACTCAGCTCCAAATTAGCCCCCATAACTGCCAGCCTCGACGAGCTTCATTTGACTGGAGCCGAACGCCATGGGTGATGTCACATTCACTTAGGCCACTTCTTTATACAGCCTATGACCTCACATCTGCCATCTATTGGAAGCTTTAAGGTTATTGGAAGTGTAGTTATTTGACAAATTCCTCCTATATTATGTTGTATCCTATAAACAAATGAGACTAGCTCGAGGGATTATGCATTTAAATAACAGGATTTAGCCAGCGTTTGCTACTTCTCTCCCTTTATTCACGTTACTGTCAGTGTCCTTGCTTTATATTACCTTAAATCTCACCGCGTTGTCAACTCTCCATATGTACCATTTAAAGCTGACAGCCACATAAAGAGAAGGGGGAGGAAAAAATTAAGCTTTATGTGAAAAAAAAATCCTTTGCAAGTCGTCTGCATTATGAATAAAACCACCGTCACTGCCAGTTGTGTCCAATTATACCGAAAAGTCTCTCTTAAAGGGGGAGAGGAGGCAACTCGGCTCATTTACCCAAGCAGTCCTAGTATTTTTGAAAAGCCACCAAAGATAAGGAATATAGCTTCACTGTACAACACTCGAGCAGTGATTGGAAGAAGGGACTCGCGGGGGCAAAAACGAAACAATTCTTGACATACACTTGATGAATATTTCCATTGCACAAAAGCAATTTACAAAGGGCTGAAATAACATTATGCTCTCAGCTTACTGCGCATTACACAGCCAAATCCCCAAGGCTCAATTTTCTTGGTCATATGGGGATTTAAATGGACTCAATGTTCACATTTGGATGAAGGGGAATGCATAGTGTTAGTATCTGATTTATTTCTCTTCAAACCTGAGTACAAAATCATGATACACTGCACTGGGGGTATTAAATCAGTCATGGGGGAATCGTGTCTGTGCCATTTTAACTGACGATGTAGCAAAACAAGTAAAAACTCCAAATCCCTTGTGAAGGCGGAAGAGAAAATGAGGATTCTTATGAGAGCATTTATTTTCATTATAGTGTTGGGAACATGGAGAAATGTGTGGTATGCAGGTGTTACACAGGGAAGAATGTAAAATGATCTAATATTGTCAACGTAAAGCTTTTGTCACTATGGAGACTTACTCACAGTGGGAAGAGTAACCATATATTTTTACTCAAATACTGGTACACTGTAAAATATAGTAGCTTTCTAGTGTAAGGAAACACGCCAAATGTCTTCTGGTTGTTTATTCTCTGAACACGAGGGCTACTGTAGGCCGTAACCCACGCCAAAACAAGTCTCAGCTCTTATAGCAAATCTCAAAAACAGACGAGAACTGAGAGTAGACAGAGTAGAACCTTCACATCCTTGTTGGCATCGCAAACAAGTGTCACATTCAAAAAGGAGTTACAAGAACAACAAAAGGTGTTAACTCTGAGCTAGACACAAAATATAAGATCATTACACTATGTTATTCAAGTAGGAGTCAAATTATGTGTTTGAAGAAAGTAAAACTTTAATAAAAAGTTGCTCAGTACTTGAGTAAGAGTACCTACCTCACCTCTGATTGGCAACCATATTTCCATCAGTCAGTCCCAGGGCAGCTATAGTTTCTTTGCAGCATCGAATATGGGATGTGAATGAATAGAGAGATCTGCTGGATAAAACAAACCTTTAGAAGTTAAAATCTGTGAAAATTACCTGGATGCTACTGCCACTGAGTCCCTGAGCAAGGCACTTTACCCACCTGTCAAAGCCAAAAAAAAGTATAATGAGATCTGGGAGATGAGCCCAAGACGGCATTGTGATGTTTTCAATGGCCTGAGGTCATTGTTGCGAAAAAAATTTTTCCCTCTGCATTACTTACTGAATAACTGGCCTAGCTCCATTTGCCATGTAGCGACAAAAAAACATGCACCACGTGATCAGTTTGCCCAATCAGAGTGGGCTCAGAATGGGGCTAGGCTAAATCTTAAAAAGCTAACTTCTGGGTGCTTTGAGGAGTTAAAATTCCAAAACGTTAATGTTGGGAAAATACAGAGGCAATCCTACAAAGTCCGACCGAAAGCTGTGGATGCTCTGTCAGCTGAACACGGGCATTTTGAATTCCTAAAAAAATGCATTGTGCTTTATGGGAGGATTCTTTTCTGGGCCAGAATAGTTTTCGAGTGCCCGGAATGGCCACTAATCAATCTCACACAAGGACAGAGGGGGAGTATCTTATCCAGTTCTTATTATAGATCAATGGTCAAAGCACATATGGTTACACACATTTGAAAAATCCAACTTCGAAACACACTGAATTCATCACGAAGAGTTAATCCACCACTAAAAGTACACAAAGTGAAGTCTTGCAGTAGGACACAATGGCAATATCAAATCTATAGCACAATTTGAATCATCAACTTTACCAAATGCAAGGCTAATGCTAAAATCCAATTCTTTTTTGGATTACGGTTAACATATTCTATGCAATTTCAGTTAGTACCACCATGCAGTTTAATCAATTTTCTTCACATTAAAAAACCCTAAAAGCCCTACACCACCATATCCTGGGCAGAGTTGAATGGCCTTTTCCACTGCTGCTAACTGGAGTTGTCGGCCAACATGGTGCTGCATATGGTCACTGCTGTGCTCCCAGACGGCCACACTAAAAGCTGCCATCTTCACCTACTGCGCCCACACTCACTTACATGTCCTCGGTGTGTATGTCGGACTGCATTTCCCATGATTCCTCTTGACAGCCTAAGACGTGTCACAGCTGGCAACAAGACCAGGACTCAAAGAAAAGAAGGTTAAGCCAAGTGGGTCACACATCTCCTTGAAGGTTCCTGCGGTCCCTGAAGGCATCTCCATCATCCATTTTGTTTTTATTCAAATGTCATGAACAGTTATAGGCCTTTCTCTCCCATCTCCATGCAAACATTTGTAGTGTATAAATATATAGGCTAATAAAAGACACCATTTAAAGTGAGTTCTGTCTGTCTACCTGCCAAAGACACTGCAGTGGGTTGTTTGACTTGTATGTCTGCATGATTCATAAATATATAAATAAATAGCCAATAGTTAGGGGCAAAGATATTAGCTTACTAAAATAACTGGATTGGATTTAAAACACTAAAGATTCATCGGTCTTTTAAAAATGACAAATATTTAAAAAAAAACATTTGTACCAGAGTCTTTGTCTGGAGGGAAAATTCCAGTGCTGCAACACAGACTGACACAGCAAGAGAGTAAAAAATATGCAAAAGGGCGCCAGTAGCTCCGAAGGTTGGTGGTTCGAATCCTGCTCTCGACATAAACATCATTGGTAGAGAGGTCAGATCCACTGACCCACAGGTTGGGAGTGCGATTCCAGCTCCCACAGATGAATATTGTCATTGTGTCCTTAGGCAAGACACTTAACCCACCTTGCCCCCATTGTCTGCATACACTGGTTTGAATGTGTGCGTGCTTGGGTGAGTGGTTCCTTGATGTAAATTACTGCCTTGAGTGTCTTGAAGGTGAAAAAGTGCTTTATAAAAATGTGATAATTTATCATGACCAAAAATAAGGATGAATACATTTTAAAGTTTCAGCTGTCCTACAGAGTTTATAAGTGCTCTCATTTGAATTTTTAACAGCTTTAATATTCAAACCGATGAAACTCATTTTCAACATGTCAATTCTCTTTCAAACTCATCCCAGAAAAGCAGAAGGGATCCAAATTACAAATTAACACTTCAAATCTGCCAATTAAATACAAAAATAGTCTGACACACTATTCAATAGATAATTTAAGGGGAAGTGAATGGCACACGTTCTTGGCTTGGCTCCGTATGCAGAGAAACATCGCCTATAGCAGGTTCTGCATTGGCTTTCTTGAGGCAGATGTTGTGATGTCACAGTTGGTGAAAATCATTTTGTGGCTACAGACAGACAAGTCCATGTTATTAAATAGTCAATATACAACGGTCTTTGTTTACTACTCATTATGTGCATTATTGATCCGGTCCAAGGCACAAAACACTCATTCTTTTTACTTTATGGCCATATGCAACACGCATCTATATTCAGCAGGGTGAAACAGAGTGTTAGCAGTGAAATAGACCACATTTTCTTACTTAAGCAAATACAAACTGCACACAAGAAATTACTAGCACAAAGTAACTCAAAAATACAATATAAAGAATTAAATAAAAAAAAAAAATCTTAATAAATAGAAAATGTAATATTAATCTAAATAATAATATAATAGAACATTTATACATTACATAACATTTATTAAAAAAAGTTCAGTCACACAGGAAGAGCTCGGAGTAGAGCCACTGATCCTTCACGTTGAGAGGAGCCAGCTAAGGTGGCTTGGGCATCAGTTCTAGATGCCTCCTGGACGCCTCCCTGGGCAGGTGTTTCTGGCATGTAGCATGGGAAGGAGGCCCAGGACACACTCGAGGGACTATGTCTCTCAGCTGGCCAGGGAATGCCTTGGTGTCCCACGCGAGGAGCTGGAGGAAGTGTCTGGGGTGAGGGACGTCTGGGAGTCCCTGTTTATACTGCTGCCTCTGTGACCCGGCCCCGGATAAGCAGAATAAAATGGATGAATGGATTAATGAAAACACTCTTTATTCTCCTTTTTGTCTTTGAATTTGCTGTGGTACCACTTTATCATAACTACATTTAATAAAGCCTGATTAATTAATTCACAATGAACAAATAATTTACTAAAAATTATGTAGGTTTAGAAAACACTTAATTAATGCGCTAATTCTTTCTCCTAACCCCACTAAGCCAAAATCATATTTAATATACCATTTGTCTATTATGAATGAAATCCTTGTTCCTGCTTTATAAATGCTAATAAAGGAGTATTGTAAAGTTGTAACAAAAGATTCAACAAGACCGGACCAGAGTCTACATTGAGTGAATGACAATTAGAGATTGGCCGATATGTTTTTTTTTTCATGGCTAATGCCGATTGTTTAGAATCAAGTTTAAAACCTAATGGCCAATAAGCTCTGTTGGTATTTTTGGGCGGATATGTGGGTCAGATTTTGATTATTTTGCTCAAATTTAGTATTTTAAATGTACTGCAAATTCACCCACAGCTCTTTTTTTTTTTTTTTTTTTTTTACCACAAACTTATAAGGGAGTGTGTACTGTGGACTTATCATTTTATGTAGCTTGAATAAATCATACTCTGAATTTAAGTTTGTATGTCCTCCAACATGGCATGTGGACTCTGAATTTAGGATCAGATAAATACTTGTTTTTGGACACTTTGTCACAGTTGGCGTTTTCTACAGCTGCACATTTCCCAGCTAACTCAACTTATACTGTGCAAAAGTCTATACATTTCAAGTTGATGCAAGTGACCTTTGAACGTGTTTTCCCTACATTTGGCTCCGCTAAATACAGATGAGGTTTGGTAGGCTGTACGTGTCAAGTTGGTCATTAACCAAGTTGTGACGGTGCCGCAGGTATATAAAAGTCACTGTAGCAATGTAAAGATGGGAGATGGTTGTTTTTTGACGCAAATGATGCCTGAATTTTCACAAAAAAAGACAAATCATGCAACCGCCGGGGCCATCTCGAGTCATGCCTTTGTCAGTCATTTTTCTCGAAGCTGTTGTTTTGTGCAGTTCTCTTTTCAAATTGAGTTTTATGTGTATTCTTTATGCAGCAGGTCGGCCAAAATTAAATATCTGCCTCTGCTCGAGATTTAAGACTGATAGTTGATATGGTGAAAAGAGCAAATAATCGGCCAAACAATATGTCTCTAATGACAATGCAAACAACACCCTTTATACAAACACATTACCCACAGCAGCTCAAACATACAAGGACAGACAAAACACAGCAGTTGCCTCAGTGCAGCACCAAGACTCTATTCCCTGTTTATAATTGTTATTCTTCTCTTGTTCCTGTTGTGGTTGAACAATTAATAGATTTTGTCATTCAGTTGCCTTGGGAGTGGTTCATACTTTTATCTATCAGCAGTGAGGTTGTGGGTTTGATTACCAGGTCGGCCCCCTCATCATTTGTTGTCAGTGTTGTAATTTCCATTGTAACATGGTTATCTATCAGTAACCAACCACCAACAGATGCCAGGACTAACTCTACTCACAAATACACAAAAGGTGATTATCTCTGATATTTCTACTATTTCTTTTATCTTATTTTTCCAAAGAATGTAAGCCTTGAGGATTTCAGTAAAAAAGATTTTAAAACTGAAATATTTTTTTGTGTTGAAGTTTAGACTTTTGTTCAACAATCTTTCTAAAAGCACAATATCATTAAAAAAATTATAATTATTAATTATAAATGTAAATATGTATAGATTATACTGAATGTGGCTATTTTCGATATTTAGCCCCTCGGAAGGTTGATGTCAAACAGTCTACAGGACAGGGAACCGCAACAATCACACAAAAGCAAATGTAACACACTCGCTATACACACAACACACTCGCTATACACACAACACACTCGCTATACACTCAACACACTCGCTATACACACAACACACTCGCTATACACACAACACACTCGCTATACACACAACATACGCGCTATACAAACAACACACTCGCTATACACACAACACACTCGCTATACACACAACACACTCGCTATACACTCAACACACTCGCTATACACACACAACACACTCGCTATACACACAACACCCTCGCTATACACACAACACCCTCGCTATACACTCAACACACTCGCTATACACACAACGCACTCGCTATACACACCACGCACTCGCTATACACTCCACACACTCGCTATACACACAACATACGCGCTATACAAACAACACACTCGCTATACACACAACACCCTCGCTATACACACAACACCCTCGCTATACACACAACACACTCGCTATACACACAACACACTCGCTATACACTCAACACACTCGCTATACACACAACACACTCGCTATACACTCCACACACACACACTCACTATAATAATAATAATAATGCCTTACATTTGTAATGCGCTTTATCAAAGCCTCTCAAAGCGCTACACTGAAGTCATTATTCGTTCACTCCACACTTGGTGATGGTAAGTTACTATTGTAGCCACAGCTGCCCTGAGGTAGACTGGCGGAAGCGAGGCTGCCAGTTTGCGCCATCGGCCCCTCCAACCACCACCGATCATTCACGCACACACTACTTTCATACTAGGCAATGTGGGTGAAGTGTCTTGCCTAAGGACACAACGACAGAACTTGGTCCGAGCTGGACTCGATCCTCCGACCTTCAGGTTGGGAGACCAATGCTCTAACCACTGAGCCACTGTCGCTCCCAAATATACACACAACACACTCGCTATACACTCAACACACTCGCTATACACACAACACACTCGCTATACACTCAACACACACACTCACTATACACACAACACACTCGCTATACACACAACACACTCGCTATACACTCAACACACACACTCGCTATACACTCAACACACTCGCTATACACACAACACTCAACACACTCACTATACACACAACACACTCGCTATACACTCAACACACTCGCTATACACACAACACCCTCGCTATACACACAACACCCTCGCTATACACACAACACACTCGCTATACACACAACACACTCATTATACATACAATTATATGATAGTTAATTTGAAGTTAGAATTTAAAAGGTAAACCAAGAACCCCTTAATATGTAATTCTATTTGGTACAAAGGTTTATTTAAATAGTACATTTAAACAAATCTCAGCTGCTCAAAGTGCTTCTCATAAAAAATCTATAAAAAATATAAAAAAACAGATAACACAATACATAGGAAAAGAACAATAAAACACCAAGATATTTTGTCCAGCCAGTATTAAATGCCAGGGAGAAGAGGTGGGTTTTCAGTCCGCTCTTAAACTGTGTTAAAGACTGAGAGGGTCTGACAGGCAGAGGGCGCTGTTCCATAGTCTGGACACTGCCACAGAAAAGGCTCTGTCACCTCTGGTTTTGAGCCTGGCTTTGGGCACAGCAGCAGGAGCTGCTCAGCTGACCTCAGGACTCTGGGTGGAGTATAGAGCTGCAGTAACTCCCTCAGATAAAGAGGACCCACAGAGTGCACGCATTTAAACACAATAGCATGTTGTTATACATGGTGACATATTTGATCCTGTTTTAAAGCTTTCAAAAACGATTGGTTAAAATGCATTTAACACATTTAGTGTTGATCTTAAAAGATGAAGAACACAAATGTACTGCATTTTGAATCACAATAATACTTGAAATGATAGATGAAGAAAACGTTATAATTTCTGCAGCTATTGAAGCCATGTCATTGTTACCCCCATGCAACATTGGTTTTACCCATTTCATATTTTATTCCCATTCAGGGCCACATTAATATCCTGCTGTATGTCGCTCCAGTGTCAATTTAAAGTGGGAAAACATCAGGAGGCATTTCACAGGTTTGCTCAAATGTGCAATGTTTTCTTTGCATGAGCGACTAGCCTGCCATTAACACAGCGATGGCTTCAGTCTCTGGTGCTGTCGAGGTGCAAGCGCTGGGAATAGGAGTTGTTGGACGTTGTGGCAGATGAAGTGTAAAGGAGGAAAAACTACGAAGTGCCTTCAAAAATAGACAGGGTTTGAATCTAAACTGAGATCTGAACTGCACACCAACTCTTGAGAGGTTAAAAAGTGCATATGACAGGTTTTCACGTTTTTATAATGATTACTTGGTTTGGGGGGATGGACTGATAACTGACACTATTATCATAGTGTCAGTTAAAGGTACAGAACGTAATTTTTTTGGAGGTGGAATGTCATCTGCATGATTCCCTGGAAATACTGAGTTAAAACCATACTTCAGAATATTCTCCATGGAGATCAATAACTTGTATGTCATACTCTGGAATATTACGGGGGGTGAATTCCTTTCTCGGTCAGATCCACTGACCCAAAAGTTGACGATTCCAGCTCCCATAGATGAATCCTGTCTTTGTGTCCTTGCCACTTAGCACACTTTCTCTGTACACTGGTGTGTGAATGTGTGTGTGAGTGTGATTCCTTGATTTAAAGCACTTAGAATGACTTGAATGTGGAAAACGCCATATAAAAATGTGACCATTTACCATTATAGCCACAGGAACAACATTGCAATAGAAACAAGCAGGAGGAAGCCTTCCTGCAGGCCACATAAGAGAAGTGAAAAATCCATAACGATAATTCGCCAGTGAACTAAGCATACACTGCATATAATATGTATATTTTATATATATATATATATATATATATATATATATATATATATATATATATATATATATATATGTATGTACATATATATATTATAATATTTATATGTTATATAATTTGTGACACACAGTTTATGAAAATTTACGGGGTGATGGATTTCTTGTTTTTCTTTTTCTTTCTATGAGGAAATCTTAAACAGCCACTTTATTTTCACACAATAAGGCCAAATCCCGCTCAAATACTGGTTATTTAGTACTCTTAGTTATTCTTTCTATTCTTTGAACTTATACAATACCGCCGCACTAACACTACCTCAAAAGCCCACAGAAGGCCGGTGTAAAACTAAAACTGGCATCTTTCCATGTGTTTTTCTCTTGACTTGTTCCAAAGCCACCCACTCAAGCACAGACTCCTGACACGGGAGCGTTTGAATCATTGATAACCTGAACATCTGTGGCCCTGCAGGACGTCCCGGGAGAGCACAGCCATCCCACCAGAGGCTGCATCTTCTCTTCAGCTGTCCACGCTCATTGTTTTGCTTCACAAGACAATCTCAGGCTGAAACACTTTATGATAATGCCTGTATAGAGCTATAGAGTAAGCATGTACAGTAATAAAGCCCACAGGGACAGGTCCTCACATGTGACACTTTGACTCTACTGCAAAAACAGAGGTCTTAAGTTTAGACATATTGATGGATGTAAATTTGTCAAAACGTTTATTGGAAATGGAACACAAGGTTATTCAAGCTGCTTACCAGAGAAGGTTGCTGATTTAATTCCCATTCTGATATAAACCACCACAACACATAATGACAATAACTTATTCATGGTGTAGTATGTAATTCTCTATATTCTTTATATGTATTGGAAGGTTATTCAAGCTATCTTTCTTTCTGTACTGGATTATGGAGATATAATGTACACGCAGACTACATTGAAACACTCTCTCTCAGCCCTTCGTTCCATAACA
Organism: Periophthalmus modestus; assembly: GCA_019594935.1. Lineage (NCBI taxonomy): Eukaryota > Metazoa > Chordata > Actinopteri > Gobiiformes > Gobiidae > Periophthalmus > Periophthalmus modestus. The sequence continues at coordinate 5,436,563 of JAIEZT010001214.1, read as the reverse complement.
GGTGATGAATTTCAAACCATCCCTGTACTCTTTATAAACTACTTCATAGACTGCCTGAATATCTCATTTGCTTATTGAACATTGGTATGGGAACATTTAATACAAGATCTCACTGTATTAAATGTTGAATCTCATTGATTGTTTAAGTCTAAGGACTGGCTGGATCTGAACTGAGAGAGGAAAAAAGGGCTTTTGGCTGTTTTTGTTCCCAAAAATGGAATACATTTCAAGAACAAATAAAAGTGGATACTCAGGTGCCAGAAATTGACTTTAACAATTTGGTGACAAACATTTATACTAACACCTGCTCCTATTTAATGTTTTAAATAGCTTATGTATTTTTCTGCATTTTAACAGGGTGCCCATGAAAATGAGAGTCTGAGTGCTCTTACTGGGCTCTCTCTGTAGAAATAAAGATAAATAAAAATGCATGTTTTGTCACAAAGTTGTTTGGAAATGGAGCACAAGGTTATTTAAGTCACTTACCAGGGAGGGCTGTTGGTTCGATTCCCATTCTGATATAAACCACCACAACTTATAAGGACAATAACTTTATGATGTAGTATGTTGATGTCTGTATTTATACTTTTTTACTGAATACATGTGGATTTTTTTTAAAGGTGTACTATGTAATCTTTCTGGCAGACAAGTAGGAGGTGCCACCATGTCATGTCACATACCAGATCTATGGAGAGGCAAAGCTTGCTTGCAGTAAGAATGCATGTTATTCTTAAGACATTAAAACACCTGTAAGTCACTAAATGCATGATAAACTCTCAACCTGTGAAACATTTCAGAAGCACTACTGTTTCCAGGGAGAGAAGCAGGTGGCGGACCCCCTAAGTTACAAAGAACATCTTAAACCTGAGTTTACTGAGGTCCTCTGACTATGGCATCTGGATTAAAGTATAGTTTTGAGGTGAGGAACTTGAATATATTAAAGCAGACATGTTATGCAAAATGGGCTTTTCAAAGGTTTTAATCATGTTACTGCTGTTTCTTTTTTGTCTAAAGTTGTATTTGGAGTGATTTATGCATTTTTGAGCAGTCTTTAATTGCTTATTTTCAAGATGTCATATTGCCAATCAGTCCCGGTTTTCGATGCCACCGGTACACGCCCACTGTGACATACTTATCTCGTTCTTTACTTTTATTTTCTTAATCGATGAAACACCTAGGATTCGGCAGTGTTCTGAATTCATTTTTGTACAAATGAAAAAAAAAATGCTATTCACTTGTGTGATCTGCAGCTATCCATAGGAGGGGACGACAGCTCCACGGCGCTGTTGCGATGACTTTTACAGTGACATCAGCTCCCATTGGGCAGTTTTCTGCAGTGTTTCTTTTATTAAATTTTAGATGAATATTGCAATTTAAAATGTGTAAATTTTAACATCATGAGCCACGATGTGTCATAACTATATAGCAGGCACAAGCACAATAGGTTTAATGCATTATTTGTATTATTAGCACAGAGTGACACTTCCTAGCTATTTTTTTGTTATTTATGCCTCCACTTTATATTTCTACGCAGTGCATTAGGGGTTGCACCTTGCTGCTCGAGTCATCCTGTTTCCTCACACACTGCCTGGAAGAACAAGCACAAGTCAGTTCTTATAGGAAACCTCGGCGCCTCCCGTTGGTCTGGCCTCTCCCTGAAAAACCGTTGCACATTGAGCACATTGTGTTGCATGACAGACGGCACTGAGCAGGAGCCAGGCCCCCAGGAGTTGCTCCAGGCTTCTACTGATTTCTGCTGTTTGTGGCTACACAGCACGCCTCTGCTGCCATGACAGGAACGTTAGCTTTAGCAATAGAAAGCTCACCGCCTTACCGTCGACACTTCGAAATGCGACGTATTTCTGGAAGTAACATTGAAAAGAAATATGTTTGGTTCCGCTTGTGTATATGGTGGAAGAAGCTAACATGGCAACGTGTTTACACTAACACAGCACCTGATAAATCATTACTGCTGATTTCGCCAGTGGTACTCGAGCACTTTGCTGTCCTGAAGGTTGTTTTTATTGTTTTTTTTAACCTGGTTTAGTCCTGCAAATTTGATAGTCCTTATATGGGCCTGGTTTAGTTAATGTTGAAGTTCACACCATGCAATTTTAGTTTGTTTAGTTTTTAGTTTGGGCAACAGTTGTTCAGTTGGTAGAGTGTCTGCCCACTGAGCCGAAAATTGGCGGTTCGAATCCCGCTCTCGACATAAACATCATTGGTTGAGCGGTCAGATCCACTGACCCACAGGTTGGTGTTATGATTGCAGCTCCCACAGTTGAATGTTGTCCTTGGGCAAGACATTTTACCCACCTCGCCCAGAGTGTGCGTACACTGGTGTATGGATTTGTGCGTGACTGGGTGAGTGGTGCCTTGAAGTGGAAAAGCAGTATATAAAAATGTGACCATGTCCCTTAAGGGGTCATTGTAAAGCCAAACGAAGTTGGTGATTGTTATGAGATCATCTTGTAGTTTCGGTCTTACTTTATTGGGCATTTTGCTCTACTTAACTGTTGGTTACTTGGTCTCCCATTACAGAACTGTGAATATACCTAATTTAAAGGGCCCATATTACGCTGTTCTCTGATCTATGTTTTAATGTTGTTTCCTAGTCCCAAACATACCTGGAGTTGTGATTTGTTTCACACATGTTTAACACAGTCCCTGCATATTTAAGCTGAGTTCTTCTCTCAAACTGAAAACACTCTGTTCCACCAGGTGATGTCATGTGGTAATACAGGAAGTGCTCCACTGTGTTTTTAAACTCCATACACCTTCATGAGAATCATTTAGATGATTTCCACCCTGGAATTGCCAATCTTTAGTAAACAAAAGCTGTAAAAAATACCACTTCATGACATCACAAGATGGAACAGATCATTTTGAACTTTGAAGCTCAGAGACAGACTAATAATAAAAGGCTAATCAAACATGTGTGAATGAAACAAAACACAACTCCAGCTATGTTGTTGAGGAGGTAACAACATTCTAACAAAGCTCACAAGAGTCCTATATTGCGTAATATAGGACCTTTAAATAATGCATTTATGATTTTCTCCTATCCATTAGTATTTTTATTGAACAGTCCCTACAATAGTGTTGGCAAAAACGCCACGTGTCAAACTTATTTGAACACTCAACATACCTCAGAAAGTCTAAGATTTAAAAAAATGAAATAGCATTTTCTATAAAAAATATACAGATTTGAAATGTTTTATGTATTTTGCTCGACTTGACACAATGCAATATGAATTATTTAAATGCCTATGGGGAACGTTTTGGAGGCTTAGGTCTGCTGCAATAGGCCATATTTGCCTCTGTATGAATCCCACCTGCCTTTCCTTCCTCCTTTTCCTTCCTTCTGCCTGGTCATTTTTACCATGTGGAGTTGGCACAGAGGCAGTGCTTGCTTTTGAGAATACTTCACTGGTGACTTTATCAGTGCTAGCCCAGGCCTGCAGACCCCAAACACTCCTGGACAAATGCCTCAGCCTGTCACCCTCAGCCCCGCTCACACTTATCATATTGTAATGGCGGAGTCCTTGTGCGTCGCGCCGAAATAATGTATGAAAAATGTCACCGATGTCGCCAACGAATGAGAAGTTGAGTGAACCGTGTCGGGAGTTTTAAGCAATAACCCGCTGAAAAGCCCCTCACCTGGCGTCTGGTGTCTGCTCCTGATTATTCACAACTAAAAAGGTGTGCTATGTAACTTTTCTGGTGTGTGTCTGCCACTTGCTTGTCTCCATGGAAACTGTATTGCTTTGCCTGGGATAAGCAGTTTGTCATTAAAATTGTTGATCTTGCAAATGAGCACCATTGTAGAGGAGGAAATAACATCACCATGGATATAAAAAGTTGGAGATTCACATCCACTAGGAAAGTCACGAAGTGCAGCTTTTAATTAGTGTAATCAAGGAAGTGGCTGAAACCGAAACTGAAACAAAATAGGATAAGGAACAAAATACCAACATGTTAATCTCCAACTTCCCTGATGGGCGACCGCTGGGAACGGCAGGTGCCACAGTGGGTTGGCAGCAGCTACAGTACTCCACCTTGCCTAGTATATGAATATGACTATGGTGTGAGTGAGGGACTTGGTGGTGGTTAGAGGGTCCGATGGCGCAGACTGGCAGCCTCGCTTCTACCATCAGCGAGTATGGAGTGAATGAATAATGCCCAACATTGTAATGCATCTTTGAGCATCTGGAAAAGTGTTATATAGAGGCCAATGTATTATCATTATTATCCTAATAATAATAATAATAATAATAATGATAATTATTATTATTATTATTATTATTATTATCATTATTATCATTATTATTATTCCAAATGAAAGTGAGAAAATTTGAACATATCACTCCTATTTTCAAATCACTGCACTGGCTCCCTGTTTCAATCCTTCTGCTGACCCATAAATGCATCACTGGTCAGGCACCACTGTATCTGCAAGACCTGATCACTTTGCAATCTTCAAACCGCACAAAGCTTCAGGTGCCATGCTCCGTCAGGTCCCCCCCACTAGGCTCCGTACACAGGGGGACTGAGCCTTCTGTTCAGCTGCACCACGACTCTGGAACTGCCTCCCTGTCCAGCTGAGAGCCACACGGAGCCTGGACTTTTTTTTTAAAAGCTAATCTAAAGACCTTTTTTTATTTAGAAACGCTTATTGTTGATGTTTTTTTTTAGCAATTAGTATAGGTTTAAAGTTCTTGCTTTATTGTTGCACTCTGAGATTCAATGGAATGAAGAGTGCATTATAAATAAAGTTGTTATTATTATATATTATTATTATTATTATTATTATATTATTATTAAAATACATACACTGTGTTGCTTAGGGAGGATCTATTGTATATCTAGAGGTATAATTATTGCGTAGATGGTTCATCTGCACAGAATAATCTGAACATACTTTTGTACTGAGCCATGTGTTTGGAAGTTTGCAAAGAAACACTAAAACCGTATGTAGTTTCATACACCTCCTCTGGAGTGGGTGAGATTTACAGTATTTAAAGTGTTCATTATTTGAATTTACTCTTTTACAGTGGTAACTCATGTGGAGAGAGCAGCAGTTCAGTGGGGAGAGTAATAAAGAGAGAGCGCGTATGGTTATGGATACTTTTAAAACATTTTAAAACTCTTTCTCATTAAAGCTCCCCCTTTATTGTCCCCTTAGGGAAACACATTTACTTGAGTTAAGTGCTGATATTAGCAGCAGTGGGCAGGCCGTGTGTGCGGCTGCAGCCCTGGAGTCTTTGGAGCACTGTAACACTGTTTTTATATAACTCAGGAACCACAGGGACAGTGGCTACAGCACATCTACATGATTTGGTGTAAAAGTATTATCTAGGGATGTTCTATTGACGTCAAGACCTTATAAAACCACTTAAAGTTATGTTAATCCTGCTCAAACTAGTCCAGTGCTCTTACTTTTACTTTTAGACATAAGATAAGTAATGATGAAATTCCCTTCGTCTAATTGAGCTCTTCTTTTTCTTTTATAGTCCAACATCTCAATCATCATCGTCACAGAAACTGATGGATTAGACAGAAAAGTCCAATTGCAAAAACAGATAACTCCATTCCTGAAAATTTGCCATGACATCATTTTGGTATAGTTGAGAGGCTTTGCACGAGGATAGAACCCCATTGTTATTGCAGAAAAATAGATTTACGTGGTGTTTTTGTAAGTTTACCTTGTAAGCTTGAACGTTTGTTTAGCTGACAATTGCCTGCCACGGCCTCTATGGGCCAGAGGTGGGGCGGTGGTCACAAAGCCGACAGGCAAAAATTAGTCCTTTAGGTAAGATTGTAGGAGTTCACAATTCCTCTCATGTTTTTCAATGATCGGAGAAGACTGAAGTTACAGTCATAATCCTATACAGACGCACTATCATTAAGCTCTAACCACTCTGCCACTCTGCTCCTTACCCATAAAAATGCTTATGGTCACATTTTTATATAGCACTTTTCCACCTTCAAGGCACTCAAAGCACTTTACATCAAGGAAACTCACCCATTCACACACCAGTGTACACAGACACGGGCGAGGCGGGTTGCCTAAGGACACAACAACAGCATTCATCTGTGGGAGGTAGAATCACACCACCAACCTGTGGGTCAGCAGCTCTCACCACTCAACCAATAATGTTTATGTCAAGAGGAGGATTTGAACCGCCAAACTTCAGATCAGTGGCCAAACGGTCTACCAACTGAGCTCCCAATAGACCAGACATGCAAGTTGCTCCACTATTTATGAATGAGCAAAGTCAGCACAGGTAGTGAAGCACAGCGGTTGTTCACAGACAATACAAAACAGCAGGAGAAAGTCTTCCTCCATGACACCCGGCGACAGCCTGATTTATAACACCGTGCATATGTTAGATTCCATTACTGTGAAGTGCCAATAGGAGAGATTTGCACTAAACTCTTGAAAAAAAACGTGAGACAGGTGCTTATATTAGACTTTTGTGATTGAAATGTGTAATAAAACAATGCCTGTGGAAACTCTAAAAACATCCTTGCTTTGTTTCAGGCTTGTATTGAGTTTTGGAGACTTTTAGGTATTGTAGCCCACAGTTGTACTATTGACTATAGACAGTGGTGGGTGAAGTACTCAATTTTTTATGCAAAAGTGCAGATACAGAGGTAAGAAGTTACTCAAGTAAAACATGAAAAAATACAGATACCTAAACATTCTACTTAAATATAGTACTTTACTACTTGTACTTCGTGACCTTGCATCACTGACTACAGATGTATATTGTGTTGTGTTGAGTACAAAATGGCAACACTGGTGGCTTCTCAATCTATAATATGGAAAAAAGTCATGAAGTTTTGAATAGAATTTGTAGTAGTAATATTAATAGTAGTGTTAGTAGTATTTGTAATGAGGACTAAACATGGGGAATCAGCGTTTCATTTTTCTGTAGCTCAAACCTGGAACAGTCTTCCTGAACATGTGAGACAGGCCTCTACTCTGATGTTTAAATCCAGGCTCCAAACGGTTGTTTAGCTGTGCACATGACTGAAAGGTTTTTTCTCCTTTAATGTTAATTTTATGATGATTATTTTTTGTTTTGATTTATTTGTATTTAATTTTAATGTCTTTCTTATTCTGTAAAGCACTTTGAATTACTTTGTGTACAAATTGTGCTATACAAATAAACTTGCCTTGCCAAATCGTACACAGCAGTATAATAGTACTTTGTTGATTCTTTGTATGTGTGTACTTCTGCAGTCGTCCAGGTTGGTTCCATTGCAAAAAAAAATAAATAAATAAATAAAAATTGAATGATCTTAAATGGACAAGCCAACCAAACTGCACAGTACACATCAAGTTCTCAGCAGTATCAATGGACTTCAGACAGATATAAGGCAGTAACTTTCAGAACCCTGTCAGTGCTGAAGAAGCTACTTGGATGAGTGGCGAAATGTATTCACTCTTAAAACTTTTCTTCAGTTGATAGAATTCAATTTTCGTTTGGGGTTGATTCAATACAGAAGATTTGCTGTCCTTGAAAACTGTGCACTTAAATAACATTAAGATTTTTCCAATAGTACCTTGACTTAAACTATATCAAAGTACTAGCCTACGTCAGCATACCTTTACCCTATAGTATGAAAAAAAATCAATCTGTTAACTGGACCGAAGGTTTTTTGCGTGAAGCTGCTCATCCATTCTTTAGTTCTGCTCAGATTGCTGGTGGCCTTATAATTATCTGAAGGGAGGAGCTAACTATAGTGAAACACCTATTTGTTCACAGTTTCTTTTTGTTGGCTAGGCTACTGAGCTACCTAGACCTAGTTAACTCCTCCCTTCAGACAGGTATACACATCTGTCAGTATTTAAGAAGCTACTTGGATGAGCAGTGAAACGTCCAGTTGGCAGAATTGATTTTTTCTTTTATTATGGATCATACCTGGACGATTGAGGGATTACACAAACATGCTTATACCCGTTACCTACCATGTACTCATACTGTTAGGCGCACCTGCTAACTGTTAGTATGAATAGGTCTTTAGGTCTATAGGTTTATATTCTGCATTCCTTTAATGTTAATTTTATGATGATTATTTATGTTTTGATTTGTTCTATTGTGATTTTTATGTCTTTCTTATTCTGTAAAGCACTTTGAATTACGAATTGTCCATCCATCCATTTTCTGTCGCTTACCGGGGTCTAAGCAGGGACTCCCAGACTTCCCTCATTGGTCATTACCCAAAGCTCATGACCATAGGTGAGGGTAGGAACGTAGATTGACCGGTAAATTGAGAGCTTTGCCTTTCGACTTAGCTTCGTGTTTACCACAAATTGTATTTACGATTCATAATTACCAATTGTGCTACACAAATAAACTTGCCTTGCCTTGCCTTTGTTATTATTACAATGTACCCAAGTTTTTACTGATTCAAATACACAGCTGGTACATTATCATTAGTCATTTCTCAGATCTTCAAGCTCCGTGGCCGAGTGGATCCATAGGTCTTCTGGGAGCGCTCAAAGCCAAGGTTGACTCTAAGCCTCTATAATCTGCCATGTTATTGAATTAAGGGCTTTACCGGGGCGCTCCACAACTATGTCAATTATTCTCCTTAGAGTCGCGCACTCATTCCTCCTTTCTTTTTTTTTTTTCAATTAAAGGTAAACCCAGCGGATGAAAAGCAATGAACGCATATGTCAAAGGAAGTGGGATTGAGACGAGAAATGCCATGTTTTCCCTTGGGTCATGCAGTGTGGTGGAGGTGGTGGCACCATATTTGAGCTGATGAGATCATTTAAAAACTTTTGATTTATGTATTTGAGGAGGTCCCATACTAAATGAATGGTTGGCTGGGTCCTGCTATGTGACCAAATGAAAAAGGTAATATTGTAAAATGCCAGTAGTTTTATATTCAGGTGGTGGGTTGAGTTTTACAGTAGAGTTTTAACTGTCAGGCTGCAGATGTTTGGTGAGACACTGCAGGTGAATAGCAAAAAAAATGAAATTTTGAGATATCAGTTTCAACGTTCTGCTGTGGTTTACTCACATAAATGTAAGAAAAAAAATGTATTACAACTTTTTTATCATGTAATGTTTGTATATAAAAATAAGGCATTTTATGTGTAGACACAGCCAAAATTGACAATTCTTGGGACATTCAAAACAGAAACATGGAAAGAGCCATGCTTAAATGTCTTACTTGTTTTTATTGATATATTAGATACTAGAAAATACACAGAGGGGTTTTTGGATATCTTATTTAGTATTTGAGTAAACTAGATCTGACTGAAAACGTGCCTAAAAATTCTAATTTGGCTTCAGTTTTTGCAGTTAAAAGTTGAATAAATCAGACTTGGAATTAAATATCAAAAATCCCTCTGTACGTTTCATGAAAATCTTACTCTTAGTACAAGATTGGATTGGATTTGGTGTGTGTAGGTGCTACTTTAAAGGGTGATCCTTATGTCCATATGGGGGGCTGGGGGAATACATTTTGAGAAAATGACCTTTGAAATTATGTTGACCCATATAATAATAATAAATTAACTATTAAAACATCTTTCATTGCAGAAGTGACAAGTCCTTTGTTTGCACATGGAAGCTTGTATGGTAAGAGACGAAACTGACCAAAAAATAAGTTTTGCCTGTAGTGCCTCCCCTTAAACTAAAATTAGTACTAAAATTCATAATAACCAACTGTTTCTTCTCTTAACATGTACAAAGGAACAACTAAACTAGGCTATATAATGGATCTATAATAAGAGCTGGATAAGACACTCTCCTTGAGTTCTGGGGCAAGATCGACTAGTGGCCGCTCCAGGTACTGCAGCTCCCAGGAGCTCTGGGCCAGAAAGAATTCTCCCAGAGAGCGCATGAATTTTTGGGAGGAATTCAAACTGCTTTTGTAAGGATTCTTCTCTATTTTCACAACATGAACATTTTACATTTTTTAAATCCTCAAAAAAAAATCCTAAAAGTTAGCTTTGTAAGATTTGACCTAGTCCTATAACATTTTTTTTTTTTTGTAAATCTTAGGCCACTGAAAACAATACGCCATCATCTTTAGTTCATCTACCAGATTTATTAAACTTAAACTATATTCCTGTTCATTCATCTAAAACACATGTTTACTAAGAAGAGCCAGTACTGAGCCCTGTCTGTCTTATGAGCTGTACAAAACACAGTACAAATACATGTATTTTTCATGGTGGATGCAGCATACATTTATTTCCCATTAGGTTTGATGCGCTTTGTAAAAAATGTGCTTTTCTTACACAATTTGACACGGTTTTGAGTTTTTCATCACGCACCCTTTCGCTATCGGCATCTGACATACACACAGCTAAATGAATAAATGAGACAGTTAACCTTACGAGTCTGTCTGGATCTTATGTGTTTGTACATCTTGATACTAAAGCACCAGCAATTCTATGACAAGGTGCCTTTTAACACAGATAGTTCAATTGTATAAAAAAAAAAAAAGATGTTTCTATGGGATCGACTTCCATTCAGCCTTCAAGGTCAAGAACGCTACAACAGGAGCGTTTAGCTGGAGGGCTGTAGATGAGTGTAATGTGCACCAGCCTAGATTCCATTACTATAAATAAGATCATACGCACATGACTGTAATCGTATATCTCCAATTTTCATATCAAATAGGGATGAGTTTTGTTTAATATCCTGTGTTTGAAATTGAACAAACCTATAGATTTGTCCTACCTTATATACTGAATAAATTACAATAGTTATTTTGATAGTGATGATAATAGTAATGCATTGGATTTAAATAGCGCCATACAAGATTCTCAAAGCCTTTTATGACACATTATTCATTCCATATTCTGTGGTGTTATGCCAATTTGCTACTGGCATCACTGACTGCCATCAGTCACACCTCATGCAAGCGTGGTGACTGAAGTGTCTTGCCTAAGGACACAATGGCAGGATGTGTTGTCACTGTTCATTTTTATTGAGTCAAAACAACGATAAAAGTGTGGTATATTTCATAAACATAAAATGGCAGCTATAATACATTTAATAAAATAAACACAATGTTAGAAACACATTCTGTTGTGGAATGTAAAGAAGTACAAGTAGTAAAGTACTGTACTTAAGTAGTAATTATAGGTATTTGTACTTTACTTGAGTCAATTTTAAAGTGGATCATTTTTACTTGTACTTCATTACATTTGAGAGAAGGTATCTGAACGTTCTACTCCACTACATTTTTGAGCAGGACTGAGGACTAAAAGTATTTTTTTTATTATTGTTCGAGACCTTATGAAAAGGCAGAGGGTTCATTTTACACACATTCATGATTTGAGCAAACAAAACTATACAAATAAAAACAGCTAGGATCAAAATTAAGCACAAATGTTCATCAAAATCACTACATTTGAAGTTTCAAGACCCGAAAATATGCGCAAAATATTTGTAATAATACTGTTTAAGTACATTTTTAAACAGGTACTTCAATTAATAATGACTTTTCATGTAATACTTACTTAACTTGAGTTTTGCCCTGTGGTTTTAACAAGAAAACAACTAAATTGAGTACTAGTTCCACTACTGCACATATTACAGAGTGAGAAAGTTGGAGATTGTCTTGCTATACTGTGAATTAAACCATCCACCTTCTTGCAGACTTCCTTCCTTATGATGCATAAAATCAGTTTGTTAATTTTAAACATATTTTCAATAAGGGGAGCAAAATGTCTCAATCCAGAATCTAAACCACTTCAATTGACTTTCGTGCTATGCAAAAGGCCTATGTGGGTCAGACACTGTGTTTGGGTGACTCAATGAGCCCGTGAAGATCTCATGTAGTATTTTGTTTGTGGAAATGGGTCAGTCTTGTCAAACGTGGTAGGAGGTTGCGTTGAGGAGAGCTGGTTTGGGACCGTAATTAAACAGCCTGGGGACAAGGCGCGGTGCCATGCTGGGGACTTTGGCTTGGGCCTGTCCTGGTTTAACACCATAGGGCAGACGGAGGAACAGGAGGAGTGTGCTGTGACCAGTCCTGGAAGAGGTGGAGAGATCTGTGCAAGCAACAGGGTCCAGCCAAATGCTAGTGTTGCAAGAGCCTGCGCGTGTTCAAACCTTCTACAGTTGGATGTCATCGTTTCAGATGGACGGGAAAGGTCTACATTATTTTTGAGAGAAATATTCAAACAGAGGCTTAAAGTGCTCATATCATGCTGTTTTCTGATGTTATAATGTTGTTTCCTCACCACAAACATACCTGGAGTTGTTTTGTTTCATTCACACATGTTTAACACACAACATATTTAGGCTCTTCTTTTAAGCAGAAAACACTCTGTTCCACCTTGTGATGTCATGTGGTAATACAGGAAGTGCTTCCCTGTGTTTTTAACCTTCATACACCGTCACTAGACACATTTGGATGATTTCAGCCCCGGAATTGCCAATCTCTACTGAACAAAAGGGTAAAAGGCAGCTGTTAACGTAAAAACTACTGCTTTATAATGTCACAAGGTGGAATAGAGGATTTTGTGCTTTGGAGATGTAGACAGACTAATAATGTACTCAAACATGTGTGAATGAAACAAAACACAATTTCAGGTATGTTTTTGATGTTGTAACAACATTCTAACATGGCTTAAAACTCACAAGAGTCAATTTTGTGTAATATAGGACCTTCAAACTCTTTTCAACTGACAGCAATCATGCCACTGTGTTTGAGTAATGCTTCCAATATGTTAGTACTAAAAATAGTTCACCTTCATTTATTAGTGCCAACAGAGAAGACATTAAACTTCATGCCAGTTCATGCTTTGAGATAGTTTCCTGGCTTAGGTTCCAAAGTCTTATTTTCTCCATAGAGTTGTTGTTTTTCCTGGAATGTCAAAATTGAGCAATCTCCTTGGAGACAAGCAGGTGACACCCCACCACCAAAACCAAAAATGTTTTGGTACTAAAATATGGTTTTAAAGGCATATTTTCCATAGCAATAGTCTTGCTCTACAATTCAATATGAAACCACTGGCTTTGTGATACATATGAATACAATGGTGCAAACTGTATTGATTTTAGGCAGATCTGGTGTCTGTAAAAATGCAACTCTATGACTATGACTATTCAAAATAATTCCTTCATTAATTACCAAGAAATTTTCATTAGTTGGAAAGGAGTAGTCAGATGCTTGTACGGAAAGTGCCCTGGAATTGGGGACTTCCAACTCCCATTGGCTAGTTAAAAGGGAAATTGGAGGAGGAGAACACACTAACCATGCAATCCTGGGATGTTTAATGAGATGAAAATGAACGTAGGTTGGAGGACTACGAAAACAAAATCTGGTGAGATTTTTCTGCACCAGAAAAAAAAAGTAAAAAACTACTTTTATGAAGCTGATGAAATCAACCAGAAACCTGCATTTCCAATATTTTTGTAAATTGTCCACATATTTTGTATGAAAGTTTGTGTATTGATGACATAAATATATTTTCTCAACAACCTGATAATTATCTGATATCTGATAATTTTACAAACTATAACTTGAGTGGTGTAACTAGAATCAGTGTTTACCACAGGCACCTATCCCATTATTGAAATGATAATAAGAAAAGCATAAACACCTGTCATATGCATTTTGCATCGTCTGTGTAACATGCTCTTGCTCACCAGCTAGGACAGGCACTCCTCGGCCCTGCTCCTGCAGCCAGAACATGCGCCTCTCAGCCCTGATCCTAGAGTCAGGACAGGCACTCCTCAGCCCTGCTCCTGCAGCCTGACAGGTGCTCTTCAGGCTCCAAACTCATGTGGATGGAACATGAGACAGCAGACGGCAGCTACAGGAGCAGCGTGAAAACCTCAGCTGTTTACTCGAGACAACAAGGCCTCTGCTGTGTGCTGCATGAGAACAGCTTCAGCGTCTAACAACCACAGAGTCAAGAAGAAGATGGAATATTCACAGGCTTTCAGTGAAAGGACGCTCAGGATGTTGGTGTCTAGAACAAGATAATTATAATGTATGATTTACCCCCATAGACCATACACTTTCAATATCTTAGTTTCTGTAAAGTAATCAAGTCGTGGAATCTCCAGAGGTCTGTCCAGATGAAGCTAAATAGAGGCACTGCTCTGTCTGAGGCTCAGTTGCGTAAGTTATACTTTAAGCTGAGCTCTCTTCACATTCTACACTTTTATTCGATGAGTCCTTAAAAATCAACGCACACCTCTGCTCTTGGCGATGTGGTGTGCTTTAAAAAAAATATTTGGATGTATTAAATAGGAGTTTGTCTGCAGATTACTGATGAAATTAGAGCCATAGCAGAGGGCGAAGAAAGGTGATTCAAGTCACAAACTAGTATTAGCCAACTGCTTTTCAGCCACATTCATCTTTTCTGTTGAAATTCAAACTCCTAAGTATGACCATGAATACTTGTATTGATCAAAGGCTGCTGAATGTGTTATTTAAATCTATTTGGACTTTTCAGACTCTCTAAAAACTTATCAGGCTGTGTTTTCTAATCTGTGCAATGTGTCACTATGGTTACTGTGGAACTGTCCTCTATAGATGTACTGTATGTGACGTGTGATGCCACTGCACATTATCAAGAGGCCATAAGCCACTCACAAACGGCTTCAGAACAGCAGATTCTTAGATAACCAAGGACAGGCCTTCCAAGAACACACAGAACATGCAAGATGTTCACTAATTGTTGGATGATTCTACTGATGGAATAAAGATGGGATGGAAGGGCTTGTGTCCAGGGGGTTAAAGTGGGCCAGAACAGCCATTTCAATGGAGTCAACCAGAGGGGGCAAGCAGGCGAAGATCTGTGGAAAGGCAAGCCTGCTCACTGTAAGACTGCATGTTGTGTTTTCCAAAGCTTAATACCATACTGTGGAACATTCCAGGCAAAGCAACAATATCTCCATAGAGACAAGTTTGTAGTAGACCCTTTAGCAGAGAGCAGTTACATAGTTCATAGTCTGATCCTTTACCTTGTATGAACCACCTCAGCCTGTCCAATAGAAAAATCTCTTTGCACACAACAAGATAGTCGTTTATCATCTGCGTTATTGGTTTGGGGTTTTGATCATGTACTGAGCAGCCTATTGTTTGTTCTCTATAGATTGTCTCATCTGTCAGTAAATCGTACGCTTCAACACTTATATTGTTCTGATAATGCAGGGAACAAAGCTTGGCGAATACGGGAACATTTCCACCTTTTGCAATATGGATAGGGTCTGGATGTCACGGCAACGATACTAGATAAATGTAGCTTTCAGCCGCCGGAGCTCTCCTGTGAGTGCATGGCTAAGTGATTTCCTGTCTCGTATTGATAACAACACAGGTATTTTATCTCCCCCACCTTTCTTTGTCTTTTCTGTAATGGCCCAGATTATTAAACAGGTGGATCAGACAGCATCCGCACCTCTCCTCTGCAGATTCACGCTGTTGTCTTGTTTTGTGTTTGGATCTGAAGATGATTAAAGCTCATGCATAATATTAGGATATTCTTTTTAAAGTTTACAGACAGTACATTTGCTCAGACAAGGTTAGCGCTGGGAAGTGATTAGCAATTACTCTGCCTCAAGGATATTAGAAGGTAGATATAAGTACTACTCCCACTCTATTATTATTTTAAGCTTGCTCCAGTAATAAGCACTGTCAAGCATAGCAAGTGAGAAACATTTTTAGCTTGTTTGTATAGTTTTAATTCAAAGGAAGTAGTTGCATTATATCTTATTTTTGTGCTGTGGCCTCTACGGAGCACATGCATTGTTTGAATCCATTTTCAATTTCAGAACTTGGCAAATTAGGCTATGTATTTATTATTATGTAGGCGTTTTTCTGGAGGGAAGGTCCAGCACCTGATGGTCTCCATGGAGATGTTAGTGCTTTTCCAGGAGTGTTCCACAAAATGCAATTACAGGCGTTTTGATTGCTGAAAAAAAAAATACATGCCTTCTTAGTGTGATTGGGCTCACCTGTAACGTGGCCTGTTGGTATCATCTGTCTCCATGGATATAAAGAAGTTTAACACCATGCTGTGGACCAATCCAGGCAAAACAATAACATCGCTATGGAAACAAGCAGATCCTCCACCAGAAAAGTTACATAGTGCGTCGTTAATAGACTTTTTAAATCACAAGCAAGCACTTCTGGAAAACCATCCTGATGTGGGGGTGCAAAGTGGAAGACCAAATCAGCATGGATGCTTACTTGATGATCATCAAATGATGTTTTTACTGAGAAAACATTATAATACTGCTTTAAAGGTCCTGTACACAAAATCAACTCTTGGGAACATTAAGGCATGTTATAATGTTGTTACCGCCTTAAAAACTTTGCCTACATCTCAAAATGTTCTGTTTCACCTTGTGATGTCATGCAGTGGTAGTTTTCAAGTCAACAGCTACCTTTTACCTTTAGTTCAGTAGAGATTCCAGGGCTGAAATCATCCAAATGATTCTAGTGAAGGTGTGCAGAGTTTAAAAACATATTGGAGCACTTCCTGTATTACTGCATGACATCACAAGGTAGAACAGAGTGTTTTAAGTTTGAGAGAAGAACTCCACATAAATAAGCGGGGTTTATGTATTAAACATGTGTGAATGAAACAAAGCATAACTCTAGGTATGTTTGTGATGAGGAAACAACATTATAACATAGTGTAATACGGGCCCTTCAAACATTAGTCATTTACCAGTTCATTTCACAGACTGGAGGTTTCATATTTAAGTTTTCCACAAAAATATCTGAGCTTATAGTCTTGTTTGCAGTGCTACTCTATAAACTCAAATGGCCTCAATTACAGCCCAATCTGCAGAGCCCTATACAGTAAGAGACGTTGGCTAATGTGCCTAGCGAAGGTATTTGTGTACATCATAGTGCTATTGATCAGCTATAAAGGCCCCATTAACCACTCAGCCACGCACATAAATTTTTCTATATATTTGGCTTCAGTTGTTTCGAAGCATCGAGATAATTTCCTGGCAAGCTCGCCGCGTTTGATTTCTCCTTCAGAATCATTTTAGAATTATAGCTACACAGCCGTTATCATCCCCAAGGTCTGGTGCGTAAAACTGTTGGTGGGCGTAAATAAAATACGATTGCAATGATGCCATGTGTATCGCATGAGAGGGCATAGGATCTCGGAGTGCTTGTGCAACTCCAGGCTTGATTTATGAGGCGATGAAGGCCGCCAAGTTAGCAACAAATCAGCAGTGTAGTTATGGGAGAGCCCCTCTCCTCTTCTTCGGATGTCTCTACTGCTCGGCTTCTGCCTACAGGACTGGACTCACTGTGGGGAGGAGTGACCTGTGCAGGGAAAAGACACAGGGAGATGTGATTTGTATTCTGACCACTGAGATGGCCTGGAGGAGCAGCAAAAACAAAGGGAAATAGAGGAAAACAGACAAACAATGGTGTTATTATGAATCTGGTTGAGGAATCCGGTCACTAGGGGGCACAGGGGAGTGTAGTCTTTGTGTTAGTCCTTGTGTAAAAGGGTGAAATTGTTTCTGAAAAGGCTATGTTCATACTTAGCATCTGCTTCTAATCCAGGTTTAGTTTTGGGTTTAGGCCTGGTTTAGTCCCAGTTTTAATATGCCGACTTAGGTATAATGAAATGCAAGAGCCAGCGTTTTTATTCGCTTTTAAAAAAAGTTTTTTAAAGGGAGGGAGACAACACAAATGCTCATTCTTCAACTTCATATTTAATATTTTTGAGCAAACATCACTCATAGGTGAAGCGAGTAAATGCAATGTCATGGAGCTAACTGAATCTAACTGACAAATCTCCAAATGTCTGAAGCTTTAATATTAAAACGCATCATTTAAACAGTGAGTGAGTATTATGTACAACTTCAAATCATCACTCTACGCTTCCTCCTCTCTCCAGCTCATCAAATCAAACTTTAAATATATTTTTTTCCAGTGAACATAATGGTAAATGGTCATATGTTCATATAGTGCTTTTCCACCTTAAAGGCATTCATAGCGCTTTACACCAAGGAACCACTCACCCATTCACACACACATTCACACACACATTCACACACCAGTGTACGCAGACACTGGGGGCGAGATGGGTTAAATGTCTTTCCCAAGGCACAACAACAGCATTCACCTATGGGAGCTGGAATCGCACTGCCAACCTGTGGGTCAGTGGATGTGACCACTCAACCAATGATGGTTCGCTACCAACTACACTACTGTCACCCAGTAATAATCAAAATAATAAACCCTTGTGTTTGCTTTATCCATATGTTTCCAATATATTTTTTAGACCAAAGAATAGGCAATGGATCAATAGTTTATCCCTTTTAGTTACCGTCAACATCTGTGCTCTATCTTTTCCAATTGCAAAGAGCTAAATTCTTAGATGATGTCTCGTTTCCACTTTTTTTTCTACAGCTCTGTCTGAGCCTCTTCCAGCTGCTCACAGATGCTGATGCACATACAGTATATACTTCTCTGTACAATACCTTTTTCAAGTCACGCCAGGCTCTCCATCACTCCCCTGCACTCCCAGCCCGCGTCCTGCCAATAAAAATAGGGCGAGTGATAAGAGTGCGCTTCCTGCCACGGCACAGGGGGAGTATGGGTAATATTCACACAGCTTTGCCTGGAGCTATGAAATCAAACAGGAGTTCCCCGCTGAGTTAGACGTCTGTTATTAAAGGCTGTTCTTCTGCAGTCAGGGTCAGCCCATGGACCCTTTTCTCTCTTCACCAGGCCCCAAACACAAAATAAAAATAATAAAAACTCGTAGCCCGCAATGGTGTCTGCAGAAACAACACAACAAAAGCTCTGTGCTGAGTGTAAACAACTGATTTTTCAAAGGTGGGTGAAAAAAAGAGTCAGTGCCCTTGACTGCAGAGGAAATGTAATTTTAATGTCTTCATGTATAAATCAATGGTTGTGTATGATGAATGAAACAGATAAACAGGGCTAAGAGAGAGAATACATCAATGAATGAAAAATATCTAAAAGGGAACTAAATGTCCTTTAAATTCGTGTTAGCATAGAGTTTGAAATTACGTGTAGAAGATTGGAATAAACACGTATAAGAAGTAAGAATCATTGACAGACAATTGTATTCATCATTGTATTCAGGCCATACAATAAACAGATTATAAAACATACTCTCCAACAAATACTAAGGACACGCATCTTTATCTGTCATTTTCTACTTATTCCTGTCAACAAAGGGGTATAATCTATATTGTAAATACCCAAATGTAACTTTGAATGTTGTTATTTTAAAGGAGCCCTATTACTCTATTTTCTGATCTTGTAATGTTGTTTCCTCATGAACTACAAAGCTGAATTTGTGTTTTGTTTCATTCTCACATGTTTAACACACAAACCCTGAATATTAAGGCTGAAAACATTCAGTTCCACCTTGTGATGTCATGTGATAATACAGGAAGTGCTCCACTGTGTTTTTAAACGCCACACGCCTTCATTAGAATCATTTTGATGATTTCAGCCCTGAAATTGCCAATCTCTTCTGAACTAAAGGTGAAAAGTAGCTGTTAACTTGAAAACTACCACTTCATGACCTCAAATCGTGGAACAGAACATTTTGAGCTTTGGGGATGTAGACAGACTTTAATAATAAAGGGTTGCTCAAAGATGGTGAATGAAACAAAACCTTCCAAGTATGCTTTTGAGGAGGTACCAACATTCTAACATGGCTTAAAGCTCACAAGAGTCAATTTTGCATAAAATAGAACCTTTGAAGTAATTTTACTAAAGCTAAATGTAGTGATCTATCTATCTATCTATATACCAGGGCTGTGTCCCACAAAGTGGGGTAGCCTAGACAGGGCACACGTTTCCCTCCCTCCTTCCCCTCCCCAAACCCTCCCTCCTCGCGACTCTCCATCTCCCCCATCTGCACCAGCGTCCCCTCCCCACCACCATCACCACTCTCCTCCCATTGCCTACAATCTCTGCCGAGGAGGCCAAGCCCGCACTGACGTCCACCCGCCCCCCCATCCATGCACCGGACAGCCGAAAGAGCAGCCAGCATACCTGAGTCGAACACCCCCAGGACCCGCCATAGGCGACACGATGGAAGCAAACTGGCCAGACCCAGAGTGCAAAAACGGACCACCACCAGCACCCAGGAATCCTCCAGAGGACCACACAGGGACAGCCGCCGCACCCAGAAAGGGACGAGCACCCAGGCGCACCTCCCGTCCATCACCATCACCGCTGCTGTTCTATTGTTCTATTTTCCCCTTTCTCCCAACATTTTTTCTTCTATGTATGTATTTCTTCTATGTTTCTTAAATGTAGTGATAGATAAAGTAAAAGTAAAAGGGTATTTACTCTTATTGTTCATTTGTAGATGAGTGCAGCACTATAGATCTTGCAAGAGACACACCCAGGTCCCCACAAGGTACATTACATTTTGTTGATAAAAAACATAATCTTAAAAAGAATCTGTGGCATGTTATGCTAATACACCCTATGCTAATACAGCATGCATATTTTTCACAACAACAATGCATTCATTATAAATATTGAAACCATTCATAGAAATTTTTTATTATAACCCAATGAAAGGGCGACAGTAGTTCAGTTGGTTGGTTGAGTGTTTTTGGTGATTTGAATCCTGCTCTCGACATAGACACCATTGGTTGAGCGGTAAGATCCACTGACCCACAGGTTGGCGGTGCGATTCCAGCTCCCACCGATAAATGTTGTTGTTGTGTCCTCGGGCAAGACATTTAACACAACTCGCCCCCCAGTGTCTGCGTACACTGGTGTTTGAATATGTGGGTGAGTGGGTGAGTGGTTCCTTGATGTAAAGCGCTTTGAGTACCATGAAGGCGAAAATGTGCAATACAAAAATGTGACCCTTTACCATAAACCATGTGTAAATAAATGGGTATTCAATATGTTGTGTGGACTTAAAAATAGGAGACGTAAAACAAGATTCATGATGAAATGAAGTTGGTTTAAAAGTAACCCTCCACTTTATATAAACTTGCGAACTTGACTTCTCATGCGATACAGATGTTTTTAATTGGACAAAAAACAATGACTCTTTGTGGCCTTTCTTTGCCCACTCTAACGCCGCTCACTTCAGGGAGAATCTGGGTGAAAACTTTACTTTAGGTCATGCCCTGCTAAACCTCACCAGAAGCCGATGCAGACAAACAGTATAATAACCTGTCCTTAGATCCAATTTAAATTTATTATTTAAATCATGGGTCAGTGTGGAAAAACAAAAGGGCAAAAGCACATGACTTGCAAGTGATGATTATTATTTTAAGAAGTGTCAGGAGGTAATGGAAAAACAATCTTTATGTTGCATGAGTCATAATACTAACAGTGCATTTTTGGAAACTCAACTTTACATTGCCCTATGAATTCATTCCACTCTACTTAGGTAAAGTAGGTGAAGTGTCTTGCCCAAGGACAAAATGTCAGAACACCGGTGGGAGCTGGATTCAAACCATAGACGACCTTTGGGGTGGTGCGCTACTGCTTTAAAATGCTGCCCCATTGGTGATGAAATCATGCAAAGATCTCGTCAGGTCTGTAGACTGTATGTAGAAGCGGACTAAGAGAGTGTGACATCACCAATAGCGTTCGGCTCCAGTCAAATCAAACTTGTCAAGGCTAGCAGTTATAGGGGCCAATTTGCAGCCGAGTTCCATATTTGGAATTCAAACCATGAGTATCATAAAAACTAAAGAGCCAGTCTGAAGAGAGGCAGAGAGCAGGCACTTAGCAATACAGTCAATCAAACCTGTTGCTAACGTTAGCGTGAGCAACCTCAGGGAAAGAAGGCACCTGAGTTTTCTGTTACTAATGTTCATTTCTTGATTTACGGACACAATAGCAAAATAAAAATACCAGGATCATGTAGAGTGGGGTAATGTGAACATTTAAGACCAAAATGACGAGTCCAACAGCAGCAGTTACAGAGAGAAGGGCAAAAGTTTTTCAGTGTTAAGTGAATTGGGACCAGGGTCAATGGAGCTGGACTTCCTATTTGGAATGCAACAGCTAGCAGGTTAACTATCTCCATTTATATAGACTGTCTACGGTCAGTTCCTGAAAGCTAAGCAAGGCCAGGCCTGGTTAATACATGGTTGGGACACTGGGGGGAATACCATGTGCCACAGTGGGGCAGCAGTGGCTCTAGTGTAATCTGTTGTTGTGTCCTTAGGCAAAACACTTAACCAACCTTGTGTAGTATGAGTGTGGTGTGTGCATGAGCAATGGTGATCAGAGGGGTTGATGGAGCAGATTAGCAGCTTCAATTGCGTCAGTCTACCCCAGGGCAGCTGTGGCTACAACAGCTTACCACCGCCAATTATGGAGTGAATGAATAATGCAATGTAAAATGCTCATGTATTGTAAAGTACTATATAAATCTGTTATTCTTATAAATGAACTAAAAGCGCGTCTTGTCTTTCATACTCAAATACCTATTCTATTCCTGGTCTGACTCCTTGGTGAGACGCCTATTCGCACACAGTCCCAGGAGATTAGACTAACACTATTGTCATGTGGCAGACGAAGCAGGAAGATAGCTCCAATTCAATCTGCACTAATTAGAATTAAAATGTTTCCACACTATCAGTATCCATTGTGATTGTGAAAATTCTTTGGCACTCAAACATTCCCAAGTGTCAGAATAAGATAACCTTGATCTTGTACAATATGAATCACAACGTAAACTGCCAAATATGTCAGTTTTGTAAAGTTATAGAGGGTTTTTTTTTCATATTATTGGGTAGAAATTATGTATAACAGCAACAATGGTTGTATCAATGTTCACACACATCAACCTTGGGGCTAAAGTCAGACTGACTGAACCTGATTCTAAACCTGGTCTAGACCAGGACCAAAAAAGGACTCGAGTAGTCTAAAATAAGGACCAAACCTGAACAATTTCGAATCACAACAACACCAACGTTGGGACTAAACACGACCTAAACCTGGGTTTAAACCTAGATTGCTCCAGGACTAAAACAGCACTAGAACAGGACCAAAAAAGAACTCAAGTAGGCTCAGATAAGGGCCAAACCAGAACTATTTTGAATCACAATATAAACTGTCAAATATGTCAGTCATAGAGTTTCTTATATTATTGGGTAGAAATGATGTATAACAGAAATGATGGTTGTATCAATGTTCACACACATCAACGCTGGGGCTAAACTCAGACTTAATCTGAATCTAAACCTGGACTAGACCAGATTAGACAAGTAGTCTCAAATAAGAATGAAACTAGAAAAGGTGAATCATAACAACATCAACATTGGGTCTAAACCTGGATCTAAATCAGGACTAAAACAGGACTAGAATAGGACCAAAAGAGCACTCAAGTAGGCTCAAAGAAGGACCAAACCAGAACAAGTTTGATGCAGTCTTTCATTGCAACAGATAAACAGATATTTTTCCCACAATGTTTTCTCCAATGGACATTGTAATTAGCAACTCGAAAACAATCTCTGATCTTCCAAGGTAAAATCTTTTTAGTAACTGTCAAATACTTGCTGCTAATTAGATAAGGTTTGGGTTACGTCTTCACTGGGGTGTTTGTTAGTCTTTTAGAACAAGAGGACTCCAAAAAATAATAGCTGTATTTTGGTAAAGTTTCTAGGAGACTAATGGGTCAAGGAATAAAGTAAAGTATTAGATTCAACAGTAAATTTAGAACACAAAATTTGGATTCTATTGTATGATATCAAAACAAAAACAGTTTATAGTTTATCAATCATATATTAAAAGTCCATGTTACACTACTTTCTTATCTGTTATAACGTTCCCTGATCGCTGTGTTTTGTGTCATTCACACATGTTTAACATGCAAAATCCTGCATATTTAGGCTGAGTTCTTGTCTCAAACTGAAAACACTCTGTTCCACCTTGTGATGTCATGTGGTGATACAGGAAGCGCTCCAATGTGTTTTTAAACTCTATCTACCTTCACGGGAATAATTTAGATAATTTCAGCCCTGAGAGCACCAATCTCAAACAAAAGCTAAAAGGTAGCTGGTAATTTCAAAACTAATGCTTCATGACATCACAAGGTGGAACAGAGCATTTTGAGCTTTGGAGATGTATAATAATAATAATAATAATAATAATAATGCCTTACACTTGTAATGCGCTTTATCAAAGCCTCTCAAAGCGCTACACTGAAGTCATTATTCGTTCACGCCACACTTGGTGATGGTAAACTACTATTGTAGCCACAGCTGCCCTGGGGTAGACTGACGGAAGCGAGGCTGCCAGTTTGCGCCATCGGCCCCTCCGACCAGGTAATGAGGTAATAACATTCTAGCATGGCTTAAAGCTCATAAAAGTAAATTTAGCATAATATAAGACCTTTACTGGCTAAGTAGTGGTAATAGGTAAGAAAGTCAGTTAATTAGTATACAATATATGGATGTTATTGGACATTATCTAATATGTGAATATACAGCTATGTAAAGTCCTTCACAAACCACAGGATCATTTGCCCGATTTAGGCCCTGATTTGCTTCTTCCCAACTTTAGTTCTTCCATTCTGAAGCCACTGCCCTCCTCGTGTGTGGTGTCACTGCAAGTCTGAGCTGCTCCTTCATATCATAACCATGAAACATCACCACGGCAACAGCCAATAAAACAGAGCATCAGGGGCAGACAGAGTCACGGACACAGAGGCGCAAGATACAAACTCAGGAAATAGAGAAAAAAATAGAGGTGAGACTTTACTATTTACCTCTCATAAAGTTGCAAAGTTAATTTACAGCGTCCTCATCCATATTATACATTAAAATTTGTCATCTGCAAATAATGACCCAGTCCACAAAACAGCACAATTCATCCAGTTCGAAGCATTGTTTAAAAAGTGAAAAGGCAAAAATAGATCTTCATTTACAATCATGCAGTGAGAATCGGGGTGAAGCTGCTGCAGATTAGCAATAGTGACTCTACTTCCTTTGTAGTCCTTCTGTGCATTAAAAAGCATATATATGGACTATTGCACATTTCACAAATAATAATAAACACAGTTTTGACTTGCATCTAAACTAGAAGTGGTTTTGAACATTTTACAGTCTCAACACGAGTCATTTTACTGTAGACAGGAAACAGCCGATGTAAGGTGCGCTCACAAATTTTAGCTTATGGTGTGCAGTCTCTTTGCTGCCATTTTCCAATGCAGTCCTTGTGCTCAGAGTGATGGTCAGCGCTTTTTGTTGTACATTTAAAAATCATTAAGACTGACAAATCCTGTAGTGTGGAGCAGGCTTTAGTTAGCAATATATGGATGTTATTGGGCATTATTGTATACCTGAATACACGGCTATCTAACATAGCAACTGCCACTCCACTAGCAGTTTATATGTGGTCCCTACTGTAGTACCTACATTTGTACAGTTTGCTGCTTGACCTCTCCCTTGAAACACAAACATGCTGTGAGCACTGAGTATCATGCATTAACATCACATTAATACCTGACTCTTGCTGTTCACATTCTTGCTTTTTAACTGTAAAAGCCACACTCCATACTGACAAAATGGAAGATGTCAGTAGTGCAATGACATAAGCACTGAAGGGATATACTGTCAATGTGTCCCTGGGCTAAACTCTTCACTGCCATTGCTCACTCCAGTCAACAGGAAGGGCATCTGGTGTAAAAGCCTGCTAAAATTTCAAAGCAAATCCTGAGAAAATTAAATACGGCACATAAGCAAAGAACAATAAAACAATGAAACGCCAATACAACACAAAGATATTCTGTCTAGCTAGTGTTAAGTACCAGGGAGAAGAGGTGGGTTTTCTTTTTAGTTTTAAAATGCATTAAAGAGGGGAGGATCTGACAAACCATATTCTGGAGACACCCACAGAAAAGGCTCTGTCACCTCTGGTCTTGAGCCTGGCTTTGGGCACAGCAGCAGGAGCTGGTCAGCTGACCTTAAGGCTCCGGGTGGAGTATAGTGCTGCAGTAACTAAGTAAATAAAGAGGACATGCATTTAACTATACTAAAACTAAACTAAACTAAACTATAATACTACAATTTGATTTATATAGCTCCTTTTGAAATACTCAAAGACACTTCACATTGCATTATTCATTCATTGTAGCCACATATGTCTTGGGGTAGAATGACAAAAGCAAGGCTGCCAATCTGCGCTATCGGCCCCTCCAACCACCATCAGTTCACATTCCCCCACACAGCACATCTAAAGTGTCTTGCCCAAGAGCACAACAGCTGCCGCCCTTTGTGATGGTATAGGAGAATGCTGTAATCACTAAGCAGCCACCATGAGGCACTGTGTGAATTGTCTTAAAATATTTAAACTAAAAGCCTTTTTTGTCAGCGAATCACTCTCATCTTGAAATCTTAACACAAGTAGTGCGAGACATATTATGGCTGTATCTATGGTAACCTCGTATCCAGGTTGCGTGTTCCCGAGGCAGAGAAAGTTCTTCCGGCAAACTCGGCACTTCGGGGATTCCCAGGTGCTCCCTGATCGGCTGTAATCCCAAGCTTCAGTGTGGCCCTGCTCTGCCCTGAGGTCTGCTCCTATTCATGGGAGGGCAAAACACTTCCATAGGGAGGTGAGGAGGGACAGGAAAGTGCAGAGCAGAGGGAAGGAGGGAGGAAGCGAGGGAGGAGGAGAGAAGGAGAGGGAGGGGACGAGAGAGAGGAGAACAAGACAGGGAGAGATACATAGGGTCGTGGAGAGAGAGAGGGAGAGTAGAAGGGAGTGAGAGGGGGAAGAGTGGGAAAGAAGAAAAGAGAGGGAAAAGAGAGGAGAAAGAAACAGGGAGAGAAAGATAGGGTCGTGGAAAGAGGGAGGGAGGAAGGGGGGGAAGAGAGAGGAGAAAGAGACAGGGACAGATGGATAGGTTCGTGGAGAGAGAGAGGGAGGAAAGGAGGGAGGGGGAGAGAAGGAGGGGAGGAAGAAAAAGACAGGGAGAGATGGATAGGATCATGAGAGAGAGAGGGAGGGAGGAAGGGAGAGAGAGGAAAAGGAGAGGTAGGGGAAGAGAGAGGAGAAAGAGACAGGGGGAGATGGATAGGGTCATGGAGAGAGACAGGGAGGAAAGGAGAGAGAGAGGGAATTGGAAAGAGACAGGGAGAGGTAGATAGGGTGGTGGCGAGAGAAGGGAGAGAAGGGAAAGGAGAGAGTTGACGAGGAGAAAAGTGGGGGCCAGCGAGAGAAGGAGAAGGGGAAGGTAGAGACTAGCGTCGCGAGAGAGGGTGCTGGAGAGGGATGGGAAAAAGGAGAGAAGTAGGGAGAGAGAGATAAAGGAGAGACCAAGTAAGGATAGATAATGAGATGAAGATATGGAAAGAAAAAGGAAGAGAGATAGAGAGTAATTGAGAGAGAGACAGTGCAAGAAAAACAAGGACAGAAGGGTGGTTGGTGGAGAAAAAGAGGGTGAAAAGGTGAGAGAGAACGTGAGGAAAGAAAGTCAGATGAAGAGAGGGTTACAAAAGGAAAGTAAGAGAGAGAGAGCGTGCGAGAGAGCAAGAGAGAGATCAAGAGAGCAGCAGAGCACTAGAGGAGAGGATTTTATTGTATTTTTTTTCCAAACCCCAGACGAGCTTACATGGTGAGTTTTTTAAAATGTGAAATGAATGACAGGGCGAGGGGAGGCGGGTGGTCAGCATCAGTCACGAAGATAATAAAAAGCAAAGTGGCATCTGGTAAAGGTTAGATTCCAACATGAGCTGTGTGCGCCACTGAAGAGGTCAGAGCTGTCAGCCCTGTGTTTAGAGGGATAAAGCACACCGGGGTTAGCCCAGGTCCACTCCTATAGTGGCTCACTTTTTATACTTTTATATTCAAGTTAAAGCCTTTTGAAGCTGTCTCGTTTACATGTAATAAGAGACTCTCCTGGTGGCATGGGTGGACAGGTGGAGAGTGGAGTTACACAGTTTTTCATCACTCCCTGTTTTTTATTATGCAAGTAAAAATATTCAGTACTGACGACATGCTTGGACAATAAAAAAAAACAAAAAACATTAAACAAATGCAATTAAAACCGTAAAATCTCACTTTTCATAACCAGTGTCCATAGAAAAACACTGAATTTGACAATATTTAATGTAGTGTTTTAGCACCAAAGTAAATGAAATGCAGATTTAAGACTGAAATGGTTTTGGTTTACCAAGCAAAGGAATAATTAAACATTTATCATTCAGCTGAACAATGCGAAATAACTGTAATGCCATACCATAGACTGTACATATAATGGACATAGCTAACATGCTAGCCTCTGCATTCCAAATAAATAGTGAGCATGGGCACGCTTATGGCTCCACATTAAAAATGATGACCACTCTCTGTACCTGCTGCTAAGGCTCGTCATTTCGTCTTAAAATGTTTGTATTAACCCGATCTACATGATCCTGGATGTTTTTAAAATTTCGCTATTGTGTCCGTAACTCAAGATATGAACATTAATAACAGACAAATCAGCTGCCTTCCCTTCCCAAGGTCGCTCCAGATAGCGTTAGCAAACGGTTTGATTGACAGAGTTGCTAGGCGCCCGCTCCCTGCCAAACCAACGGTGCAGGCGAGGACGGCGTTACCGTCAACAGCTTCACTCGCGGTTGGTCCTGGTTTGGAACTCAGCTCCAAATTTGCTCCTATAACTGATGAGCATCATTTGACTGGAGCCGAACACTATGGGTGACATCACACTCCCTTAGTCCACTTCTTTATCCAGTTCATGTGCCATACTGTGGAACATTACCCGCAAAGCAATAGCATCTCCATGGTGAGGTGACGGACCTTAGAGGATACATAGTATACGAGTTACAAAACTGCTTACCCAACTTCTATCCTTAAAATATTGCTAAACCTTTTTTGTGGGTGTTGTTTCTTCGATGAATTTTTCTGGTCCAATGTATTATGTAATGTCTGCCAATGTTTTGCTAACTTACCCGAGAAGAAATCAATACTGAGAAAACATTCACCATCCTGCCCGCTTTAACACTGATTATTCCATTATTCATGATTCTGTTTGTGTAAAAACAACAGAACGACTCACAAACTGGATCGACCACAACAATTACATGCTCCTAATTCAGACTCAAAATATGAAACACACATTGGCGGACGATACTGTTATTGATATTTTCTGACTTGAGAAACACACAGACCAAAACACGTTTGGCTCATGGGCACATTAGCACTAAAACCTTTGGAGCATGTAAGGCCTGGAGGAAACTGATTTGAAATCAAAACAAAACACAGCATCTCCTGTTCAGTTGGTTGAATCTAGTGGGTCAGAGAGCAACGAGACAGACTGTACTTAAAGACATGTTGTTCTTGTGTCTGCTGTATAGTTATAATCTATGACACCCATGGAATTACAGAATTACAACTTCTTAATAAAATGAATAAATCCAATGATTTCCACTTTAGAAAATTGCAGTTCTCAGTGGGAGCTGACATCACTGTAAACATCATCACAATAACGTTATGAAGCTGTTGGCTCCTCCTATGGATAGATGCATGTCACACTAGTGAGTAGCAGATTTTTTTTCATTTGTACCAAAATGACTACACAACGCTGCCGAAACCTACACGAATCACCGACTAAGAAAAAATTGTTTCCAATTAAAATTGGAGAAAATTGTCTCCAAATTAAAATTGGAGAACAAAGCAAGTACAGAGAAGCAGCTGTGCTGGTGGGGATTGAACGGCAATATGGCGGCTTGAAAATAAACGATTAAAGATTTTGCATGATAGATTTCCTTTAATGATAATAATAATAATAATTATAATCATAATCATAATATACATAGCACTTGTGTAGCACTTTTCATGACACTCAAAGATGCTTCACACAGTTCAAGACAAAACACAAATGAAAGAAACAGATCAAAAATGAGATGCAGGTATCTGAAGGCAGTTTTGAACAAATTGAATTGGCTGCACTGGGCAATGGAGAGGCGGGTGGCAGAGTTCTGGATGTAGTCTATTGAGGAGTTTGGAAGGTGAACCGTAAAGGTAAAAGTGGAAATGAAGTTTTCTCTTATTTTATAATACTTAATTGTGTGTCTTATACGCTCATTGTATCATTTACTGCGATCATTATTGAAGTAATAGGGTGGAACTGTTCTAAAAACATCTCCAACCTCTGGGCTTTCTCTGAGTTTCTAAACTTTTGTCATATGTAAAGTGTATTGCAATTCTTGTTTCCATGTTTACAGATTTCAGATTCTAGTTTAAAGGCAGCATTTTGAGGACATTTACCCAGTCATAATATTTAATATTTTGTTTTGAATTGTTAATCGTTATGGCAACGATGCGTTTTCCATCATCCTGAAACCCATAGATATGAGGAAATGGGCTTTGATGCAAGTTTAAACTCTACTATATCATTGTGAAATATAAAAGTCTAATATAAAAGTAACTTGTTTGTCTCCATGGAGATGATATTGCTTTGTCGGTAATGTTCAACAGCATGGCTTTAAATGTATCTATTACCATGAGACAAGCAGGTGAAGCCTCCACAGGCCAAGTTACAGGTCAGAGCTGTGGAAAGGCTAGCCAGGTCATAGTAAGTATGTTTTACGCTAAAATCTAATTGCAAGATAAGTTTAATGCCACACTGTACCATACATCTCCTTAGAGACAAACGGGTGGCAAGGTAATGACGTTTTAACATGGCTCAAAGGTCACAAGAGTCAATTTTGTGTAATATTGGACCTTTAAAGAATTAATTCAACTAAAAAAAATAGATTTCTACAATTTCTGCACTCTGTATGTGGTGCATGGCTACAGTCAATACCTCAAACAGAGATGTCCTGCAGTTCAAACTAATAGCTTAAAACTATGGTGCTAATCGTTCACCAAACACATTTTCCAAATTTCTCACATTAGTAAAATTCACATCTATAATTTGGCATGATTGTAGCTTTAGTGACCAAATTATAATTAACAGTTTTACATCCTGTATGTAGAAACACCTCCAAAGTGTGAGTGTCTGAAGCTAAAAGAGGTGGGACCACCACTGACGCTGAACTTCCTTGTGAAAACACATCAGACAGGTTGTGCATAACCAGTTTTGGTTATTGCACCTTAGTAATGTAAAATCTATTTCAGTTTGTTTGTTTTTTCAGATTCAAAAGCTCATAAAAAAAAACTAATCAGATACATACTAGCCATGCCAGAGCTGTGTGACATGGACATTACCATAGAAGAATTGTGAGGGCCACTGTATTAACAAAACGTAATGTCCTTCAACAGAACCAACCAAATAAGATGAAAACTGCAAAAGAGAGCAGAAGAATCTATTCTGAAAACATCCATTATATTATGAAAGCAAACAAAACTGAAGGGGCCTTTTAGATGAATATAGCCTAGACAAATGTTGGTGGTTTCATTCCCTCTTTTTAGTCCTGTACTGTTGTTGTGTCCTTGGTTAAGATTGATCACATTTGTTCATCCCATTCACATTAGTGTGAATGGGATCTTTGTTGTAAAATATATTTATCCTATTATATTTCTGTACATTTTGGACACGCAAGATATATTTATCCTGTCACTTTTTGATCTAGAACATGTCCAGAGAAATGTGTAATGTAATTGTACCAGAGCTGTGTCATGTTGATTTATTCACAATTCAAAAAAACAAATAACACAATAGGCTCTGTGCCAAGCCCCGGGGCCTAAACATGACCGCCCATTGAAGTCAATAACGTCGTGCTCAATGGCTCAACGGGGCGGCCGTGAAGGCGGCAAGGGAGTAATAAATAAATAATAAATAATGACTACAAATCTTTCTGCTTCCAGGAGGTGCTGAACCATGTTCTAAACCTGTGGCTCGTTCACATCGCTCACATGCTCGTTCATGACGTGCCACGTGACCGCTCCAACCAATCAGCATTTGAGCGTAGCTAGAGCGAACATAAAGCATAGCTGAAGCTAATAATTAAAAAGTGGGTTTTAAGACAACAGATGGATTTTGAGCTGAGAAAAAGTTTATGATCTGAAAATAGGTAAAAATCACCACAAAATTCAACTTTCGTGAAAGTTGTAGGTCCCTGTCAGTCACTGTCAGCCGAACAGTTCAGTTTGCAGTGTTGTTTTAATATTTATTATGCCTTAAAATCAGAACTAGCATTAGCAGTGGAACACAAACATGTGTCTTTCTAAACACAGAAGTGTCCTCCGGTGAAGTATTCATTTGATTTGTGTAGTGTGTAACATGTTGTCAGTGACATCCACCAGCAGCTCCCTGTCCACTGCCTTATCTTTAAATATTTATTAATTTTAGCAGTTTAGCATGACTTGACAAAAACCTCATGAAGATAAAATTGGACAGGAAGTAGTGATGCTAACAGTGAGGTTTAAATTTAAATTGGAGAGAACAAAGGAAAGATTTGAGCCACTACAATGGCATTAAAAGCCCCTTGTTCACATTTTTGTTTTGGTTCTTAATACTGTTATCTTTATATTGCTTTTGTCAAGCAGAAAATATATATTTCAATATTTATTTTAGCTATGAAAAATTCCATTGCTTTGCTTCCTGGAACACATAAAGACTTGTTCCTTGTGGTTCTGGGAGTGACAAAAATAACTGAAATATACGTACGTTTAGTTAAAGTTTTAGTCCTCATGATTATCTTTCATTTTATTTATTTAGTTTTAGTCAGCAAAAATATGACCAAAATATATTAGACAACAAAATTAGCATGGTATTAGAGTCCATTCACACCTGCCTTTTCAAAGCTGCTGTATATTTTCCCTTTGGCCAGCGGTCAAAGATAACAGCTGTGAAGTTTGCAGGTTCACTGATCTCTCCTGGTCTCTGGCAGCGAGGCTTTTCCATTGGGATACCATCATAATTACAAATGTTTCAGGTCATGTCCAGAACGTACACATAAGGGAGAGGCTTGATAAAGACGAATTACATCCAGTATTAGTTTGCGCAACTTTCTTTTAACTAAACGAAGTGACAGAATAACCCCAGAGGTGAGGAAATAATGGCTGCCCAAGGGGGATGGGCACTTTTGTTTTTCCGGTAAAAAAGACAATTAGACAATTCTACACAGAGGCGTTCGGCGCTCTCATCACTTGTCACTGCTTCATTGTGTTCCCATTAAGAGTTGAAACATGCCCTCTGGCCACGAGGCAGTTTGCGCTCTCCCTCTCATTTGGAGTCCCAGCCTGGCCACTGCTCCCTGGATATTTTCAACATGGCCCCCGGTGATGCAGGCTAGTGACCCATTAGGGAGTGCTTTGTTCACCAAACTATCAGCTTAACTTGCATCAGTGACTTTTTAAGGCCCGAGGCGATTGGCACTGGCTCATCTGTCCTTCCACTAAAGACTGAACCAAAATATGGTAATCAGAAGTGTGAAACATTCTGAATAGTTTTGAGTAACCTTGCAGACCTGGAGTAGATAGTCTCTTTCACTATTTATACCTTTTAGTTATAGCATATTTCAATGTCCATGGCCACTCAACATCAAAGGACAAATCGCTCATTTACTTACAAGCACTCAAAACACAGTAGAGCGTGAAGTGTCTTGCCCAAGGATACAGAACTGTAAGTGCACTGGAGGGAGAGATGTCAGACATTCACACATACACGCACATTCTGGTTACTTATTTTTGGTTGTGGTTCAGTAAT
Source organism: Periophthalmus modestus (assembly GCA_019594935.1). Classification (NCBI taxonomy): domain Eukaryota; kingdom Metazoa; phylum Chordata; class Actinopteri; order Gobiiformes; family Gobiidae; genus Periophthalmus; species Periophthalmus modestus. The sequence continues at coordinate 5,402,971 of JAIEZT010001214.1, read as the reverse complement.
GAAATAATCATTACTGGACAGTTTGGTGGTTGATGGGTGACTAATGGGCTTCTTCGTTTCACATGTACCACTAAAATACACAATATTGAATACCGGTCTCTGCCTCAAGTGGAGGAGTGCAAGTATCTCAGTGTCTTATTCATGAGTCAGGGAAGGATGGAGCGTGAAATTTACCAATCAATCTACGCTTTCGCCCTCTTCTATGGTCATGAGCGTTGGGTAATGACCGAAAGGACAACATTGCGGATACAAGCGGTTGAAATGAGCTTCTTCTGTAGGGTGGTTGGGCACTCCCTTAGATATAGGGGGGAAGAGGCTCTGGGGAAGACCCACAACACGCTGGAGGGACTATGTCTCTCGGCTGTCCTGGGAACGCCTTGAGGGGCCCACTGAAGGAGCTGGAGGAAGTGTCTGGGGTGAGGAAAGACCTGGAGTCCCTGCTTAGACTGCTACCCCCGCAACCTGGCCCTCGACAACCGTAAGAAAAAGGATGGATGGACTATAGCTGACATGTAACACTAGAGGTGTTACCAAAAAGAAAAAAGAAAAACCTGAGCTGTTTAACTTATATTGGAGGTCTTTTCTTGCACATGTTGTCTGTTTCTACTGGATGTAATCTGTCAAATCCAATGACGACAAAATGGTAGCTGTGCAGTTTTCTACAAATTACCACAGCACACATCTGTCAAGATGTATATATTCACTTTTATTTATTTAATTATTTCACAGCCACTTAAAGAAATGCTCTAGTTTCCACACAAATGTACATGTATTTATTTTTCTCTGCGGAGGATCCAACACTTGTAAATTTGCCAACTAGTATTATTTTCGGTTGCGTTCTTTGTGCTAGTCCAAAGCCTGGATAAGTCATTTGGTCAAATGCATCTACAATAAAAAATACTGCTACTACTACCTACTACCACAGGACCATTCACATAGACAGTGGCGCCGTCTTTTCTGATTCACTTGAAGAAAAACAAAAACACAACTCTACCCATGCCAATCCATCTTCCTCAAGTTTTACTATCACCACTACTCCTATCGCTACTACTACTACCACTAATACTACTGCTATTACTACTACTGCTGTTACTACTGCTACTACTACTACTATTACTACTTCTGCCACTACCACTGCTGTTACTACTACTACTGTAACCGATAAACATCTCTGCAAATACGAGGCAATTTATTAAAAAAGAGAATAAATAAGTTGCTCTTGACTCCCTCTTGTGGCATAGTAATACATTGCCACAAGAGGGAGTCATGTGGCAATCAGACGAAACCTGATTTTACTTGTATGTCTCGTTTAAATATGTTTATTTTTAAACCTTGAAATATATCTACTCCCACTGACCACTGATCACATTGTACTTTTATACTGCCACTGTTTATACATGAAGCCAAACAAATGTCCCACCACTGGTTGTTATATTTGCAAATGCATTAGTTGGCAGGTTATCCATTTCGCTCAAATATTTCCCTGCCACATAAAAATATATTGGTCTGAGCATTGTAAAGCCCATATGTACACTAAAGCTGATACCACCAGACATTGCATTTTGTCCAAGCAGCATGTCTAGTGTCTGCTCTCTCCCCATAGTAACAGGCAAAAGGGCAAAGGTCGGCGCATATAATAATTACACATTACACTATTGATTGGCTTATGGAAATATTTTGATCCTTGTCCGTGTCTGCTCATGAATCAGTATGCTGGAGGGCGGTAAAGAGTCCATGTTAACATGATAGGTCAGACTGCTCATTTTACTAAAACATAGTAAACATCATTAGATTTAAGATTTTCTAAAAAATCATGTCCATTTTGTTTTTTATTGGTAAAGTAGATAATTTTACTTCCTGGTTTGACATGAGCAGCAGATGTGATTTTCATAACTGTTACCTATCAACCATAATGAAAACAAGGACCCAAGCCTGTTTAAGTTATATAATAGTTATGACTAGATTAGTGAAAATGAATTGCCTGGCAAATCCAGACTGATATCTCTGTATTTTTTTTATTCAGATTGATATCAGTCTGGTCCCCACATACTCTGTTGCCTCAAATGTGATCGTCCAATCACATTTGTTTTTTTGCAGTGATGCATGTGAAAGTAAGGAGCTCATTGGTCACTTATGATGTGCAAATAAAATAAAATTTCTCTCATCTCAGATTAACAGAGTTAAGAGCTTCGCCCATTAAATCTGCAGAAATCCATGATGTTGTTCAGCCCCCTGTGATATTTTTTTCCTTTATTTTTTCTGATAGGATAGGACCAAGCATGTCCCTGATTGGCTAATCCACCTGTCAATGACGCCCACCTGAAAATGGGGATATTTGTATATTGTGACTAAACTCACATCTTTGTAAAGTATTGAAGAAATGTGCATTGTGGATCCCTGGTGACCAAAATAAATGAAAACATTTTTATTTTGTTAAAGCAATGTTCAAATGCCTTTCTTGCATATAAACTGTCCCTGTATTTTAGATGAAATTTTCAGTGGTTATCACAAAGTTTCAGAACTCGATTTAGAATTCTTGTATTTTTCTTTTCAACTTTTTTTCCCCCACAAACAGGCACCGGACTGATGTAAAACTATGATAAATGTTTACCACAGAAACTATCCCACCAAACCAAGTAATAATTCGCCCCTCCCTCTCTCAGCCCGCTGCAGAAATCCTCATTCACACATTCATCACATCCAGACTCTCTGCCCGCCTCCTCACCCACACCCACTCCAAAGTCCACATTAACCCTGTCCTCAAACAACTCCACTGGCTCCCCGTACAACACCACATCCAATACAAGGTGCTCCTCATCCCCTACAAGTCCCTCCATAACCTGACCCCTCCCTATCTCACCCACCTCCTCCATCAGCACAGTCCCACCCGCCAACTCAGATCAGCCGACGCCAGCCTCCTCGCTCCCCTCATCAGGCCAAAGCACCGAACCTTGGGGGACCGCCCGCCCTCTGGAACTCACTCCCACAATCCATCAGGAACTTGGACTCACTGCAGCACTCCAAATCACTACTAAAAACTCACCTGTTCAATCTGGCATTCTCCCCATGATTTCCACCACTGTCTTCTTCTACTTTCCCAATCGCAATCCCCAGAAACACAATTTGTTCCAGACTTCTTGCGGGTGACATTTGTATGTAAAGCCATGTCTCACAATAGCACATAATTCTTATTTTCCATTTATTCTGGTTAACTTACTCCATGTTTAACTGTAACAATCTCAACCATCACTTTTTCAATTATCTTGATTATCAGTATACAAGAACAAATCAGCTACTCAGTAAATTGTTTTTACTGAATAGGTAATAAACAACACATTTTTTCCGGATAAACTTCCATCTAAAGCAATCTAAACGCATAATTACAACATTATAATTGCTTCAACGTTGAGTGCCGCAAACTTAAGTGCATAGCAACGCCTCTATCAGTTTGTACTGTGAAGTTGTGCCACAGCTTTACATTAAGACACCTCCGATTGCAGTCAAAAAATAGCCTCTAATGACTTTGACTCACAGCGAGATAATGCTGGTTCAGTGGGGCATGGTTTGTGTTTCCGTCAGCGCCGAGATGTCAGTGAAGGCACCACGGCGCTCCCTCTCAGCTGCAGGTAAATTGGTAATTAGTATCTTGTCTGTTTATCTCCCCCACTCAATGCTGCAATGGCTGTACCAGTGTTAATACAGTAGGCTGAGTGCCCCACACAAATGATCTTTGTATCTAAGGGTGTTTTCATATTACTGTGTGAAGCAGCCCCAGTGCACACTAGATTTTGTTCTATTTACTTCACTGTTGGGTCATGTTGCTTTCATGTACATGCCGGGCGATTCGGATGGGTGATTTCTTCAAGGGCGGTACTCATTCACCTGACCTGTGTGACTTCATGTGCTTTTGCTGAGAGAACACACTCTGTATTTGTTTGTGACTCAGTATTTTGAGCAGAAACTTTATTTACCAATAGGAGTTATGCCAACCATAATGTCCACTTAAAAAAATATTTTACAATCTATCTTATTTGTTGTGAACTACTTTTACTTTCACCAATCAACACCCCTGATGTAACACCTTGGGTTATTTACACTTCCATTTCTCCAACTTGAGCAAACAACTTGGTGCAACTACGATTTATCTGATACATGAAAGCAGCATAAGTCCTTGTTAATGCCACAGACTGTATACAGAAGTGGACTAAGTGAGTGTGACGTCACCCATAGCGTCGGCTCCAGTCAAACGAAGCTCATCGAGGCTAGCAGTTATAGGGGCGAATTTGGAGCCAAGTTCCATATTTAGAATTCCGACCGCGAGTATCATAGCAAGAGCCAATCTGGAGCGAGGCTGTTGAAAGTAACACCCCTTTCGCGCCTTGGTTTAGCAGGAAGCGGGCGCTTAGCAAGTCTGTCAATTAAACCTGCGCTTAATGCTAGCAGGAGCAACCTCTGGGAAAGAAGGCCGCTGATTTGTCTGTTATTAATGTTAATATCTTGTGTTTTAGGACACAATAGCAAAATAAAAATAACAGGATCATGTAGAGTGGGTTAATATGAACATTTTGAGACCAAAATGACAAGCCTGACAGCAGCAGTTACAGAAAGAGGGGCGACAGTTTTTCCAATACAAAGTGGATTGGAACCAATTTAATTTAGTCAATTTAGCTCACTTCCTATTTGAAACACAGTGGCTAGCAGCTTAGCTATGTCCATATATAAATACAGTCTATGGTTAACATGCACAGTTTATCATTCATCCCAAACACCACCATGAATCTCTGACTAGCCGAGGTCCTTCACTTTCACACTCCACCTGCCCCGCTCCAGAGTGGGACATGAAGCCCTTCAAGACACCTCTAAAGCGGTGGCCATTTCTGTTAAAAATCAATACATAAAAATGATGTGAAAATGGGTGAGCACAGGGTCACAGGTGTAGATGAAAACAGGAATTTTCAGAACAATACTGCCTCCAATGCAGGACAAGATTACCATGCCTGAATTACTCAAAACTTTGACTGAAAAACGTAAAGCTTAAGGAGGGAGGCTGTAGCCTGGGAACCCCAACAAAACAAGGTAGTGGGGGGTAGTGTTTGTCTGTCTGTCTGATTATTATCTCCAAAAGCAAACGTGTCAGCCGTTCAGGTTTGAAAATAAAGCTAAAAAAAACTGATTCATAAAGGTATACATGCTTGAATAATCTAATAGTAGGACGGGGTTGTAGTAGTAGTAGCTCATATTTTTGATGGTCTGTCTAAACCTGGTGACATATGTAAATGCTTTCCCTGAGCGCACATGTCCCTATGCTCCTCAAGACAATGTTCCCTGTTAGAATTTACTGACAGCACATCTCGTTTCATTTCAGTGCGTGTCCCGGCTGTCCCCTCCTGACCCTGAAAATGATTGGCTCCGCAATCGTAAATGACATCTCCATTGCTTTAATCCTGCAGAGTGGGAGTGACCGCAGAGAGAGGGGGGCCAAAGGGTCTGTGAGAAGGAAACGAAGGATATAAAAAATATATAATAATCAAAGTAAAGGTTTTATCAGATAGGCACACCTCCTCTGAAATGTATGTACAAACAACTATAGCATATGGACCAGGAGGAATGTACAGGAATTTCTACAGGTTTTGGATGAGTAGCCATTCGGGACTGACAAAAACCTGTAGGGGTAGTTCAGTGAGTTTCATCTGGTCTTCTGATAATGTATTTAAATAGATTCTTTTTCAGACCAAGGTTTAGTTTGTTTTCATGCCCGACAGTTTCGATTGCTCACTAGCAGCCTTCCTCAGAGTGATAAATCTGAGTGATCCACATCGTAATCCACAATATGGAAACGTGCCCACGGGACTTTAAACCTGGATGAGGGAGCCTTTTTACTCTCACACACCAGGGATACTGTTTGGTGGTTAAAATCCTGCTCTCGACATAAGCATCATTGGTTGAGCAGTCAGATCCACTGATCCACAGGTTGGAGGTGCAATTCTAGCTCCCACAGATGAATGGTGTGTATCCTTGGGCAAGAAACTTAACCCACCTTGACCCCAGTGTCTGTGTACACTGGTGTATGAAAGTGTGTGAGTGATTCCTTGATTTAAAGTGCTTTGGGTGCTTTTAAGGTTGAAAAGGGCTATATAAAAATGTGACCATTTGCCATAAACCAGGTTAACACATTTGTAATCTAACAGCACATTTCATCATATTCTGACCTGACCTCCACTACTGCAGATTTAGGATATTGTGACGTCACGTGAACACAACCTATTGAAAACATGTTTTCAGTATATGTTCATATATTTAAGAGAATCAAAAAAGCAATACTTGGAAAAAAAAAAAAAAAAATCTAGAATTTGTTACTTATTTTTTGAAAATTGATGATAATTTTACTTATTCATATAGGAACATTTCATGCAGCATAAAAAAAAAAAGCTGTTATTGTGCCTTATTGCAATATTTTGTACTGCTTTATTCCAATACTGGTGGTTACTGGCATCCATAGCTCTGGAGAGTCTTAAAATTGTCTCCATTTTGTTTCCAAAATGAAATTCAATGAAAAAGAAAAATCCAATTTCAATCTCAGCCTTTTGACTGAATTGCCTAACCACATTTTACCCATGGAACAAATATGTGAGTGACGTTTCATTCTGGTTTGGCTTCTTGTTGAAAAGTGAACTCCGTAAATATTAGTTTTTAATTATTTTCCATTTGTGTTCCTTTATGCTCCTAGTCTTGTTTTGGCTTCGCTCCTCTGCCTCTTTGACAGAATACTGGCATGCTTTCAGGCCTTACAAATCCACACTGGTATTTTTAGCTTTTAATTGCAGTGAAATCAGGAGATGCCGTACCTTCTCAAATTGCTTTAGTAAATGCTGCCATCTTTCCTTACTCGCACTTCAACTATCAGGCACAAGATGAAATTACAAAACATCGAAAAGGCAATTCACAACACTGCTGTTTGTAATTTGCATAAAAAGTGTAAAAGAGATCATGCCTTTGCCAAATTGCTCTTGAAGATGTGGGGTAAGTTTGGGGAGGAGAGATCTGACTTTGATTACAATCCCTTCATGATCTATTAGACAAGGGCCTAATCAGTTCTTTTCATTTGCTCTGCTTCTTGTATTGACTTGAACACTCCCCTCCACCCCCCTCCCCTCCTCACAGGTGCAACTTTGGGGTAACCTAGACACACTGCTGCATCTTGAGTACTCCTGACAGAATTTAAATATGGTTTGACAGTTGCTAGTTTTGCTCAGAATTATCAGATTCTTACAGAAGACTGCTATGTAGTTCTAATCTCTGACACTTGTGGATCATTATGTTATAATTTGCAGATTTTACATTGTAATTTTAACCTAAAACAACTTAATAACAGAAACTAGTCCGCTGCTTTCTGCATTAGAAAACCCAATGCCAATGGAACTGATGTCGCTGTCATTATAACAAAGAGCTGTGAAGTTGTCGGCTCCTCCTATGGATAGCTGCAGATCACACTAGTGAGCAGCCACTTTATTTTTTCATCCATACTAAAATGTCTACTCAATAATGCCAAATCCTACATGTATCATCGACTAAGCGAATAAAATGAAATAAAACAAACTAAGTGCAGAGCAGTGGGCATATACCGGTAGCGGTAAATGAGAAGGGGAAGCAAGTATAACATAGTTAAAAGCTCAGAAGAGTCGATTTTGCAGAATGGGTCTGCTTTAAAGGTGCACTATGTAACATTTTGAGTGGGTCTGCTAACTGCTTGTGTATATAGATTTTGTAAATTTACCTGTAACGTTCCATAGTATGCATTAACACATTAACATCTTGCATTTATGCAATAACATATTTTTATTGCTTTTGAAAAACAGACATACATATATGTGAGCTGGCTTGCCTCTCTACATATCTGACCTATAACTTCGCCTGGTGACATCACCTGCTTGCCTTCATAGAGATTCATTTAATGACATACTGTGGGAATGTTTTTAATTTTCTTTTTAATTGAAAATAAAGTGATTAAATTTTTTTATACCAATTTGTTTATATATTTTTCAATGGTAAATGGTCACATTTTTTATGAGGGCGAAGTGTCTTGCCCAAAGAAACAACAACAGGATTCATGTGTGGGAACTAGAATCACACTGTGAACCTATGGATCAGTGAATCTGATCGCTCAACTAATGATGTTTTTATGTCGAGAGCAGGTTTTAAACCGGCAACCTTCGAATCAGTGAACAAACAGACACTCTACCAAATGAGTTACTGTCGCCCCTTTTAATCAAATACACACTCTTATTTGCATGGCTCAAGTGTCATGCTCACGGAATTTGTAACAATTTAATTTCCTGAAAAGAATGATGGAAAAAAAAAGAGATAACTCTAACTATATATGAATGTGCAGTCTGTATGCATCAGTGCATTGGCACGTTGGCTGTTTTGTAAATTATGTAAGTAACATTGAGACCATTCCATCTTCCAAGTGCTCTTGATGATACAGGGTTAGTTTTAGTGATGGGACTTTTGGCTCCTTTATGGGATCCGAATCTTTTTGATGTGTTCATTTCAAAGAATTCTTATACTATTTATTTATATGACAAAGGCCAGTGTGAGAACTCATTTTAACAACAAACTAACCAATGAGAGAAATGACCAAGGCTCAAGTCTGCTTAAAATGGATCAAACTGAGAGTAGGAGTGTGTTTATTCTTTAATAATAATCTTAAAACTAACTGTTAATATCATTCCAAATATGTTTTCTGTGCACTAAGTTGTCACATGTGTTGCCTGCTCTGCTTCTGCATTGATTCTTGTGTAAAATTCTTCTCTTTAAAAAAATTGATCCAGATCCAACCATTCACGTTAAGGAACCGTTCAAAAGAGCTGGCTTGTTCATGAATGTCACATCACTAGCTAAATGATGACAATATGTTTATCTGGGGAACAGTGCATTAGTAGTATAGTAGATAGTCATGTACTTCACTTCACTCTTTTTCCAAATAAACAAATGTAATCTTTCATTACAACCCCTGTGCAATCCATTAGACAAAAGGGCGTAATCACTTCTTTTCATTCACTCCGCTTCTCGTATTGACTTGGACACGTGCCCCACCTCTCCCTCCTCCGCCCCCCTCCTTCCTTGCAGGTGTTACTCTCAGGGGTAACCTAAACTACATTTCCTCCTTTGCACCTCACGTCCGACGCTGCAACTCCACAAATCCATACAAGATTAGAGAGGCTCACCACCAGTGGCTGCGGACAATCACTTTTTACACAGATTAAAAGAGATCAATGCTGCCAGTGTCTGTTATTTCCATTCCTGTTGGTTAAAAGTCGTTTGCGTGCCGTTGTCGTGTCCACGGAGAGTAATTGGAGAATGGTGATGCATTTGACACATTGGGTTTCTATTGATTTAAGGCTGTGCACACAAATGCGGCTAATGACTGACTATGTGACATTTAAGGAAAAATAGACTAAATAAGAAAATACTGTATTTTTATGTCATTATTTGTGTCAGTGGAACAACTTCATAATCGTGCATTGTCTAAAAAAGCAGTTTGAATGTTATTTTGTTGGTTGAATAAAAGTAAAGGACAGTTAATAGATTTTTTTTTTCAGTCCAAGGTTTAGTTTGTTTTCATACCTTAGAGTTTTGAATGCTCACTAGTGGTTTTCCGCAAAGTGGTCAGGTGATGTTGCTCTTACGTGTCCGGTCAGCTGATTTAAACAGGTTCGACTCTTTCAGGACAGTATCGTAGATGTGCAAGAGTAAAAAGTCCACCCTTGTCCTGATTTGTAGCAGATGGCACTGTCATCCTGCCTGGACTGGTAAGAAGACAGCGCCATCTGCAGCCTGACTTCTTCAGGACAGTATCCCAGGTATGTGAGAGGAACAAGGCCCCCCTCGTCCTGGTTTATAGCAGGTGGTGCTGTCGTCCTGCCTCCAGTGGTAGGACAACAGCGGCATCTGCAGTCTGACTTTTTTATGACAGTATCGTAGGTGTGTGAGAGTAAAAGGATGCCACTTGTCCTGGTTTGTTGCAGATGGCGCCGTTGTCCTGCCTCCACTGATAAGAAGACAGCACCAAAACCTGTTTAAATCAGCTAACTGGACATGTCACAGCAACAATCAATTCAGTTGTTTCTGTTGAGCATAATCTAAACTTTTTTACTTTTAACTCTTTAAGTATCATTTTAAACAGGTACTCTGATACTTTTACTTAAGTCATTTTTTTTTCATAAGATACTTTTGCTTGAGTAACCAAATTGAGTATTTCTTCCACCACTGGATCCTATTATTGCAGAAAAGAACCATTGGTTACTGGTGAAGGTATGAGCTCACCATGTGGTTCTTGTTATTTTGATTTTTGATTGAAAATTGTCATGAAACGCCTGATTATACAATTCACAAATCAAACATGACTGGACAAACATGATTAACGTGATGGATGAAATAAAAATAAATGCCATTAATTTATCAGTATTCAGAGGTCCTTACAGATAGACACTGTGACTGCAAATGCTGCGATGTAAAACTAGGATCCCATAGTCCTAGTTTTACTGGAAACATAAAAATAACAAATGCGGTTTTTTTTGGTTTTTTTACTGTGCACAATAAGGTGACAAAAAACTGGGGTAATATTCAAAATCAAAAATTAGCAATTTTCTAGTTGTATCAACATTAACTAATCAGCTGACAATAATCAATTTCAGCTTTGTGAGAAAAAAAAAAAAAAAAAAAACCTCCAGTGGTTAATTTTTTCAGTTTGTTATGAGCAATTGTTTTGTTTCTGCATAATTAGGAGAATTTCATTATGAGATCCAATTAGAGCAGGTCAAGTGGCTGCACCCAGTCTTCTCCCTAGTCTTTTATTTTTTTTCTTTGTTTAATTTATTTCTTGGTTGGATCTTTTGTAGTGTTTCTTCGTGGCTCAAGGCCATATCATCACACAGTATTTTTAGGTCGACACTCCACAAGCACATTGACTAAATTAATTAGTTATTTCTTTACAAGATCCACACACAAAGGTTCATACTCATTTCCCAAAAATATCTTCTCTTTCAAAGCAATTAAAACAGTCCCAGCACATTACAGATGTACACAAATAAAACACTTGACATTAATGATCCATTACCTGCCATTTCAAATTGAGATCCAAACACTTTGAAGAAGCAGCGTTTCATCTTTCATGAGAGTATCCTGCATATGAGCTCACAAAATATCACTGGAAAAAGTCCATGCAATTCTGATTACAAACTTAAAGAAGACCCATATTGTTATAATCTATGGCACCCATTGATAATTATGTCATCATTTGCACATTTTAAATTGAAATATTCATCTAAAACAACTTTGTTAAAAGAGAAAAAAAAAAAACAAGTTTGCTGACTTCCACCTTACAAAACTGCCAATGGGAGCTGATGTCACCGTAAACGTCATCGCAACAAACAGTCAGCACCTTTGATGGACGGCTGCAGATCACGCTTTTTTTTTTTTTTTTCATTTGTCCCAAAATAACTACACAACCCTGCCAAATCCTGGGTGTATCACCAATTAAAATAATAGAATCGGTGATAAAAGTACAGAGCAAGGGGCGTATGCTGATGGCAGTGAAAACAGGGATTGATCGCAATATGGTGCCTTGGAAATAAGCGTTTAAATATTACTCAAACATGCATGAATCACTCCGAATACAACTTTGGGTGAGTAAATGGTGAGGGAAAACAACTATAACCTAGCTAAAAGCTCTGAAAAGTCGATTTTGCATAATGGGTCTGCTTTAAATCACTGAAGTAGTCAAAGTCAATAGCCTTGTCAAGTACAGAGGCAATTGAGGAATGAGAAAAGGATTTACACAAAAAAAACCCAACATGTTTATTATGAAAATTTGAATCATGTCAAAAGTATCTATCAGAACAGAAGATGCATTTATATACCAACCCACTAATAATTTGCTTTGGACTGTTATAAAACAAACTGTTAAACATTTGTGGAATCCAAGCATAATGACCAGGACCATTTACCCCAGGACCTCATAAACACTGCCATTTGACAATCTTTAGACCTGAGCTCCTTTTCCTGTTGGATTTTTAGGAGGACGGGCTGTTACCCAAATCAAAAATCAATACGAGGTTATTTTGGGAACATTCCTGTTGGCAAAAAATAGCTGAGAGCCAGGCGAGCTGCACCACGGAGCTAGCTTGCTTTGATCGATAGGTTAGTGAATTATGCATGGTGTATCCGGGTAGGGAAGGCACCGGCAGAAGACTCTTGTACCTTTGACACCACTTTTAATTCCTCACATATATGTGCGGCGATGTGTTCTGCTCCTTTTAAGTGCTCTGATATCTTTATTCATGAAGCGCTGTTGCTATCACGTGTGACTCATGGCTCAGGACTGCCGGAGTCTTGTGTTTGATGGAAGCCCACACTGAAGATAAGGAGGAGGGAGACATACAAAGCTCTGTCATCATCAGCCAATTATAATTCAGTGTTTTTCTGCACTGAATTTCTCCCAGTTATGAGCTAAGAGTTTGGTCAGGAGTATCACCTGAAGAATGGGGATTAGCTCATATGTAGCTCACAGTAACTCAGATGGTTTGTCCACTGATCCAAAAGTTGGTGGTTTGAATCCCACTCCAAACATAAACATCATTGGCTGAGTAGTGAGATCCACTGACACAGAGACGAACGTGTGTGTGAATGGGTGAGTGGTTTGTTAATATATTGTGCTTTGAGTGCCTTGACGGTGGAAAAGAGCTTCATAAAAATGTGACCATTTACCAAGAATGTAAAATGTAAAATATATTTAATAATGCCAAAAAGAACATGCTGAGATGAGTGATAACCTCATTCATACAACTCATATAACTTAATTCTTGCTATAAATGTGGTAGTGTTGGTTAGATTTGCTTAGCCCCTACATAATTCCCTTGATGTTTTGATCCACCTTTAAGACTGCTGGTTAGTTAGCTGGTTTGTTATGGATTGACAACTAATTAGATTTTAGCTTTACATTCCATTTTCGCTGCACAATTGGTCATGAACATAGCCTATAGCTGTTTTAAGCCTTTGAACATCAAATGAGTTCTGCTGCCTTCTGAGAAATAGTATTTTTCCAACAAAATGTAGCCTGTGATGCAGAAACAAAATAACACTGTATAATTGCTCATGTTCAATTCAGTGTATTTTGTAATATCACAACCGTGGTCACCTCACAGGGCTTCACAAAACTGTTCGTAAAAAAACATAAAACAGACACTGCCCAATAAAAGGAGACTAAATAATATTCACAGGAAACATGCAAATGGATCACTCTCTCAGAGCGCCCCCTGCCCTTAGACCCTCCTTCTCGCCAATGAAAAACAGTGGGAAAAAGACAAACCTTGGGGAGAACCACAGTGAAGGAGAGATCCACTCCCATGGACAGGCAGGCTGCAGATGTGTCCAGGACTAACTGATCCATTTGCACAAAGAGTTCACGTCTGTAGGTGGCTCCTCTTAGATCTGATTTGGAACATAAGCATCATTACCAGCTGTTCTCAACCTGTGTAGCTCCCTCTGCAGTTAAAATATTTGCTGAATTTTGTCCTCCTTTGGATTAGTCCTTGTTTACAACTAGTATAACAGTTGCACAGTCCCTTTAAACCTGGTTTAGATTTGGTAGTGCTCAGAAGCCAACCTATTGTGCTTGTGCCTGCTATATAGTAATCTAAGACATCCATGGAGTACTATGTTATAATCTGCACATTTTAAATCATAATATTCATCTAAAACAACTTAGTAAAAGAAGCAAGTCAGCTGAATTATGTGAATACTGCAGTGCCCAATGGGAGTTTATGTAGCACCATAGAGAGTTAACTACAGGGGAATAACAGGTAAGTGTAATTCACTGGTCCTTTGAACCAGTGAATTTCAGTTAGGTTCGACTACTGGAGCAATTGTTGGGAGAACCGGAGTAAAAAGAACCACAGACCAGAGAAATAAGTTTAAATTGCTGGCTTATAATGAACAGTTTTTTGTTTTTTTTTAAATAGGACATTAACTTAACATCAATTACTTGAACCCTTTTTACTTTATATCTTCCTTTTGACTTTAGTCAAACTTTAGTTTTAGGTTTCTAGAATAATGGATTGCAGCTCTTTTAATTAGTTCTAGTTCAAATTATCTCTTATCTACTGAATTATTAAGTAAACTCTAATTTAAATCACATATAGTTCTTTTCAAATTCTGTTCAAAGTTATCCTTAAGTCAAGAATAATTTTCATTGTAAAATACCTTTTTACAACGGTTCGATATGGTCGATCAAATAAAAAGGTAAAGTTGTACAAAACTAGAATTAATTCAGCAAAAGGCTGAATCACTCTGTATTGCACAGAATAAAGTCTCTTTCCTCTATCTGTGAATCCTGAGCCCACTGCCTTTGTGCAGGAGTGTGGGTAAATCCTACCAGTTCCAATGAAAACTCTGCAGTGTCCAGTAAAAAGAGGTTGGTTCCTGGCGCATGCGCAGCACATAAGGTCCGTGGGCAGCTGGCCATCTTGTTTCACACAGGTGGTTCTCAAAATTCTTGTTTAGCTGGATTCCTTCAAAGCCTATCCTAAACAACATAAAATATGCACAAAAATACATTGCTAGATGGTGTAAAAATAAAGAAAATTGTCATTTGCGGTCTAAATTGGTTCTTGCTAAGAACATCCCGTCGCCAAAATGGCAGACGCGACAGGGACAAGTCTGAGCAATGAACTTGCAAAGCTTGTCACTTTTTAGCTTTAAATGTTCCGTGGGTTTCACCAGTAACAATAAAACATATGAATTCACTTTTTTTTTTTACATCGCATTTGCATGTAAAGATAGTTACATTGCACAAAATAAAATAAAATAAATTTTCCACTCACCAAGTCCCATTCATCACATAAACAAACGTTTCCACACAGGGACAGGTTGGAAAAACAAAAATATCCTCTTTTCAAGTTTTTAGCGTAGAAAAATAACTTATGTCAACTTTAGACTTGTTTTTGACTCTCCTTCTCTCCTTTCTGCAGCACCTCTGTGTGTTGTCTGCATATCTCACTCCTCTAGCGCGGGAAAAAAACAAAACAATCCGGTTGGCTCCAGCTAGTCACGTGGGTTCACGCAGCTACATGAATTTCACAATAAAAGTCTTCAGACGTTTCAAAATGTAATAAACAGATGTATTCACGCATTTTTAACCTTGTAAACATACTTTTGCATAAAATAAAGTATTATAGATGTTTTTAAATAAATGTTAACCGTATTCACATATGTATTGACTTTTTAATCAAAGCATTTATTACTGTTTTTTATCAACATGCTTTCACTTTGAAGATCACTATGTTAACCCAGGTTATATTTGCATCCCTATAAACATCATCACAACAAAAAGCTGCACCTCAGATGGATAGCTGCAGATCATGCTAGAAGCAGATTTTGTTTGTGTGCCAAAATGACTACGCAACACTGCCGAATCCTGCGCGTATCACAGATTAAGAAATTAAAACTGGAGAACAAAGTAAGTACGTGAAAATGAGGACTGATCAGCAATATGGCGTCTTGAAAGTAAGTGATTAAAGATTGCTAAAACACGCACGAATCACTCCAAAAGTAACTGCAAGAGGGTAAATGAGAAAGGGAAACAACTATAACATGGTTAAAAGCTATGAAAAGTCAATTTTGCGGAATAGGTCTGCTTTAACAAGATGGGAACAACAGATTGACACACAAGATGTAGGCCACATTCAGAGTCATTTCAGCAAAATGTGATTAGCAAAATTAGCAAGTTACTGTAGAAAACCAGTAGCTGCAGAATAAGAACTTGCATTAGACAGCACTGCCTTAGCTGCGTACAAAGAGACACGTTTGGTCTGCGTGTCTCTTACTTTGACATGTGCTCTGGAGCTTTAAGTATCATCGCAAAGCTCATGACACATTGAACAGAAGTAACAACTCTGCCCTTGTCTCTTTTTAGACAGCAACTAGCATACACATCACAATGATCCTTCAAAATGTCTTGCCTTAATACGTGAGGGGGGGAGTGCAAACTGCGGCTTATTATCACCGACATCTCCAAAGCCCCTGTTTCAAACGCACTCATTTTTATAATTAAACTCAAGTAGCTGTGTTTCGTTTATTTATCCAGGCAAGTCTGTTCTTTTATATTCTGCAATTCACTTTCATGCAAATTGATTTAACTTTTTGGAAAATTGTCACGACAAGATAGGTTAGCTATTGTAATTACGCAAAGTTCTAATTAAAAGGAGAATGCAAATATATTCGTAATTGCACTGGCTGTCTTATCTGTTTCGGAGCTGGTGTTGCTTGAGCCAAGGAAATTATGCAGAGAATGAAGAGGGAGGGAAGGAGCGAGGGAGGGACAGAGCGGTAGAGAGAAAGGCAAAGGCATACATAGAGGGAGGGATGGTCGGATCTAATTAGCTGTCTCCAATACATGACACTGTATCCTGACATGTTCACAGTCACAGCATCAATTAACTGACCCGGACAGTTTTAGCAGAGGAGGCTTCACACATGCTCTCGTATAGATATATACAGGAAGAGAGGGAGAAAAAGGAAGAGAGGGGAGATGGAGGGAGAGGGTGAGCGACAGAGGTAGAGGGAGGGGCACAGGGAGGAAGAGAGGGGGAGTGAAAGTGGGAGGCAGAGAGAGAGAGAAAGATACAGTGAGTGCGGGGAGTGAGAGTGAGAAGGAGAAGAAGAAGGAGAGTAAGAAAGGGGAAGAGAGGAGGGAGGGGAGTAGAGGAAAAGAAAGATGGAGACAGGGAGGAAGAAAGGGGAAGTGACAGAGAAAGAGAGAGAAAACTGAGGAGAGGATGGAGGAAGAGAAAAGGAGAGAGGAAAATACAGTGTGTGGGGGGAGTGAGAGAAGAGGAGGGAGCGAAGGGGAAGAAGAAGGGGAGAGTGAGAGAGGAGACTGACACAGAGAAGGGGAGGGAGAGAGAAAGATGCAAAAAGTGAGGTGAGAGAGGGTGAGGCAGAGAGATACCTGCGAGTGGGGGGTGAGAAAAAAAGAGAAGGATAAAGAGAGAGAAGAGGGGGAAGGGAAAGAATGAGAGAGCCCCCCTGGCACGGAGGAAGAAAGAGGGGGAGAAAGTGAGAGAAATAAAGAGAAAGGGGGGGTGAGAGATAGAAGTGGAGGGAAGAACAGGACGGAAGAAGGAGAGAGAGACAGGGGAAGAGAGGAGGGAGTGCAGAGAAAGAGAAAAGCATAGAGAGAGGAGAGGGGGGAGGCAGAGAAAGAAAGATACTGTGAGAGGAAGTGAGAGGTAGAGAGGGAGAGGGAGAAAGCAAAGGGGGCATGGAGGAAGAAAAAGGGGGAGTGAGACGGAGTGAGAGAATGAGGAAGATGGGGGGGAGTCAGAGAGAGCAGGGGAGGGAGGAACAAGGAGGGAGAAGAAGGGAGAGAAAAAGAGAGGAGGTAGGAAGATAGAGGGAGGGAGAAAAAGGGGGAGTCACAGGGAGAGGGAGGGGGCATGGAGAAATGAAGTGGGGGAGCGAAAGGGAGAGAGAGAAAACAGGAGAGGGAGAGAGAAAGATACAGTTTGTAGGGGGAGTGACAGAGAGGGGGGAGACAGGGAGGAAGAGAAGAAGGGAGAAAGAAAGGGGGAGAGAGGGAGAGTGAGAGAGGAGACTGACAGAGAGAAGGGGAGGGAGGAACGGACAAAGAGGAGGAGTGAGGGAGAGAAGTGGAGGGAGCGATAGGGACGGAGAAGTAGGAGGCGGAAAAGGGGAAGAGAAGAGGGAGGAAGAGAGAGGGACAGAGAAAGTAGGAAGTAGAGGGAGAGAGAAAGATACAGTGAGTGGGGGAGTGAAGGAGACAGGGAGGAAGGAGGGAGAGAGAAAGGGGAAGAGAGGAGGGAGGAAGACATGGAGAGAGAGGAAGAGAAAGAAAACAGATGAGAGGAGGAAGAGAGAGGGAGAGCAAAAGATACAGTAAGTGGAAGGAGTGAGAGAAAGAAGGGGAGGGAAAGAAAGGGGAAGACAGAAGAGGGGGGGTAGAGGAAAAGAGAGAGGGAGGCAGGGAAGAAGAAAGAGGGTAAATGACAGAAGAAGAGGGAGAAAACTGAGGAGAGGAGGGAGTAAGAGAGAGGGAGGAAGAAGGAGGGAGAGAGAGAGACGGGGGAAGAGAGGAGGGAGTGCAGAGAAAGAGAAAAGCATAGAGAGAGAAGAGGGAGGAGGCAGAGAAAGAAAGATAGAGGATGTGAGAGGTAGAGAGTGAGGGGGAGAGAGGGAGAGTGAGAAAGCAAAGGGGGCACGGAAGAAAAAGGGGGAGTTAGAGAATGAAGAAGATAGGGGGGAGTTAGAGAGAGCAGGGGAGGGAGGAACAAGGAGGAAGAAGAAGGGAGAGAAAAGGAAGAGAGGAGGGAAGAAGATAGAGGGAGAGAGAAAGTGAAAGTGGAAGGCAGAGAGAGAGAGAGAGAGAGAGAGATACAATGAGTGGGGGGAGATCCAAAGAGGGTGATACAGAGAGATACCAGGGGGTGGGGGACAAAGAAAGA
Organism: Periophthalmus modestus; assembly: GCA_019594935.1. Classification (NCBI taxonomy): domain Eukaryota; kingdom Metazoa; phylum Chordata; class Actinopteri; order Gobiiformes; family Gobiidae; genus Periophthalmus; species Periophthalmus modestus. Next base: position 5,384,450 of record JAIEZT010001214.1, on the reverse strand, counting down.
AAGACAGAGGAGAGCGGCAGAGAAAGAGAGAGAAGGACTGAGAGAGGAAGCGAGCAGGAGAGAGAGGGGGAGCGAGAGAGCAAAGGGAGGAAAGGCGAGAGAGCGTGGAGAACATGAAAGGGGCAAAGTGAGACAAAGCCTGTCAGTTTTCAGCCGCTTTATGCCACAACACAAGTGACGTTTCACACGGCGCTTTTAAGTGGACCAGATACTAAGCAATTAGAACACAGAGAATAGAGGAATATTTTGTAATTGAGAGCTTTTGACTTGGACACCTAATTTTCAGAATCAATTTACTTAAAAATGTGGACATGTAAAGAAATGTTTTAATGAGAAATTCATCTTTTTAATTTGATTTAACACCTCCTCTGCTTGTCTTTTTTAGGGCTGTCAGAGCAAACCAGCACTGGTCTTGGGGGTTTACAATTACAGCAGGCACTAGTAAAAATGATCTCCACAGAAACAAGAAGGTTACGTCACTTGGCCGAGGTACGTGCCAGATCTGCGGAGAAGGTACACCACACACAGTAAGAATGTTTTCAAGATTTTTTTTTTTTTTTTAAATAAATCCAATACCTGCGATTGGATACAGGCAGAATAGACATGGACGGTGGAACATTCCCAACAAAGCAATAACATTTACATAGAGACAGTAGTTGGGGCGACAGTATCTCAGTTGGTGGAGTGTTTGTCCACTGATCCGAAGCTTAGCAGTTCGAATCCCGATTTTGACATATACACTTGTGTTTGAATACATGCAGAATAGCCATGTTTAATGCCATACTTAGGAACCTTCCTGACAAAGCGATAATATTACATGGAAGTAGTAGATGGGATGACAGTAGCTTAGTTGGTAGAGCGTTTGCCCACTGACCCACAGGAGGCGGTGTGATTCCAGCTCCCACAGATAAATGCTGTTGTGTCCTTGGGCAAGACACTTAGTCCCCAGTCTCTGCGTACACTGGTGGATGAATGAGTGAATGGGTGTGTGGGTCCTTGTAAAGTGCTTTGAGTGCCTTGAAGGTGGAAAAACGCTGTATTAAAATGTGACCCTTTACCATTTACCAAGCCGGTGGTGGACCCTCCAGAAAAAAGTGACATAGAACATTCCAAGCTTTCTGTGGAGGTACTGATAATTAATTTGGCTGACCCACAACATGTGGCTTTCATGTTGACGATAGATTCAAACAGGTGGTTTTAATGCAGACCTTTTACACTAGTTTTTATACTTTCAGTGAAAAGCAGAAATAGTCTCTGTGACATTGTCAAGATGTGCTGCCAAACTTTACTGACCTGTGAACGGCCAGGTCTCTCCCAAGGCCAAAGCAATCCTTACCATCTATTATGGTTTTAACTGCTGCCAAAAGGGTGCTGCTACAGTGGCCCAGCAGGTTCAAAAAGTCCTTTATTTCTGATGCCTTTCAATCATCTCAGCATGTTTAAACTTTAACCATGGCATTGTGCAGTCTGACACTGCTTGTAAGTGGTTGGATATGACTGCCCAGTTGTAAAGTCCACCAAGAAAAAACGATATAAGCTGGAGACTTACAAATATAACACAGTGTATCATATCAAGAAATACCAAAATATCTAAGTACCACCTTCAATGGACTATGGTATGATATCCATCTGGAGTTTCAACTAGAAATGGAAGAGATTACAATTTAACTGGTGTTATATGTTGATCAAAACTATTTATTAGCTTACTCTAAATAGGCTTTTCTACTATTTAAATCAAGGACTAACCAAATTCACAAAAGGTTTGAACCAGACATGTATCAAGGCCTCAACAAACTTAACTGTACCAGAATAAAATTTTAGCCAACCCATGTTAACTCAAAGATGCCTATGAATACTGTCATTGTGTCCTTGGGCAAGACAATTAACCCAGCTTGCCCCCAGTGTTTGTGTACACTGATGTATGAATGTGTGTGTGAGTGGGTGAGTGTTTCCTTGATGTAAAGTGTTTTGAAAAAAAAAAAAAAAAAAAGAAATTCTTTGAAGATGGAAAAACGCTATATATATAAAAAAAAAAAAAAAAAAGAAGACCTTTTGCTAAAATGTATAAGTATTTAAAGATAAGACAGTGGATAGTGACTTGAGGATGCATCATGTTAAAGACTAAACAAATGAGGTGAAAACTTCAGTGGAGGACACTTCTGTGTTTAGACAGAGAGATGTTTGTGTCTCAGTCCTAACACTAATGCTAATTTTGAGGTACTACATATATTAAAATAACATCACAGACTGAAATAAACTACACATAAAAGCAATCACCCATCTCTACACTAGCATCCAGCCACACTCAGAGACAGGGTGAGAAGCTCAGTCGCACAGGGAGAGCTCGGAGTAGAGCCGCTGTTCCTCCACGTAAAGAGGTGACTGTCTTCCTGAGGAGGTGTGTCCCGGTGGGAGGAGGCCCCAGTGAGTGGGGTGAGGGAGGTCTGGGAATCCCTGCTTAGAGGAAGACAATTGATGGATAGATAAACACAATTAAATAGCCTATTAAAATTTAAATGTGTTAATGCAAAGACTGTTTGTTTTATATTTAATGCTTTTAATAAAAGTTAGCATTGACTTTGAGACACAGTGAGCTAGCTAGCATGCTCTTGTGCACACAGCCTATTGGGATTTAGTGGAAGCAGTATTTCATTGAACAAATAGTACAATCAGAATGAGCATAACTGTTTACCCCACTGTTTGAGAATCACAGAACAGCTTTGAACTGCAATAGCACTAGAGCCACGACAATACCTTCCAATGTTATGTTTTATATAAATGTGCTTTTCCACCTGCCTCATTCGTGCCACACGTCCAACCTTCAGCCTTTCTAAGCTCCACAAGGTTAGACCGCTCTAAGCAAAGCATAACTTGTATTGCTTTCTATCCATTTATGAAGCGGTTGGCAGTTATAGTATTCTAATGCAAATATCAGTACTATTATATTTTAAATGAGGACTAAAAATATTCACCGCTTCTCCCTTGACGGTATCACTGTAAATGGCATCACAACAATTCTCAACAATATTCTGTGCTGAAATGGCTACGCAACGCTCCTGAATCCTACATGTATGACTGGTTAAGACTAAAGAGGAGTGGGCGTGTATGAGGGATAGGATAATACTGGAATTTTCAGAGGAATGGTGTCTTGAATGCAGAGAATACAGATTCAAACAAGAACATGAATCACAAATAAGTGGAGTTGGTTAATGAGAAAGGAAAACATGGTTAAAAGCTCTCTGTCGCCTTTAAAACTGAGATCCTGGTGTTTGGCCAAACTAACGCACTGCTTGGGTATGACAGTGTGATTGGTCCTCTGTCCTCTTATTGTCGTCCTGCAGTGAGGAGTCTTGGGATGATTGTGAAATCTGTGCTCAAACTGGACGAGCACATTAGCTCTGTCATAAAGTCTAACTTCTTTCAGTTGAGGCTCCTTGCTAACCCTACTCTACACAGGGATTTTGAAAAAGCAGTCCACACATTTGTAACGTGGTGTCTGGATTATTGTAATTCTTTGTATGTGGGGCTGGACTAGGGCTCCCTGTAGTGCTTACAGAATATCCAGAACACTGCAGCTCATCTACAGATAAAAAGTAAGAGATACTGTGGCAGCGTGCACTGGCTCCCTGTTTCATATCATGTGCAATTCAAAATGTTGATTGTGTTTCAGTGTGTGCACTCTGTGGGTCCTCTTTATTTGAAGGACTGCAGCCCTATACTCCAACGCAGAGCCCTGAGGTCAGCTGACCAGCTCCTGCTGCTGTGCCCAAAGCCAGGCTCAAAACCAGAGGTGACAGAGCCTTTTCTGTGGCGGTGCCCAGACTATGGAACAGCGCCCTCTGCCTGCCAGATCCTCTCAGTCTTTAACACAGTTTAAGACTAGACTGAAAACCCACCTCTTCTCCCTGACATTTAATACTGGGTAGACAGGATATCTTGGTGTTCTCTGCCTATGTAATCGTTTGTTGACTTTTACTTGAATCACTTTGGGCATCTGAAGTTGTTTTTGAATATGCTATTTAAATAAACTACATTCAACTGAATTAAATGGTAAATAACATACTTTTATGCATATGTTCGTCAGCTTTAATATGAAATAAGTTCAATCCAATGTGTAACAGGTATAGCTTTTCATTCATGATGCATAAATTGTGTGAAGCAATTGCTGGTTTTAGATAAGAGAAAATAGATTAGTATATGCCAATGCAAATTACAAGACATTTGCAAGAAAAAATAGTCCATTGATGTGGGCGCAAGTCAGTCTGTTTTAAACTCAAAGACCAAAACATATGGTCCCAAAAACCATAACATTTGGTGCGAATTCCCCATTGTAACACCTTTTTAAATAACCCTTTTCTCCGTTACTTCTACATATGCTATACATTTATATCCAACCCACAGAGTAAGCACAGATTCAATGACTTATTCTGGTGATAACAGTCATAAATCCAGTTTCCCGGTGTCCTAGAAACCTCATTCTCCGTTCCCCCCCTTCCTCCCCTTCACCTACGCAGCACATGTACAGTAATAAAGTAACACGTTTATATATTCAACTTAGAGATGTTGAGAGCAGCGAGGCATGCCAAACAGGGGAAATAATCAGCAAAACAAGGGTGCTCCCAGTTTATCGCACAAGATTAAAAACAGGAACATGAAATCTGCTTAGTATATTATTTACCTTCTCATCTGATCTAATTTTACAACAGTGATGAGCAAGGGAGCACAGTTGGGTTTGCACCATTGCCTTTGAGCAAGAGGGTTGTGAATTTTATCCCCAGGTTAGCAGGTAGGTTATGTGATTTGAAGGTCCTATTTGATGGATGAAAGACATGGTATTTCATTATCAGACCTTACATGGAGTTTTGCTTTGTGACAGTTACATATTTAATCTCAGGTCGAATGCTAACAGAGGGCTTAAAAGTTTTGTTACCACAGCATGAGGTCATCACGTGGCGTCCTCCCTGTTTTTAGAGTCTTAGCGTTTTTGGAGGTTTTGCATATTCTAATGTTCCCTCCTTTAAAATCATTTCTTGTCTTTTGCAGCAGTCATTATTATGTCCTCTCGTTGTGAGCACTCCAAAAGTACTCACTGTACATAACAGATTAGAAACTTGGACATCCCCTGTGCAGTTTTCAAGTCTATTAACCCTCAACAGAATTGTTCTGATCAATTCTTCTCTCAAATTATGTTTGCTCTGATTGCATAGATATATTAGCATGTTAGTTGCGTAGCTTTTTATTATTTTTCATTGTTGACACTCTCTTTTTCCAGCAGATGGCATGCTAAGGCAGCAGTTTCCAAGTTAGTTTCAAATAATGTGTGTTGGGCGACAGTAGCGCAGTTGGCAGGATGTTTTTTCCACTGATCTGAAGGTTGGTTTGAATCAAGCTCTCCACCTAAACATCATTGGTTGAGCAGTCAGGTTCCACTCACCGACAGGTTGGCGGTGCAATTCCTGCTCCTACAGATGAATGCTGAATTTGTGTCCTTGGGCAAGACATTTGAATGTGTGCGTGAATGGGTGAGTGGTCCCTTGATGTGAAGGGCTTCGAGTGCCTTACCGTTCATTCAAACATAAGCCTTTGTTTAATTTCTAAACCTATAAATACCAATTAAAAAATACCAAAATCTACTCAAAACCATGTACTTAAAAACTAATAATGATGAAAATAACAATATGCCCACCGTATCTCTCATTACGCCCCCTTAAGACCTTTAGTTCCGGTAATGGAGACCAGCCGTTTCTGGGACCTAATTTTATTATTCCAACATCGAGTGATACTTCAAGTGCCACATCTGAAATACATTGCCAGTAATAAAACGTATGTGTCAACCATGTCAAAACCGTCTGGCAAATGTCAGCCAGCTTGACGTGCTATAAGCTGCGTTTTATTAGTGTGTCTCCTAGAGGGGGACTGACACGTGTCATTTTCTACCATTCCCTTTTGAAGATTGGAAACCATATAATCCGGGATACGAGTATGTACAGCACCCTGCCGCGCTGAAATAGCATGTGCAAGAGTCCATGACACCTGAGCTAGCTGATGTCTCCTGCTAGCCAAAAAGGTGCACCCACTGTGAGAAGTAATCTAGGCTCCCGGTACGGTGCCCCTAGCCTCCGCGGAGCTTTTAGGGAAAGGACACATCATTTTGGCACCACGCTGTGAGGTGCACTAAAGCCGTCTAGGGCTTTTGAGTCCGTTCATAGAAACAGCATTTATACCGTGCTAATTCCTCTCAACGATTGGCGCGTAATGGGGCTGTTTTGTCAAAGGCCAGCAGTGTTTTTCTTTGCAGAGGAAAGCACGCAGAGAGGAGTACGTTTTAAGAAGGACGAAGGGCGGCGCGATCACCTCTAGGCAACAAAAGGAGTGTCAAATGAAAGGATGAGGTCTGATGGTTATAGGAGGGATTGCTGAAAACATTCACCTGGGTTCTGGTATAAATCTGTACAAATAAGAAATACCCGCACCAGGAAAAACCTATGGCGACGCAAATACATGATAACATGTGACGATACAGTGACACAAATGCACTTACACTGAATGGCAAATGTTTTTATTCTGTTTTATGTTTAAACCAAAAGGTCACATGCATTTTGTAACTCAGTTGGAGTGTTTGTTCACTGATTCAACGGTTGGCAGTTCGAAATCCCGCTGTCGACACTGGTAGAGCGCTCACATCCACTGACCCCAAGGTTGTTTGTGCAATTCAAGCTCCTACAAATGAATGCTGTTGTTGTGTCCTTGGGCAAGGCACTTAACCCACCTCGTCCCCAGTGTCATACATTGGTGTGTGAATGGCAGAGTCGTTCCTTGATGTAAAGCACTTTGAGCGCCTTGAAGGTGGAAAAGCCCTATTTTATACTGATCCACTCTTTATCTTTAAAGTGCTTTGCCTGAAATGTCCCAAACTATGGCATTAAATGGGTCTATCTGCCCGGAAACAAGTATTCAACAGCACCAGGCAAAGTTACATGTCAGATCTGTTGAGCCCATGCACTAAGAATGCATTTTCTCCATGTTATTTTGTATATTGAGGATCATTCGAGGCAAAGCAATAACATCTCTTTGGAGACAGGCAGGTGAAAAGTTACATTATGCAACTTTAATGTAAACATGTTTTCAGATGTATGAATCTATTTTTCTTTTATTCCTAGACAATTAGTAGAGTTATTAATTCACTGTTCTGCTGACATAGACACACAGAATGCATAAAAAAACACAAGAGATTTGTATCGCCCTCATAAAGATTAAGGAGTAGAAAAAAAGGAAAGGGTGAGAGGGGCACAAAGGAAAGAAGATGAGACAATAGGAGAGCGTGGTAAGAATAGAAAATGTACAGGAAAAGGGATGAAGCAGTCCTACCTCTGAACATAAGATAACCATAAATGTATTTTTAGTTGTCTTTTCAATAGAAATGTATGCAGTGCTCAGTTACATGTAGCTTTATCAGTGTATATTGAAGTACTTCTCAGTTTTTAAAAGATTTTGTCTATAATCATGCTCTCAACAACACCTGAGACCAATATATTTTTCTTCACATGGCAAACACCCAGTCCCTGAAGTGATTCTGTTTTAAATTTATCTCCCAGCCCCCATCAACACATTCAAAAAGTTCATTAGGCTTAAGTTTGATACCGATCGCTTCAAAGTATTCACACATTAACTTTATTTTTCAGCCACTTTAAAGTCTTTTGGACAGTAATCCTCATCTGCCTCCAAACTGTAAGAGTCCTATTGGAAAAGCTGCTGGTCCTCAGAGATGCACTGATTGTAGCATAAATTTGCATTTGATTTTTTTTTTTTTCTTTCTGAATTTAAAACTTGTCGCAGTTAGATTTCCTCCGGGGATTGTGCACAGATCAGCTACAGATGTTTGAATCATCTGCAGTAAATGACATTCATGTAATTGAAACACGCTTTATGGCTGAGGTGAGAGGGGGGAACATTTTCATCTTTATTCATGTCGACATACACAAAATCAGAACCACCAAAGTGTGGACAAGACAGATTTGTTTGTGCAATCTTTGGCTCGGGCGATGATTCTAATTTAGCAAAAACATGTTTAGCATACATACATCCATTCATTTTCTTCTGCTTATCCAGAGCTGGGTCACGGGGCAGCAGTCTAAACAGGGACTCCTAGACTTCTCCCACCCCAGACACTTCCTCCAGCGCCTCCAGTTGGACTTTAAGGCATTCCCAGGCCAGCCAAGAGACATGGTCCCTCCAGCGTTTTCTGGGTCTTCCCTGGGGCCTCCTCCCGGTGCATATATCCACTCATAGAACCACTCCCCCATTCACACACATTCAAACACCAGTGTCTTAACTGTCTTGCCCAAGGACACAACAACAGCATTTATCTGCCAGAGCTGGAATTGCACCACCACCCTGTTGGGTCAGTTTATCCAACCCCTCAACCAATGCTGTCGAGAGGGGGATTTGAACCGCCAACCTTCGGATCAGTGGACACTGTTGCCATAGTATCAATACTGAAAGAAATGACATAGGACAAAATTGTCCCTTTCCAATCCATCTATTTTGGCTTTCATCCATATCAGAACTAGTTTAAGATCAAAAAACTTTTAATTTTTCTCCTACCATTTTTTATATTACCATTTTGGTAGTGACTAGCGAGTATCAAGCCTTTTTTCTATTACTGAAATCAAGTTTGAAATTTTAGTATTATGCCAAGATAGGTCCTTGCCAACAATAAAAATTATAGTCTCCATCTGAGTTTTGTGGGTTTTTATAATATTTTGTTCTGTATAATTAAAACAGATATGCTGGCTTCCTGTGATGGAAGAAGTACTCAAATTTGTGACTTAAGTAGAAGTACTGGAGCAAAAAAATACTCAAGTAAAATAAAAGTATCACATGAAAAAATCTATTTAAGTAAAAGTACTAAAGTACCCATCTAAAAATGTATTTAAAGAGTAAAAACTACAAGTATTTCACACAAATTTTTAGGCGTTATAAAGCTTCAAATGTATTGATTTTGATAAAGATTTGTGCTGTATTTTGTTCAGTTGAAACAATTGAATTGGTATTTTTTTCTTGCTGTATATTTGTGTTTGCTCAGACTATGACCTTGGTAAAAAATAAACCTCTCAGACTTTTCAGCAGGTCTCAAAGAATAATAAAAAATACTTTTACTTTTCAGTACAGTTCAAAAATGTGGTGGAGTAAAAAGTACAGCTACTTGCTCTCAATTGTAGTGAAGTTAAAGTAAAAAGTGCCCATTTTAAAAGTAAAGTAAACTACAGATACCTAAAATTTATACTTGAGTACAGTACTTTACTATCGTACTTTTACTTTGTTACATTCCACCACTGCTGGCTTCTGGCAGACATGGGAGAGTATGACATCCTCACATTCGAAAAACATCTAATGATAAAACCCCTCCAATAATAAATCCCCGATGACGTATGAGTCATGACTATTACACTGTGAAATGTGTTGGTGAGTAAGTCTGTGCCAGTTAAGAGCAGCGTGTTCTGGCCCTTGTCATAATTGTCCAATTGTTTCTGATTTGATTGTTAGTTTGAGAGCTGACATTTGCACTTACTTTCAAATATTCATTGTAACAGTAGGCAGAGAAGTTATGTGAAGTTCTCACACTTCAACCCACGTCGATGTGCGTCAGGCCCCTAATCAGACATGCTGAAACACACAGTTAATGCACCAAGGTAGTGTTCACAACTGCATTTTTGTAAATGAGTACATACCATATTTTCCGGACTACAAGCCACTACTTTTTTCTACACTTTAACCGCTGCGGTTTATGGTGCAGTGTGGCATATAAATTTTTTTCTGTGGCGCCAAAAACATTTTGCCCAGCAACAGTCGACCAATAAAACTGATGAGTAGTTCACAGAGGTCAAATGAAATTGTATGATTGTAATCTAGCTCACTCTCACAACTATTGTAAATCAGTCAATTGTACTAACCCTCATCAACATATATGTTTTGCGGCTGCAGGTATGTTTCTCAGTTCCTCTGTCCCCTCCTCTTCGTCCTGGCGCCGCTGTAATGTCTCGTAATGTTCTTTTTCCTGCAATCACTGATCCACAAACTAAGGCAGACTCCATCCACATGGTTACAGCCCTTTTTGCTCCTTGTTAAAACTTATTCTGCTGTCGTCCTTATGTTATTTTCCTCCTTCTTTATGTTGTTTCACATGTAAAGTCTCTCGTGGACGCGCATCCAGAGCGTCCAAAATGTGTGTCGGAGGCATTTGTCCTCAAATACGAAGGTGTCCAACGCGATTGTTTCAGAGTCAAGCTGCAGCATCGAATATTTTGGTAAATTTGGCTGAAGCATTCTGTCCTGTACAGGAGACACGGCACCTCCTTTAGCCAATCAGGACGCAGAACATGCGCCTGCATACACTGTAAAAAAAAAGGCATGCAAAACTGCACTAGTGGATCCTCGCAAATGAACATTTTTGAGCTAATTTTTCATATTACTACGTGGGATACCTGCGGCTTAAAATCCGGTGTGGCTTGTACAAGTTTATTTTTCTAAAATTAAAGCATGCAGCTTTTAATCAGGTGCGCACTGTAATCCGGAAAATACGATAGATTTGCATGTTTAAGCAGCATGGTCAGTGTTGGTGGTCCACCCCTGCTTGACTTAATCATATATAAAAGCTGTGAAATTCACGCTCAGAGTGCACAGCTCAGAGCGCACAGCTCAGAGTGCACAGCTCAGAGTGCACAGCTCAGAGTGGAGTGCACACCTCAGAGCCTCAGAGTGCACAGCTCAGAGTGGAGTGCACAGCTCAGAGCCTCAGAGTGCACTGCTCAGAGTGCATAGCTCAGAGTGCATAGCTCAGAGTGCATAGCTCAGAGTGCACAGCTCAGAGTGCACAGCTCAGAGTGCACAGCTCAGAGTGCACAGCTCAGAGTGCACAGCTCAGAGTGCACAGCTCAGAGTGGAGTGCACACCTCAGAGCCCCAGAGTGCACAGCTCAGAGTGCACAGCTCAGAGTGCACAGCTCAGAGTGCACAGCTCAGAGTGCACACCTCAGAGCCTTAGATTGCATAGCTCAGAGTGCATAGCTCAGAGTGCATAGCTCAGAGTGCACAGCTCAGAGTGCACTTCTCAAAGCCTCAGAGTGCACAGGTCAGAGCCTCAGAGCACACTGCTCAGAGCACATTGCTCAGAGCACACTGCTCAGAGTGATATCTGATACCGATATCGGTATCAGAGCATTCCTACTCATTAATATGTGCATTTAGGCACATATTAATGAGTAATTAATGACCTAATGTCGTATGCTATGTCTTGTAACTCAACTCTGCATCCAAAGCCTGACAATTAACATCAAATAATGTGATCCTAAATCTGGTCTTATGTCCAGACTGCAATTCTAACTTGGGTCACTACTTTGTACTTCTTGAATATTATGATTCTGAAGTGTACCCTTGCTTAAGTCCATCTTTTGGCTATTCTATCCAATTCTACATTTTATGACATAAAGAACTGATAAATGTAATCCCAGATTAGTCAACTAGAACACGTTAAAATGCACCTAAAGTCTATTATACTTGTGGCTATTGCTGTTGTGAGCCTCTAGAATTTTCAGTCTTTTTACAACTGGTTGAGATGATGTCTTAATTTCGTCAAATATGAATACCTGGCACTGAAGTGGCAAGGGCCCCAACGGCAAATTCTGCTTAGGGCCTTTCAAAACACCCAAGAACACTGTAGAGAATGTTGTGGGAGGGTGGGTGGGAGTGAGTTCCAGAGCGGGGGAACAGAGCAGCTGAAGACTCTGCCCCCCATGATGACGAGACCGGCAGAGGGAACAGAGAGCTGGCGAGAGGAGGAGGAGTGGAGAGAGTGCAAGGGAGCGGCAATGTGGAGGAGAGTGGAGAGGTATAGAGCAAAGTTATGAATAGCTTTGAATGGTGTGAGGAAAATCTCAAAGATAATTGTTTGTTTTATGGAAAGCCAATGAAGTTGTTTGAGGATGAGGTGAATGGTGGGCGTCCTGGTCATGATCTGAGCTGCGGAATTTTGAAGGACCATGTAGGCCTATGGCTCACTGGTACCACCTCTATCATGAAAATGTCTAAAGTTTTTGCCAAATATCAAATTTCTAAGCTTTTGCCTGAGTAAAAGTCCATCCCTAACATCTCTGTCTTCAAATAAGCTCTAGTCTAACCCTACAGTATTTGGTTGAAATCATGCATTTTTATTCTAACTTTTAACCAATTTTTTTGTCAGTTCAAATTGGTCAGCTGCAAAGAATTATTCATAACTGCATAATTAATCTGATTTATATTGAAAGTTGCACCAACAATTTCGATTGACAGTTTGTAAAACACAGAATAACATGTCAATTGTTTGTGAAGGCTGAGGCTACAGCAGAGGTCAGGGAAAATATTGCGAGTTTATAAAGTTGCACAAATTATTAGCTAAAATCTATTAAAACTATGACTAAATATTTACCCTGACCCCTGAACTACACAAGCTTAACTTTTCAGTCCTTCCATAACAACTATGGAACTTGCTGAACCAAATACTACAATTTTAAAGGAGTAGCCTTGGCTTCTTCATTAGATACATTCCTTTAACAGAATGATTTAGATACTGCAGCATTTTTAAAGTTCTTTTTACATTGGGAAAGATAGCAGACTTTAATTCTTACAAGATTAAGATGTTGTCAGATTCAAGAGAGGTGAAGGAGAGAGAGTAAGATTGGGATCGCTGCAGTTGTGTGAAAAGAGCTTGTTATAGTTTGAGCAGACAGACAGCAGACAGAGGAAGTTCCTTAAGATCGTTACATGGTGCGGATGGTGTGATATGAACCGACAGTGCTATATCAGGCCATTGCCAGGGTTTGTCTAGTGATGGGCTCGCTTTCTACAGAGTTTATATTGCAATTTTAATTAAATGAAAGCATCAGTAATTGGACAATGAACGATAAAGGCTTGTAGGAATTAGCGAGTGACCTGAACAAGACGTACCAAAGTGGTGTCAATTAAAGGCCCATATTACGCTATTTTCTGATCTGTGTTATACTGTAACATTGTTTCCTCATCACAAACAGACCTGGAGTCGTGTTTTGTTTCATTCACACATGTTTAAAACTGAAAACACTCTGTTCCACTTTGTGATGTCTTGTGATAATACAGGAGTGCTTCACTGTGTGTTTAAACTCCATACACCTTCACTAGGATCATTTGGATGATTTCAGACCTGGAATAACCAATCTCTACTTACATCAAAAGTAAAAGGTAGCTGTTAACTTGAAAACTACCACTGCATGACATCGCAAGGTGGAACAGAGCATTTTGAGCTTTGGAGATGTAGACACACTTATATATTAAAAAGGGGTACTCAGACATGTGTCAATGAAATAAAACAACTCCAGGTAGGTTTTTGATGAGATAACAGCATTATAACATAGTTTAAAGCTCACAAGAGTCAATTATGTGTAATATAGGACGTATCCATTATGACATATATATGTCTTTGTAGTAAAAACATGCACATTTATTTGCAAAAAAACAGATAGTACCATTTAACTGTGCACTACATATTTTTTTATGGAGAGTATGCCACATCTCCATGACTATGTTATCTGAAAATAGACACATTTAATGCCATAGTGTGGAATATTACAGGCAAGTCAGTAATATCCTCATGCAGGCAAGTAGACCCTCCATGGGAAAATGACACTTGCAATCTCGTCTTAGTACAGCAGTGTTTTAAAATCTATTTTAGTGCAATAAAATATTGATTGAGTTTCTCCATAATGTAACCCTGTCAGCATATCTTGTATAAATAATATCCGAAGATGGTGACAAAAAACAAAACAAACAAACAACAGCAATTCAATATTCAAATGTTACAGTAAAAACACAGTGGAGCAGTAAAAACATCATGATGTCATGTATTACCACATGAGATCACAAGGTGGAACACAGTGTTTTCAGTTTGTGAGAAGAACTCAAGAAGAACCTAAATATGCAAGGTTTCTGTTAAACATGTGTCAATGAAACAAAACTGCAACTCCAAGTATGTTTGTGATGAGGAAACAACATTATAACATAGATCAGAAAAGTGTAATATGAGCCCTTTAAGATGTTATACTTGTATTATCTTGAACCTCCCCTGTGTAGTCTCCTATTGTATTTCACATTGTTGAGTTTCCGCTGACCTAACTCCATTTTATCCTCCTCACTTTTCTCTCACGCCTGGCTCATCAGTGTACTGTGCTTCATGGGGCTATCCCTTCACAAGAAACGTGGCTGGACTTAAGAGCGCTCTCCGGTTGTATACATGGGCGTCTCTCAGTCCAGGAGCTAAAAAGATGATGAGAACTGGTCTTATTTTTTTTTTCTTTTAGAGAGCTTTCTTTTCAATCGTAGGAAAGAGATCTGGAGATCAGGGGAAAACTCAGCACTGCAGTCTGCCAGCAAAAAAAAAAAAAATGAAAAAAAAAAAAATATCTGGAGTAGACATTAAAGCCTCTTCTCTTGCCTGGTGAATATCCCTGCACCCTTCTCAAGTGCAAGAGAGGAACCATGTAAGGAATCACAGAAAATAGAAGCCAAAAAAGTGGCAAAGAAGACTGCCTCCTTCAGGGAAAATAATACACTCATCGTCTGTCTACTGTGAGAACCAAATCTGAAACCACTGGAGGTTTCACTGATGCTGCAATCAGAGTTCCCAGAGCAATCAGGCATAACACATCTTTTATTGAATGAAGGGAAAGGAGGGGATCACATTGGAACTGTGGACCGAGGCTGTAGGTAGGGTTAACTCTGAACCATAGACTGTATATGTAGAAATGGACATAGCTAACCTGCTAGCCCCCACATTACAAATAGGAAATGAGCCCAGGCGCGCTTCTGGCTCCATCGACTCTGGCTCCAATTCGCTTTCTATTGAAAAACTACCACCCCTCTCTCCTGTTCGGGTCGTCCTTTTAGTCTTAAAGTGTCCGTATTAAGCGTATCTACATGATCCTGGGGTTTGTTATTTTGCTATTGTAAATCAAGATAATATCAATAACAGACAAATCCGCTAGTTCCCGCTAGTTTTGGCGACAGGTTTGATTGACAGTGTTGCTAAGCGCCAGCTCCGTGCTAAACCAGCAGTGCAAGCAGGAAGAGGTGTTACCTTCAGCAGCTCCAGATTGGCTCTTTGGTTGCTATGATACCCACGATAAGAAATATGGAATATGGGCAAATATGTAACTCCAAATTTCCTCCTGTAACTACTAGCCTCAGTGAGCTTCATTTGGCTAGAGCCGAACGCTATGGTCACAATCCCTTAGTCCAGACTCTATCAGTCTATCTAATAATTTAAAAGAATGATATTATACTAAAAATAGCTCAGTTGGTAGAATGTAGGCCTCTGATCTAAAGGTTGGCAGATTGAATCCCATTCTCGACATAAACATCAGTGGCTGAGCGGTCACAGGCTACCAGTGCGATTCCGGCTCCCAGAGTTGAGTGCTGTCGTTGTTTCCTTGTGGAAGACCCACCTTGACCCCAGTGTGTGAATAGGTGTGTGATTCCTTGATGTAAAGCGCTCTGAGTGCCTTGAAGGTGGCAAAGCGCTATATAAAAATGTTTGAATGTGTTGCTCATGATTTAGCTTTTTGTCAGAGCAGATTATGATCGTATACGACTAAATGAACACAGAAACGTCTGCTTAATCAGACCTGTTTCACATCTTTTTAACTTTTGCCACAGTAAGTTTTAATATGACAAGTGTGGTCATTTTCACTGTGTGCTGCCTACTGAGCCTTGTCCTTGAGTCACATCGGTTTTAAATTTGTACTCAGAAAACCATCTAAAGCTCACTTTGACTGTATTTTATAGAGAAGACAAACTTTGAATCAGTATAATTTAATAAAAAAAGAAGAAAAACTCTAAATTGATCGCGAAGGACGATTATATTCTATAGAACCTACCTGGACGACTGAGGGATTACACAGACTAAACTGAGCATCATTGAGTTCTCTAAGCAGAACTAATAATTTGAAACTTTCGGATTTTGATTTCAATTAATCGAAATACGCAGGGTTTGTGTGTTTAACATCTGCTAATGAAACGAAAAACAACTCCAGGTCTGTTTGTGATGAACAGCATTATATCATAGATCAGAGACTAGCGTAAAATATGAGCCCCATAATATTCACAGTTATGAACATCTAAACTTGCGATACAAAGGGGTCATTACTTACATTTTACCAGTTTGGTTACAATAAACGCTCCCACAGCATTTTACTTTTCTCACACCCCAGGCCCCTCTCTCTCTCTCTACAACTGCCAACACGTATTATCAACACTGGTCTGGTTCTATCAGCCCTATCTGACAATGTTTGCAAAGAGGCCACATCTTGACTTCTCTGTGATTTTACTCATTATTTTTTACCATTTACTGTACATGCTCACACAGCCTGCAGTCTCCCGCTTGTTATTGCAGTGTCTATTGTAGAGTGAATAGCCTTAATCCAATCTGACACTTTAGAACAAGGCTAGCTCTGCGCGCGTGTGAGAAAATCTATTGTTCACGATTCGCATGATGAACCAAACGGCTTTTTATTCCATTTTTTACTTCATGGCGTCTTCACTGGCTGCTATAGCATCTTGTCTCATTATTTCTTGAGAAGTGGATGTTTTGAGGTCAGCTGGCGTGACACAACAATGACCGCAGACTTTGCCTGATTACTCCAACGCTAGAATGCTCTGAGTTCTTTATCATAAATGACGTTTTCTTCGATTGTTCTATCTATTTTCCCATCAGTGCGTTTATGGCTATGCGCTTATTCATTCGATGCCTTCACAAATGTCAAATAGTTGGGAAAATTCAAGGAAACGATCCAATTACTGGCCCGAGTCGTTAAAACAATAAAATCGCCAGAGTCAAAACTGCTCATCCGGATCAGCATCAGAACAACCGAGATAGGCACTGAGCTGTGATGGAAGTGATATAAAGATGTATTTTTAACGTACTTCTTCAGATCACAGTTTAAATCTCAGAGGAAACAGTGAGATCGTGTTTTTCTGCAGGTGTTAAGTTGTAAAAACACCTTGAATTGTGCCTGGGATATACAGCACGCCTATTACATGAGCCTAAAGTTGTGGAGCAGACAACTGACAAAACAAACAAACTAAATGTTCATGATGCTGAGTGTAAGCCAGCGATATACTTCTGAAGTATAGACGATAAACGATAATATTGAAACCAAACCATACGGCAGAATTAATCGCCCAAAGTATTCTAAATGTACATACCAGTTCATAGTTCAATCTTCTATAGCGTAAATATCATTGTAGTATAGAAGAAAAAAAACAAAAAACATTCCCAAGTAGTGCAAAGTAGTACAATACAGTAAAATAAATATTGCCCCCATGAAGTATTGTTCCATCTAACATATATTGAATTATAAGTTGATGTAGTAATTATCATGATAGGCCTAGTTGAGGTATGGTATAATATTATCAAGAGTGTTTTTAACGCCATAAAGAAGTAAGTGCTTTGTATGTTTGTCTTGTTGACTAGGTAACCACTTTCATTTATGCATTTTAAACAATAAAAAAATATAATTGTCTAAAGGGAATTATTGCATTATTGTGCATTTGGTTTGGTTTTGTGTTGTAGTCATACATAGTGTTTCTCCAGATGCTCAAAGTTAAATTTCATTTTGGTGATTCACTCGCCGGGACTCCACTGGTATTAAATGACTAAAAGTAGATCTTTTCGTTAACTAAAAGAAATTAATATCGACAACAGGTATTATATTTCGCTTTGAATTGTTAATATGGCAACAGTGTCAGATTTTCAGCACTCCAAAACCCATTCATAGGCAAGGTCAGTGAACACAATCAAAGTAGTTGTAACTGGGGCTGTGTGCGAATGTCCCCCTTAATCCCTAACCCCTCATTCACTCCACAGCTCTGCACTCTTTAGAGGACTCTATAGTGCACTCATTCACAGAGCAATTCAGACACACAGATCACTACTTTTGGGTCACGTGACTCTGACGCCTGGGTGAAAAAAGTCTAAAGGCAAAATTGATAAAACTTGATTTCTGTGTTAAATAATGATCAAATTGGACTGGCACAAACAGACTAGATTAAAAAGTCTAAGATCGGGAAATGATTGTTCTTTTAACAGCTCAAGCTAAGTGACTAGGAACTTTATACAGCAATGGTTTATTTAAGAGTGTTTTATTCATAATCAGCGATCAACAAGACAGTATCTGCTTCATTCAGTCGTGTTGTGTGCAGTTAAAGACCTGTCACTGTCCGCTGTTGTTTTTACCAACTCTCGCAATGCACTGTGGTGTATACTGACCGGTCTAGTGACCACCGATGCCTATTACTTTTCAAAGTGCATTGCTGGAAATTTGAGTCCACTGCTCTTTCACCAAGTGGCCATTCGGACACCACTAAAAATGTGTGTGTGACCCCTAAATAGTGCCCCCTGTAGGGAATAGTGCGGACATTCAGACGCCCCTGAGCTTTGGGTTAGTAAATGGTCTACCCACTAAGCCTCTGCCGCCCTGTTGTCTTTTTTAATGAAATGTTATTCAAAGTGATATCTTTTGTACAGTTTTGTGGCCACATACACGTTCTTAATGTGTTTACTATTTTGACATGTAAGTTTCTGTTTACACACCCTCCCTATCTCCTGCACTTATTTGAAACACCAACAGTCATCGCAGGCATTTCATAATATTGCTCTATCACATTCAGTAAAAGGAAACATTTTATTTATTTTAAAACCTCAAAATTTGAAATGCCATGGGACATTGCTATTAAAATCCCCAATAACAGTATTCAGTCGTGTTTAGAGCTGAATGCCACTTACTGCCATTTAGACTCCAGAAGTGCGCTTGATGTGGCCCCTTTGAAAATAAGATCCAAAAGTGTTTATTTCAAATTGCTTGGGATGAAAATTTGTTTACACGACTGATGAATAATTCTTATTTTCATTTTTGGCATATTCATGTTTTGAAAGCTGCTACTTTAATGACCATAGTTTTTCTCGGTTGTGCACTTAGGAGTTTTGTGGCTTTTTTACACGAATGCTTTTTACATTTCCGTTTTCCGAACACGCTGTGAACTCCTCTCTCTTGCTGTGCGAATCGTGTAGTGTTGACAGTCATTATGATTGTTTTACGATTGGTCTGCCCATCTCCGTCCTGTTCTCTGATCTGTTACTTAATTTCCATATTCTTTTCTCGTCTTCCACATAATTGTTTCGGTGCATCTCATTTGAAACTTGATTTTTCTGTCAGACTCTAACAAAGTGACAGGACTGTTTGTGTTCCAGACGAGTCAGAAGGGAGACGTTTAATTTCCATCGCTGTCTGCAGAAGTACGCAGCTTCTGTCACAGTTTAACGTTTAGTCAAGAAAACGCAAAGCTCTCAAAAACTGTGGTAAAGTGTGCCAATATTCTTTCACTGGAGAAACAGACAGCCAGCATGGTCATTATAACTGTGTGTCTAACCACATATGGTACAACATGAAGGTAGCAGTCATGTTTTAACAGTAAATATGTTGAAAAATCAGATCAAAACAAGAAGAAAAAATGATGCCATAGACTGTATAAAGAAGTGGACTAAGTGAGTGTGATGTCGCCCACATCGTTCAGCTCCAGCCAAATGAAGGTCATCGGGACTTGCAGTTGTAAAGGCCAATTTGGAGCCGAGTTCCCTGTTTGGAATTCCGACCACGAATATCATAGCAAGAGCCAATCCGGAGCGAGGCCGTTGGAGATAATGCTCCTTCCCACCTGCACCACTGGTTTAGCAGGGATCAGGCGCTTAACAACACTGTCAATCACACTTGTTGCTAACACCAGCAGGGATGACCTCGGGGAAAGATGGTGCCTCATTGCTCTGTTATTGTTGTTCATATCTTGATTTATTGACAAAATAGCCAAATAAAAATACCAGGATCACGCAGCGCGGATCAATATGAACATTTTAAGACCATAATGACGATCCTGACAGCAGCAGTTATGGAGAGAGGGGTGACAGTTTTTCAATAGAAAGTGAATTGTAGCCAGAATCAGCAGAGCCGTGCCCATGCTCACTTCCTATTTCGAATGCAGTGGCTAGCCGGTTAGCCATGTCACTTATATATACTGTCTGTAGATAATTCCCTCTTTAATATTACTGTGATAGTAATAGCTTTGGATTTATATAGTGCCTTATAGCATGTCTTGCATAAGAACACAAGAAAAATTTCCACTAGAACAACTGCTGCCCCTCTGTTGCACATCAGACGAGATTGGGCATTGACAAGCAGACCAACTTGATTCTCCATAATAATAGGCCCTATCCACCCACTTTCTCCTGCTTTAGTCAGGGCTTGCGGGGGCAGCAGTCCAAGCATCTAAAAAGCTATGTCTGGAGTCGAGATACATGAAGTTCACCCTATGTTTGTGCCTATTAAAATGGTCCTAAAGATAAACAATCACTTATGAAAATCACCACTGGCTGAAATGTCATTAATCAGACAGTGGCAGACAGCTGAGGGCACAAAGAGGCAATTTCAAAAGTGTTCAAGTCATTTAGATTACAACCTAACCAGAGGCATGCTTAATGTTGTGAGTGACAATAAATCATAATCCCGCTCAAGTTTGCACCTTGCATCTACAAGCAGCTATGACATATACTGTAGTTAAGGCCATGTATTCATAACCCGTCTCTGCATAACAACACAGTCAGGGGGAGAAAGAATTACAGAAAACACAATCAAATTTTAAGGTAGTCTAGACGAGATTGTGATTCATAAATGTGATTAATTAAAAAGTCAAGTAGAAACGTCAGAGAAAAATGAAACGTGATAGAGGTGACCTTAATGTTGCCATCTGTGTTGTATTATCACATACCACCACTAGATGCTGTCTACGTTATTGAAGAAGAGCAGAGAGCACAGGTGAGACTGAACAAAGGCCGGGGGAGGTGAGGGGGGAACAGGCTCCACATTTGCCATTTATTGGTGAAATTTGTTTTACAGATCTACAGAACCTACAGATGGTAGTTTTAATTGGTTGCTGGGTTTCAGATGGCAACACAACATTCAGTTGTCCTATTATATTTGATGGAAATGGGGGATAGATGAAATTACTATTATTAGAATGCCTTTGCTGTAATAAAGCCTGTTAATTTGTGAATGTTCATTTTGCGTATTTCTTTTAGCCAAAAGCCCATGAAATCAATATGGAAAACAGTCTTTTGTCCCCATGGCATGGTAAAATGACAAATGGTCACAGTTTTATATAGCTCTTTTCCACCTTCAAGACTCTTTAAGTGCTTTACATCAAGGAACCACTCACCCATTCACACACACATTCATGCACTAGTATGCGCAGACACTGGGGCAATGAGGTGTCTTGCCCAAGGACACAATCTGTGGGAGCTGGAATCACACCATCAACCTGTGGATCAGAGGATCTAACCGCTCTCCTAATGATGTGTAATTTGAGAGCGGGATTTGAACTGCCGACCTTAAGATCAGTGAACAAACACTGCTCGATGTGATGGTATCTTTACGATCTATAATCCAAAAGCCACCTGTACATATTATATATTATATACATAATCTATTTGCCACTGGAATAAGCACGTGTCTGTGTGTTGGGTCTTTTGTGTCTTTTGACTGCGTCATTACCAGAAACAACAGATGCAAAATAGAGTAAAAATAATAAGTCTTCTATTTTCTTCATATACATACAGATGCTGTGTATACAGTATGCCCCATTTGCTACAATATATAAATAGCCTATGTATGATGAGACAAGGAGGTAGTTAACTGTCCCTGTTTGCGCCTTCTTGTTTGGTCTGTCCTGGGCCTTGCGTGCTCCTCCACAGGGTGAATCTGACTTAGATAAAGTGAGATAAGGGCATGTTTAAAGTAAAGTCTGGAATGCAAACTTGTGCATTATTTTGAACTGAGGGAATATGGTGCATGTGGGAGGATACTTCTGTGACTCTTGTCGGTGCAAACTGGACCACACAAACCCACTGAGCTGCGAAAGGCCCTTAAACGAGGACTTTTTTTGTTATAACACTTTTGACTTTGACTTAAATTGTAAATGCAGCAAAAATAATAATGCACTTGCCCACTGGAGACTTTTTGTGTGTATTCACCATTGCAAATCCTCTGTAAACTTTTGTCTAAGCTACTGGGAAGAAAGTTGTTTTAGAGTTAGGTAAACTTCACTGACTCAAATAAAAATTGCTTTACTAATTTTACACCTTCACAATTGAGTTTAGATATATATAGACAGGGAATAAGTCCTTTGAATGTTTTTTGCAACAAAGGCCACATGTGTTTTTTGGAAAGGCCACATGTCATGCTAATCCAGTGTCTTTAAGTGAGTTTTACATTATATAATTTATAACACATAAGTCTATAAGGAGATCACAGTTAAAACGTCATAGGGCTGACTGTATTTACATGTGGGAGCTGTGGGCGTGCAAACTGTTCTTGGAATATTAATAGATCCCAATGTTCTGGTGAAGTCAACAGAACAAAATAAATTATATATAAATATAATGTGGCAATGTTTAGGCTTTGATAAAGTAAAGACAATCTGTGATATTTTCTTTATATTCATAAGTGCTTTTATTAGAACATCATATGCAAGTGAACATGTTATATACATTTAGGCCCTTTTGAATGGCCTTTAAATCTCACTTTGACTTGGATACCGGAGATGCTAGAGGAAGTGTCTGGGGTGAGGGAAGTCTGGAAGTCCATTCTTAGACTGCTGCCCCCACAACCCAGCGCTGGATAAGCAGAAGAAAATGGATGGATGGAATTTATAACTTATATATATTACCAAGTTTATGCCCACCGCCCTTAGCTGTAAAGAATTTAATTTTAAGTTTTAATTACTTCACATGTGTGGGCTTGTATAAATACAACAGTACAGAAAAGCCTTAATATGCATTGTTCTATGTTTTTCCCTAATGAGAGCCTTTTGACCTGTCCATAGAGGGATGCACCTCTGGCTAGTTTGCAGCTGTGGTTTAACTCTGACCTTTAGAGTATACCAATTGGGCGCATACATAAATATGGATCTATACATGCATAAAACAATACATTTGTGTGAACAGTGTGTCTATACTGTGCAAAAATGAACTTTCTTTTGCGCTCACACACAACAGAGAAACACACTGCCCAGGGTTATTATCTTATCATACACAACCCACACTGCATAACTGAGATAAATACATTTTTTTAAAAGTCTGCAAAAACTGTAAAATAATTCCATATTTTCTTTCTAAGGATTCTAATCTTTTGGTTTAAGCTCCTCACTTTTCTGACAGCCCTAAACATTACTATTCCTTAGCTAAAATAATTATTTGAATTGCCAAAACAGTGGATGATACACTAGAAAGTTACACTAAGCCAAAACACTTATTACAATAGCATTTGAATTTTAATTAAATGTCTAAGACTCCAGCTCTAATGAACAAATGAAAGGATTTGGCTGTGGAAATATTTTGCAACTGTGGTCACAAATGGCCCTAAGAATAATAAAGTGAAATATGGGACTGGGACTGTTGCAGACTTGGCGTCAATAGCTACTGGTGGTGTGATTAACTTCTCATTATGGCAAGTAACTAAAGGCCCAGTACCTGATTTGGAACCATGAATGAAAAACATGTTTTAGCTTGAACTGTTAGAACTGCCAGCTTAGCCCCCTCGGTCCCTCTGATGTTGAACCATAACAGAGAAATTAATGCCTGCCACGGTTCTCACCTAAACTCCTCCCACTAAAGTAACTAAAGGCCCTGTACACAGTTTGGAACCATGAATGTTAAAACATATTTTAGCTTGAACTGTTTAACTTTTAGATCCACACACCTCCTTCACTCTCTTTGATGTTGCACCATGACATACAAGCAAAGGTGTGCCTGTCTTGTTTCCACATGGTTCTCATCTAAAGTCCTCCCACTAGAGTAACTAAAGGCTCTGTACCTGATTTGGAACCATGAATGAAAAACATGTTTTGGGTTAAACACTTAGCACTGCGACAAGTGGCTGAAATGCGCTTCCTCTACAGGGTAGCTGGGCACTCCCTTAGAGATAGGGTGAGGAGCTCAGTCACACGGGAGGAGCTCGGAGTAGAGTGTTCCGGGCATGTCCCACCGGGAGGAGGCGGCCCGGGGAAGACCCAGGACACGCTGGAGGGACTATGTCTCTCGGCTGGCCTGGGAACACCTTGGGGTCCCACTGGAGGTGCTGGAGGACGTGTCTGGGGTGAGGGAAGTCTGGGAGTCCCTGCTTAGACTGCTGCCCCTGTGACCCGGCACCAGATAAGAGGAAGAAAATGGATGGATGGACCTAGGACTGCCTACTTGGCCTCCTTTCTCTCTATGATTTTGAACCATGACATACAAAAAAATGTCTGCCTGCCTTCTTTCCACATGGCTCTTATCTAAACTCTCGCAGTCTCTGCTCTCATTGTGATGTTGAACCATAACAGACAAACAATTGTCATTTACAGATCCAAAACTCTGGAATGTCCTTCCCATGCACCTTGGACACACTTCCTGTTTTTTAAGGTCTCTCTTAAAACTCATCTTTTGTTCTTATTTTTTAACTGAAATGTCGACTTTTATTGTGTTTATCCTTATTTGCCTTGTATTGTAGTCTCTTCTTTGCATGTTGGGAACCCCTTTGTTTGCACATTCATTGCTGTGTTTCATTATTTTTATGTGCTGTTGTTTTTAAAGTGCAGTAGAAATAAACTTGGATGGTGGAAAAGTGCTTGCTGTGTTACTGATAATAATTATATCTGTTTTATTTGCAGCTCCAGTGACGCCCAGCGGCACACTATATTTCTCAGCAGCTATTTTATTAGATTGTATGTAAAAGAAAATACACCCACCCCATAATAAATATTTATGTATATACTTACTGGGTTTCTGTGTATTTTGGGGACATTTCCTGGAGACTGATCCTAACCTTAACCTTTGTCACTACTTGCCAGTGGTGGAAGGTAACAGAGTACAAGTAGTAAAGGACTGTACTTTTAGGTATCTGTACTTAAGTAGATTTTACAATGGATACTTTTTACTTTTACTTCACTACATTTGAGAGCAGGTGTCGGTACTTTCTACTCCACTACTTTTTTTAAACTAGACTGAAAAGTAAAAAGTACTTTTCATGTGATTTGAGTGGTTGTTTTTTCCATGTTTTTTGGTAACATCCTAACCAAAGTTTTTGAATTCAAGTTTCGGCTTTGAGCAAACAAAAATAAAAACACAAAATCATATGAAAAATTAAGAACTGATTTGTATTATTACTGCTGACCAAAATATGTATAATGTTTTAATCAATATCGCTACATTTAATACTTTAAAAAGTAAAAGTATTTCATACATGTGTTGTTAATTTGTTACTCTTAAAGTTCATTTTTAAACAGGTACTTTAATACTTTAATTTAAGAAGCTTTTTAACTTTTAACCTCTGTATCTGTACTTAATTAACAATATTGAGTTTTTCATCCACCACTGCTACTTGCCCTCCTAAACCCTAACCCTAACCTTTGGATTTACTTTGTGGGGACTTGATTTTTGTCCCCATAACGTAGGCATGATATGAGTGTGTTTACAGATTTCCCAACACCGTGATAAATACCTGTCCACAGATTTGACAGGTGATACATCACAGCTACCTCTAATTTAATCTCATAACTCTTTCCTTTTATTCCAAATATTCAGTCTCCTGTAAGCATCACCTATATTATACCTGCCAACTCCACTCTAACTGCTAACGAGTTACATTTAATGAGTGAGCTAATTGCCATATTGGGAATGCTCTTTATGATATTATTCTGGGTTAATGAGCATGGCATTGCACTGGGGGGATTGTGGCTCCCTTGCTGATATTGCATGACACTGCACCGTAGCTTCAGCACAGAGTTCAGTTTTAGGTGTGAAAGTTTAACTAACACTCGTGAAACTGTCGGTACCTTAGGCCATACAGTTTCATTTGGATTTCGTCGTCTCGCTAATCGCCAGATAATCCCCCTTGTTACCGGTCTATAGATTTGCATATAAAGCGCAGAGCTGAACTTTCACGGCGTTTTATTTGGTGACCTTTGAAAGTGAGTCAAATTGGATTAAAGATGGCCGAGAAGAAGCTAACACCTCCCAGAAGGCTAACGGTACTGCTGTGGTATTTTATATTGTACTGTACCTGCCTGTGCAAGACTTACAGAGACTTTATAAATGTTTCCTAAATCTTAAAAGTCCTATATTATGCAAAATTGACTCTTTTGAGTCTTAAGCCATGTTATAATGCTGTTTCCTCATCAAAAACAAACCTGGAGTTTTGTTTCTTTCACACATATTTGAGTAACTCTTTATTATTAGTCTGTCTACATCTCCAAAGTTGCTCTGTTCCACCTTATGAGGTCATGGAGTGGTATTTTTCAAGTTAACAGCTACTTCTTCCAGTGTCTACTGGAATTGCCAGCAATTCCAGGGCTGATTATCCAATGTTATGGCCCCAGGCCTCCAGCTCCTCCAGCTCCTCCAGCTCCTCCAGCTCCTCCAGCTCCTCCAGCTCCTCCAGCTCCTCCAGCTCCTCCAGCTCCTCCAGCTCCTCCAGCTCCTCCAGCTCCTCCAGCTCCTCCTACTGCAATATACATCAAGTCCCTGCAGCTGATCTTCATTTCCCGGTGCAAGTTTTGAAGTGTCAGACCTCTCATGCGATTGGAAGATTGCTCACAAGCTGGCATCTGATTGGATCCTGGACCCTGTGTGAGATTGGTGCGATGTCCCAGATCCTGGCCGCTCCTGGGTCTCCAACTGTGGCAGCCACTTCTTAAAAGGACCTGCCCCCTGCCACTCCTTGCTGCTGGGTTCTGTCAGGAACAGCATGCCACTTTTGCTCTGTGTCTGTGACTCTTGTAAGTTTGACTTTGTACATGAGGCACTCTTAAAACTTCAGGTAGTTATGAGACTGGTTTGTTTTGTGTTATTGTAATTTTTGTACTTTTGTTTTGTTAGCTGTATTTAAGTTACACATTGAAAACTACTTTGTTGTTCCTTTTAAATCAATAGAATTAAACTTTAGTTTTACAATTTTCCATCTTGTTTTGTTACTTCCCCTTTCCCTAGCTGAGCTGGGTCGTAACAAATTGGGGGCTCGTCCGGGATAGTTTTAACCCTATTCCACTAAAGTTGTAATATACATAATCGGATTGTCATAGGTAAGTCTTTAAATTTTGATTGGTTCATGGCGTCAGTGATGGTGGACAGGTTGGTGAAATGCAGTTTCCTTGATGTTGAAGGGCCTAATGTGTGTGTGGATTCTGATTATCCAAATTTTTTTAGAGAAGGTGTATATAGAGTTTAAAAATGCAGTTACCACATGACATACAGTTACCACATGACATCACAAAGTAGAATAGGATTTTTTCTGTTTGAGAGAAGAACTCAGCCTAAAAAGAACATAGCCAAAATTTGTGTGAATGAAACAAAACTCAACTCCAGGTCTGTTTGTGATGAGGAAACGACATAACATAGATCAGAAAATAACGTAATATGGGCCCTTTAATAATGGTAATACAGTGTGCATGAGGTATTTGAAATTCCTTCCATAACCTCTGAACAAACTGTCTTATTTCTGATTGATGCCTGTGTCATTTGATTCTGTAGTGAGCAATATTAAATGCATAGCTGGCTGTGTTTAATGGAATTATATTAGGTCTGCTGTATTGAATTGTTTGCCCTGACTAAACAGCCATAGTCGATGCACAAAAATAACTGTTTCATTACCCTTTGTCCATGTGTGAACTTTCTACCATCTCATTAAAATGCAGTCTCAGCCCATCTCTGCACTGGGAAATACTTGCTTTTCAGAGCAATACTTTGCTTTTCAAATGTCTGGCAAATCAGTGGTCATTTTCATATCACCTTGTTTCGATTTAATGCATTTTTAAAGGTGCTAAAAAGTGCTACAAAGGATTATTGGGTGAAAAAATGCACAAAAAAAAGTCAAACTGAGTAGGGCCAATAGTACAAGTGAAAAAGAGTTTGCTGCCGACAATGTTTCAAGGTAAACTCCCTCCTTAGCGGCTCCCAACACTTTTTGTCTCGAATAACTGCAAAGATTTTTCTCACTCCAACCTGTGTAATGGAGCTAGCGTAAATTCAGCCTGGTAGACCTAACTGCGCTCTCATCTAATGCTTCTCCAGAGTTTACCTGCTCCTCAGCCACCTGCATCATCATCAGCTCCTCCTATTACTTCTGCTGGCCACGCCCTTCATGGCAATGTCTTCTGGCGAGGTCTGAGCACGATAACTCATTCAATAAAGTTACTAATATTTTTCTTTCATGTCTGTCTGAGTCTTTCTAGGTTGAAATAGTGATTCCTTTAGGTATATATCTGTTTACCAATCTATTGTCTGTGATAACTAGATGTCTTTGTGATCCCTCAGTCGTCTGGGTATGATCCATACCAAAATAAAAATTAACTTTTTTCAACTGGACAAAGGTTTTAAAGTGAAGACGTTTAGTTTGTTTTGACTGTTGATGGACGCTGCCTTATATCTATCTGAAGGGACGAGCTAACTCCACTCTGAATTTTTCTTTTGCTTATGTGATAACCAGACTTTGTTTTAATGATATTTATGCCTTATGTCTATATTTATATCTCCTTAACCTACCATCGCAAGTTTATTAGATTTTTTTTTCACTAGTAGATGGCAGATGTGTAGGCAAGACAAGGCAAGTTTATTTGTATAGCACAATTCGTACATAAAGTAATAAAGAAAGACATTAAAATCACACGAATCAAAACATAAATAATCCCAAACAATCATCATAAAATTACCATTAAAACAGAAGAGTGCAGAATAAAAACCTTTCAGTCAAACAGAACTGTTTTGAGCCTTGATTTTAACATTGTCAAAGTAGAGGCCTGTCTCGCATCTTCAGAAAGACTCTTCCTACATAAAACTGAAATGCTGATTCCCCATGTTTAGTCCCGGTTTAGTCCTGGGTTAGTCCTGGTTTACTCCTGACTCTGGGCACCAGCAGGAGGCCGGTCAATGAAGTCTTCAGAGTGCGAGATGGTTCATATGGCACTAACATGTTGGAGATGGGCTTTGGTGCTGGGCCATGGACAGACTTGTTCACAAGCAGAGCTGCTTTAAAGTCTATTCTCTGAGCCATAGGAGCCAGTGCAAAGACCTGAGCACAGGACGCATGTGTGAAGTACTTCCTGGTTCTAGTCAGGACCCGAGCAGCAGCGTTCTGGATGTACTGCAGCTGTCTAATGCTCATTTGGAGAGGCCAGTGAGCAGGCCGTTACAGTAGTCTAACCTACTGGAGACAAATGCATGGATAAGTCTCTCACCTATGCCCCGCTCCCCTCACTTGCCCCGCCCACCACTACCCTGCCCTCCTACCCATCACCTGTCCCCTGCCCTCACCTGCCCTTTGTGCAAACTCACCTGTGCTCTCTGGTCTTCTGTCAGTACAAACCTGACACCACACCAGATAGCAGTAACATAGATCGCACCTAGTGGTGGTTTGTGAGAATACAACAGAGACCCTTCGGCCAATCTAATTACAGTTTATAGCTTTAAGGCATTATTAGTTCAACTTCTGCAGACCAGTACAATCAGATATGACAATAACTATTGGATGGGAGATTAAATATCCTATAATTCTAAATATTGTCCAGATGACACCCACATGAAAGTGCTTTGTGTGTGAGTGTAGCCTGATTCTTTCTCTGTTGTAATCAGTGCACTGTAAATGTCAGTAGAACATTGACCAGTGCAGTGTTTATTCAATCAGCCGCGTGAGCTGCAGCAATGATCAGATGCTCCAGCTCCATCAAACAGGTTAATGACAAAGGGGATTGGATTTATTCACATTACTGATACACACACCAGTTTGAAATCTGCTCTGAGGATTTTCTGAAAATGTTGTTATTCCACGTCTAAAACAGAGGTCTCCGCTGTTTTTGGTCATGTACCTCCTCAGGTTTGCCGTGCTGATTCTTTAGTAAACATAGCCAAATAAGTATGTTTACTATTGTATTCTCTTTTTTAAATTACAATGATGCTCAAAATCATCCAGAAACATTCTACTTCTATGGGGTATTCACTGCTAATACATAACATATTTAGATCACCATGTTACCTTTTATTGTTTTGAAAATGCTATATTCACCGACAAGAATGTATTAATGTTTTATAGGTTTCCCTTTCATCTCTCTCACCTTCTTTTGCTCTCTGCATTAAGTCACTCCTCCTTCACGACACAATCAGTGTGCATCCCGCTAAACTACTGCACATTGCATCAGGTTTGTCAGGTTGCTGTGTCTAGTTTTGGATCATGTTTTTGTATATTTATGGAGAATTGTCGTGTGGGAGCATGGGTGATGGCTTGTGGGCGGAGCATTGAACAGGATCTTACAGCTAAACGTAAGGTGGGTTTGAACAGGGCCCAGGAGAGATAGCTGAAGTACTCAAACATGCGTGGATGACATATAAAACCACTTCAGGTATGTTTCTGGTTAGGGAGCAACGTTATAACAATGTAGAAAGCTCAAAAAAAAAAAAAGAAAAAGATTTTTACCCTCTTTAAGGATAAAAATGTATATTCAAATACTATTCATTTTCACCTCATAAAATCTGATATCAGTTTAAACTAGATATAGTGCTTTGACTTTAGAGTAGGGACTTACCTTTGACATTATAAAATTAGTGACTTGCACAGTTTGGTGACTGCTGCAGATTTTTTTTTTGTTATATATATATCTGCTCACACAGTCCATTTAAGTTGTGTCAGCTGAGGGCAGGGCCGGCCCAGGCTATAAGCAGACTAAGCAGCTGCTTACGGCCCCGAGGCCACCAGAGGGCCCCCAAGAGCCTATACATTTATATAGAAAATAATATATCAAGTTTTATTGGGCACAGGGCTTGTGTGTTTACAGCAGCCTAAATATCCCTCTAAAACAATTACATTTGCTTTGTACCTATAGTAGTAAAATATCTACTGCTGCCTACATTTGTTTTTGAGTCGGGCAGAGGTGAGGGCAGCTATTTATTCACACCAGTACCAGGACCCTTTATAATGTAAATTCATGCCCACTTTCACCAACTGGAACACATTAAAATCTACCAGAAATGAAGTAAAAATGTCTAGAATTTCAAAAACCTTGAAATTCTAGACATTATTTGTTTGTCTACTCTTCTTGTGACTATGGTAGCTGTGACATTCAAACACAAATACAATTGGTCAAGGTGATGTGAGCAGAGTCATAATGTTGTCAAATGTGCATCACCAACAGCTGAGCCAGGAGGCATCCGCTGTCGGGGGCCCCAGAGACAAATTCAGCTTAGGGCCCTCTGAAAGCTGGGACCGGCCCTGGCTGAGGGTACAGAGTTTGCTGAGAAAAATTCTCAAATGAATATTGTGAAACGTTATGGTTAAAATATATTTAAAAAAAGAGTCAGTTTAAGATGTTTAGATGGCAATAGAAACTTTAAATAGTTTTGAAAAGGTTTAGTAAATAGTAAATGGTAAGTAACAAAATGCTTTTTTTGTTTACTGCAGAACTGTTGAATAAGGTGTCTTCTAAAGGGAGCATATTTATTGAAGTCTATGGTGGAAATTTTCAGTTTATTTTAATCAACAGTTTAAAAAACATAGTTACAGAGAAAGAGGGGGTTGATGACTTGAAATCAGAAAAAAAAGTTTTGAAAGAGAGGTAAGAAAACAAAAGCAGCCAGTGACCAGTGGAAGGAACAGTATTTTTGATTTAGTCTAATTGAGTGGAGGATTTTTAAAAAAAAAATGTTGAATATTGGCTGTGTTTTTTAGAGTCATTTGAGTTTAACTAGGACAAACACAGAATAAGAGAGGCTGGGAACCAAGAGGCCCCACTGTGACACATTCAGAAGTGATGAAAGCTTTTTTGCAGCGCTGATGTGCGGCTGGGCTCATCAAATACCTGAACAACACTCAAAACATGCACTACTTGTGAATACAGACGATTTAAGTGAATATAGCACTTTAAATGCTAATAAAAATGTGTGTTGTTTTTTGTCTGCTTATAGACTTTTAAAATGATTGAGAAGGTCAGTGCAATCCTTTTCCAACACTGTTTTGGTCAAACTACATTGTCTTTCAACATGGGAATATCAGAATGATGTAATATTAGGACCGTTGCCATGGCAATTAACTTTTCAATTCAATCCAATTTAATTTATACAGCTAACTTGATACATAGGAAAAGAACAATAAAACACCAAGATATCCTGTCTCGCTAGTATTAAATGCCAGGGAGAAGAAGTGGGTTTTCTATGTTAAAGACTGAGAGAATCTGACAGACAGAGGGCGCTGTTCATTAGTCCACTGATCCGAAGGTTGGCGGTTCAAATCCCGCTCCCTACATAAACATCATTGGCTGAGTGGTTAGATCCACTGGCTTGAAGGTTGGCGGTGCAATTCAAACCCTCACAGATGAATGCTGTCGTTGTGTCCTTGGGCAAGACACTTAACCCACCTCGCCCCCAGTGTCTGCGTACACTGTTGTATGAATGTGCGTGTGAATGGGTGAGTGGTTCCTTGTTGTAAAGCGCTTTGAGTGCCTTGAAAGGTAGAAAAGCGCTATAAAAATGTGACCATTTTACCATTTTTAGTCTGGACACTGCCACAAAACAGGCTCTGTCACCTCTGACCTCAGGGCTGAGGGTGGAGTATAGGGCTGCACTAACTCCCTCAAATAAAAATAATTAACCATTTAATGCTAAACATATCTTTTGAATAGAAAAAGTCCTCAAGATGTTGTGTATTACAGCAAACTGAAACCCATGAATTAGTCTATATTCATGTATTCTTCTGTCATAATCACACAAGATGCCCTTCCAGACTCAAGAGGTAATGTATATTTTTAGGCTAGCAGTGAATTGTGTCTAATTTCCCCTCATTTTGGAGTGTATAACGATTTTCATACTCAATTAAAAGCCGGCATATGGGTACACTGATGAGAGATTTCATGCATTGCTTAATCGACTAAATGCAATTATGCTGCGAAAAATAATATTAAGCTCCAATTGAACTTTTTAGCTGATTTCCTCTAATTGTGCCACTGTTTTCCACATAATTACTATTTTATCACCATGTCTCCGTGTTTCACTATTCCCTTATCAGTGCCTATTGCGTTGATGCACGGCACTAACAACGGCAGCAGAGGTTTGTCTCATTATATGGGCAAGGTGGGTGAAGTGTCTTGCCTAAGGACACAACCCCATTACACAACCACATACAGGCGACAATAGGTCTGTTGCTAAAATGCTTGTCCACTGATCTGAAAGGTGGCAGTTCGAATCCCACTCTCGACATAAACATCACTGGTTGAATGGTCAGATCCACTGACTCACAGGTTGGAGGTGCGATTCCAGCTCCCACAGGTGAATACTGTATCCTTGGGCAAGACACTGGTGGGTCCTGAATGCAAAGTGCTTTGAGTGCCTTAAAGGTGGAGAAGTGCTATATAAAAAGTGACCATTTACCGTATATGATGGGTGAACTCTAAACACAGAGTCACTGCTGCCTCATGTTCATATAGTAACACATTTTAGCTGTTGTATTTTTTTTTTTTTTTTTTTTTTTTTTTTTTTTTTTTGAGATTTTATTAATTGTATCATTCTAATTTTAGTGCACATTCAGTACAACGGATCGTAAATAAAGGTAAAAATCCTCCAACTGGGATGGTCCTGACCAAGCCTAGCTTAAGATCTGGACATGGGTCCCTTGGCACGGCACTGCTACTCCGATTGCTCCTGACTTACCCCAAAAATATCGAAGGATGGGTCAAATGCAGAGGATAGATTTCTCTACGGGGACAATAAAGTATCTTAAATGTCCTATATTACATTATTTTCTGATCTATGTTATAATGGTATAATATATGTTGTAATACATTGAGTTGTGTTTTGTTTCATTCACACATGTTAAACACACAAACCCTGCATATTTAGGCTGTGTTCTTCTCTCAAATAGAAAACACTCTGCTCCACCTTGTGATGTCATGTGGTGATACAAGAAGTACTCCACTGTGTTTTTAAACTCCATACACCTTCACTCGAATCATTTGTATTATTTCAGCCCTGGACTTGCCTATATCTACTGGACAAAAGGTAAAATGTAGCTGTCAACTTGAAAACTACTGCTTCATGACATCACAAGGTGAAACGGAGCATTTTGAGCTTTTGAGATGTATACAGACTTATAATAAAGGGTTACTTAAACATGTGTGAATGAAACTAAACACAACCCAGGTATGTGTTTGAGGAGGTAACAGCATTATAACATAACCTAAAGCTCACAAGAGTCAATTTTGTGTAATATCAGATCTTTAACCTTAAACAGAGAACACACATTTGATCTTTATTAAATCAAAATTCAAACTCAACACATTTTAATACATGCGGCAGTTACTCAGATGCAAACCCTAAAATCCACTATTTTAGCTGAGGTAGATTTTGTAGTTGTACATGCAGGCCTACAGCTGTATGCCAGTTTTATAAAGCAGCAGAACACTCCAGCTACAAGAAGGAACATGCCTTTCAACTCAAATGCACGGCACACTGGAAAGGAAGTCATCAGATATGGCACAAGCCTAAAAAATTTGCCCGATAACCTTCACACCGCCATGCCCCTGAATAAATGTCACATGCTATCTGCTGTTTGCTCCACACACCCATTGCATCCAATCTACTCAAATGGAAGGAAAAAACACATCCGGAAATCAGCATGTGCAAAAAGCCACACAATAATAAATGTTTGTTGGTTTGTTGGTGTTTTTCTCTGTCTTACACTAAGCTGGAAAATGTAAGGCTTGTATTTTAAAACAGGCAGTGAATGCCACAGTCGTTCTTAGACTTAGACAAACTTTATTGATCCACAAGAGGAACGACTTGGACGCAGTAGCTCGCACATTACAATATAATGACAGAGAGCAAAAACTGGTAATAGAATTTGAAATAGGCTAATTAAAGTGGCAGTTTTGTGTACGTGTTCGAAATAATGATTGTTTTAAAGAAGACATTGTGCTTGTGTCTGCACTATAGCTATAATGTATGACACCGGTGTATTATTATGTTGTAATTTGCATTTTAAATTGCAGTATTAATCTAAAACGATTTAATAAAAGAAACAAGTCTGCTGACTTCCATGTTAAAAAATTGCGGTGTCTAATGGGAGCTGACGTCGCCGTAAACGTCATCGCAACAAAGAGTCGGTACCTCTGATGCATAGCTGCAGATCACACTAGTCTAGTGAGCACTGGATTTTTTTTTTTCATTTGGTTCATCAGGTAAGGATAGAGCAGTGGGCATATGCCAGTGATGGTGAAAATGGGGAGTGATTGGCAATATGACATCTTAAAAATAAGCAATTAAGGATTCCTCAAACATGCACAAAACACTGCAAAAACAACTTCAGGTGAGTAAATGGTGAGAGCAAACATGGTTAAAAGCTCTAAGAAGTCGATTTTGCAGAATAGGTCTGCTTCACAGAGTTCTGAGTGTAAGAGAAAATGCATGCCCAAGTTATGTGTCTGGTCGTTTAACCTCTTAATGGCCACACATTCATAGAATACATTTTCCCTTTATCTGTGGGCGATTCCAGCTCCCATTGACGAATGCTGTTATTGTGTCCTTGGGCAAGACACTTAACCCACCTTGACCCCCAGTGTCAGTGGTTCTTTGATGTAAAGCGCTTTGAGTGCCTTGGAGGTGGAAAAGCGCTGTATAAAAACATGACTATTTACCATTTTACCATTACTTTTGGTCACCTTTGTAACCTTTTTCCCCAGATCGGTCTAAAATACAAGTAACACCATACTCTCACCTCACAGCAAGAATGATCGGTTTGAAAACTGGATGACAATTGAATGATAGTAAAAAATAAAGAACTTAACCTGTACCTTACAAATGCCGCCTCACATGCCAATTTTCCTCAGTCAATAATAATAATAATCTTAAACATATTAGTTGAAAAGACCATTCTTCACATCCACAACCTCCAGCAAATGCAATTTTGGCTGCACCAATTCATCTCCCACAATACCAATACCATAAGTGTGCTCTGTTTTAAAATGTCCATGTTATCTATAGGCACCGCCAGTGTCTGTTAAAGAGGAAAAATGGCGGCAGCAGTTATTAAATGCACAGGGAAGTGAGAGGCTTGAGATTACTAGCCCAAGGACGAATAGTGTGCGTTGACTGTAGGTCCATGAATATTCCACAGGGCAAACTGCACTTGTCCCTGGTCCCAGTAGAGGGCCTCTGCAGCGCTAATGAATGTGAGGGAAGAAGAAGGCGAAGCTGCCAAAGCTTTGATGGAGCTCATAATGTGAAAGACTGTGAAGAAAATACTCACTGATGCTAGGGCAACGCTTCATCTTTTACAAACAATTGGTATTAAAGGTTGACCCGTGCACATACATATTAAACTGGTGGGATATTGTGTGCTGTTATTGTCAAGCTTGGTACAGCATTGTTAATCCACTG
Organism: Periophthalmus modestus; assembly: GCA_019594935.1. Lineage (NCBI taxonomy): Eukaryota > Metazoa > Chordata > Actinopteri > Gobiiformes > Gobiidae > Periophthalmus > Periophthalmus modestus. The sequence goes on along the minus strand of JAIEZT010001214.1, from coordinate 5,347,898 downwards.
GTGAAGATACAGAGTGAGCAGCAGTGTGGAGTTCAGAGGGTTTTTTTGTCCTGCAACCAGCATCCTGCCAGAAAAAAAAAAGAAAATCAAGCAGCTTATTATTATTATTATTCAAAATACTTTATGAAGATGAGAGTCTGATCTTCCTGAGTTCAGATGGGCGTGATTGACAGGTGGATTAGCCAATTAGGGACACACTCAGTCCATCTGTATCAAAATAAATATGGCTGCTTATGAGGAAGAAAGAAAGAAATAAAGAAAAAAATGTTAGGGGGCTGACAATCATCGCAGATAGAGATATCATTCTGGACTTACCTGGCAACATTTTATGTGTTGGTTCTGTCAGTGGATTTGACGCAATTAATAAAAAAGAAAAAAAGACATTGAGTTTATGTAATGCTTTTCACGGTAACTCAAAGATGCTTCACAATAAATTACCACAAAAGATGGACAGGACAAACACACAAGTAGTGAATTCAGCACATTTTAATACAAAACAAATTGGTATCGTATCAGTTTGACGTTGCGATACTTGCCTTAGTATTACTTGGTGTGGAAACAAGTTACTGGTATCACTGCTGAACTCATCTCCCAACAGCCCTGAGCGCACTGCACTCAGATATTTATATTTCAACATAAATCATGGCTCTTTTATTCAGGCTCCATTACGGACCCACCACTGTGATGCTGCTCAGCCTTATTAGGACGAGTGTACATTTAAATAGCCACTCACTGCCTTAGCGAGCTGCGGTGGGCATATATTTTTACTCAATGGTTTCACTCAAGGACCCCCTAAGGTTTAAACACCTGCTGTTTTAAGAGTGAAAGATTGTGTTAGATATTACCTTTAATGTATTTGCTATTTGTGATGCCTGTCATTTATTTTTTCATTACCAAAGGTCTGTGCAAACACTTCATAATTTGATACTTGATAATTGTTTGAATAGTTTGGATTCACGTAGCGTTACAACATTCTAGGTGGATGACGGATTTGAATTCTATGGTCCTTTGTCAAAATGCAGAGGTTTGGACTTAGTAGTTAATATATTTGTAATCACTCGGCCTGTCTACAAAAATTTAACCTGGCTCTTGCCACTTTTGGCTCTCGCTGAAAATGATCGTGAAAATGCCAACGTCTTGATGAATATTTGAATATTTTCCGACATGTTAGTGTCATATAAACCATCTCACACTCTGAGGACTTCAGGGACAGGCCTCCTGCTGGTGCCCAGAGTCAGGACTAAACATGGGGAGTCAGCGTTTCGGTTTTATGCAGCTAAAACCTGGAAGTCTTTCTGAAGATGTTCAGTTTTATGCAGTAAGAGTCTTCCTGAAGATGTGAGACAGGCCTCTACTTTGACAAAGTTTAAATCCAGGCTCAAAACGGTTCTGTTTGGCTGTGCATATGACAGAAAGTTTTTTTTCTGCACTCTTTCTTTTTAATGTTCATTTTATGATGATTATTTGTGATTATTTATGTTTTGATTTCTTTCCTTGATCCGCTCTGTGATTGGTCCGTTCATTTGAACCTTACAGCGGGAGTATTTCAAGATGGCTTCTGATGAGTTTGTGAACTCACCAGTATCGCAAGAATAAATCTTACTGTGCAAGGTTAACAAAAACTGACACAAAGTTCAGTGTCTTCTCTGCCTGCATAAATAAACTAAAGTGCTTTTTTTTGCTAGTATTCTTCATTATTAATCAGTGTGATAGTTGTCTTTTTTTTTACTACACTTCAAAAGACTAGGACTCCCTAACACTGAAAATAGAAATTTACTATCATACATTTGAATAGTTGGTAGAAATATGGCAGATCCTCCATCTCCCACCATCCAAACCCATCTCACCACACACAGTGATTGGAGTGGCAATGTGGGAGCAGTGTCTTGCCCAAGGAGAGCACAATTGTGTTTCATGCAATTACATTCCATTAAAATCCTCTCATGGACATCACAAATTGAATATTTCTGCCCATAATATCATTTTGTACTTGACGGGTCATTGTTGGATTAGTCTGTGTTGATAAAATACATTTGAAGTGGAGTGTTGACATCAATCACATTAGCAGCAGTCAGTTTGTTTTGTACTGGTGAGATCATAAAACCAGGTAATGGGAACAGACTTGGGAAAAATCATTGAAATTGCTATACCCCAGTGCAAGGTCACCGCTGTGATTTGCGCCAGCATCAAAATAGGCCCATGCCAGTTTTTTGGCAAAGTGTTTTCATCCCAATTTCACCCAAAAAGCTTTGAGATGCCATTCCAATTGAATTTCATTTACTTTGCTTTGGAGGTGACCTTACAATGTTCAGACCACTATGCAGACACTTGTACATGATTGTCCAGCTGCAAAGTGGGCTGTTGTTCCGTCAAGCAACCTTCTCTGTGTTTTAGAATGGGTTCAAGGCTCCGTTTTACACCGAAAGTTAACAAGTATCTGTGGTGTGTGCCTAATCCTCTATTGTATTAAAATGTCTGTCATTCAAAACGAAATCATTATAGCTTCTTCCTTATGTGCATATTAGTGGTATATAAATGTGTTTCTTATATATTTCATAAACCATAGTGTGTCCTCATGTGTTCAAATAAATCATGTTTTTCTAACTGAAATCTTTGGGTTGCCAGATCCTACAACTATAAACCTAAATACCCGTATATATGGCATGCTCGTATTTAGGTCTGACATCAGGTCCCCTCGGTGACTTCAACTTCTTTGTTTGTCCAAATTTTGAAACAAGCTGCTGGTTTCTAATTGTCTTCTGACCCTGGAAAACATTGAAACTCTTTCAATGAACCATATTCCCTTGTGTAAGTAAAAACAACCTGTAGTTTCTGGTGGGATCTCGTCATCAGATCATAATGTGGCCCATGTCCTCCTGTATTTACACTTGTTGCTGTTTTAGCTTTCCTCACAAAGTACTCTCTCCGTGTTGCCCTATTCTCTGACACGGGCTAACTGAAGTCATGCATGTGAACTCTCAATCGTCAAAACTGAAAGTGTGTTTTAGTGACACAATGCCCTGGCTACATAAGCAAATATTTGTTTTGTTAGTCCATTTAGGTCTTTGCTCTGCTCCTCTTGGGTGATACGAGCGAACAAAAAGCACCGCACACACTCAGGCGCACATGAAGGCCACTTTATTTGCGCTGCTCCTGTCAACACTGGGTTGTTACCTCCTGGAGCAGCCACCTGGACGGGCCCTGCAGGCTAACAGACATGTCAACTCTCTCCTTGGCTGCAGTTGACTTCCTTTCAACCGCTCTCTGTTTGTAGCCAAGTGATCTTTGGCTGGAGCTAAAGCAGGGGGGCCAGCCGCTGAAAGCCTGGTGGAGTGGATAGCGAAAACTGGCCAGATCTGAAGAAGCTCGCCCAGGCAGAGAGGGTGAGGCAGCGGGGAAAGGGATCCCTAGTGGAGAGGTGGTCTGGTGGCTTGGAGCCCTGGGACAGAACCTTGATCTGTCTTGTCCCACCTGTAGAGCTGTCTGTCTGCTAGCAGGGGCCAGCCATCTGCCGTATCCCTCACCGCAGCGTTGCCATGGGGATTTTCAAATTTGGCCAAACTATATACAGTGCGGTGCCCAGCCGATGGACAGCAGCTTCCTCCCTCCACCTGTGTCTCTCCCCTGAGCTGATTAATTTGTTGATTTTACAAATTAATGTCCTCTGCCTATTGGTAATGTGTCTGTGGATTTCTGGAGGGGACTAAAGAGCAGTTAAGGACGCCATGTTAATGTTTGGACAGAGTTTAAACCCGACAGAGAGGGAACGGAGTCAGGGGACGAACTCCAGACTCCATTAATAATGCATTACATGTTGATTGATTGAACTGAGTGAAAGACGTCCGCTGTGTTTTCCTGCCCATGTTCCTACGAGACCACGGTCAATGTTTTAAGATAAATAAGCATAGCATTATACTAAATACTGCATTTGATATAGCAATTTGATATAGATATAGATAGCTCCAAGCTTAGAAATGTGTCCTTAAACCAACCGCTTTAATCCTGTTCTTTGACTCTACAAATTATAATAAATCAAAAGTGTAACACTAATTGTTAAACTTGTGTAACAGTTAAAAAGGTGATATAAATCAAATATACCGTTTGTCAAGTCATAACATATAGTTCCAAATAGGAAGTAATCATGGGTGAGCTTCCGGCTCCATCGATTCTGGCTCCATTTCACTTTACATGAAAAACTGTCACCCCTCACTCTGTAACTGCTGCAGCTCAGTGGTCTAAAAATGTTCATATTAACCTGCTTGCATGATCCTGATATTTAAATTTTTGCTATTGTGTTAGTAAATCAAATTATGAACATTAATAACACACAAATCAGGCTCTGTGGTTGTTATGATACTCGCTCCAAATTCACCCTCATTGATGTTAGCCTCGACGACCTTCATTTGACTGGAGCTGAACTCTTAGTCCACTTCTTTATACAGCCTGAGTCATAATCTAAACTACACACAAAAGTATATTTTCACCTTATTTCAGTTTATTATTTTAAAGTAAATTGCAAATAATATTTATAAAGGAAAAACTGCACACCACTTACAAACCCAAAACATGCACAAATCCTCCAGGTAACGTAGTCCTGACCATGCCTAGCGCAATCAATTGGAGATGGGTCGCTGGGTGCACCCACTGCCCCTGCCCCAGCGACACTGAAGCATGGATCAGATTATCAGAGTAAAAGTATTTAAGTACCTGTTTGAAAATGTGCTGTAAGAGTAAAAAGTAAAAATATTTCACAGTATTTTCAAGTGTTGTTAATTTGTTAAACTGTTAAATGTAGTGATATTGATTTAAAAAAAATATACATATTTTGGTTAACAGTAGCAATACAAATCAATTTCTTATTTTTTCCTATGAATTTTGTGTATTTATTTTTGTTTGCTGAAAGCCAAAACTTGAACTTGAAAACTTCAGTCAGGAATGTTACCACGAACATGGTAAAAATAAAATCTCTCAAATCATGTGGAAAGTACTTTTTACTTTTCAGTCCAGTCCAAAAACGTAGTGGAGTAGTAAGTACAGATACATATTAGCAGCCCTTGTGTGAAGGAAGAAGCCAGTTAAGTATTCATGCTCTGTATTAATGATTCACCTCATATACCAACGAGTACGTGTCAGCCATGTTACTACACCTACCCAGCTCACCAGAAAATGACGGAGCCATTAGCCATTATCAATATTTCAGCGTGTTCCAGCCCACGGGGATGTCAAGATGCTCGGGTGAAACTGCTGTATCACTTACTTGGGATAGAAAGGGCCAAAACTACTGAAGCATGTGTGAATACAAGACAAGATGGTGGTCAGGGTAATGGTGAGGCGTGCTTAGAGTCAAGGATCTGTGGTGTTTAAAGACATAGGGACTAAAGTGAGATGTGCAACTACAGCTAAAGGTACCTAAGGATCAGGGTAAGTAAAAGTAGTACTGTACTTAAGCATACATTTTAAGTATCTGTACTTTACTTAAAGGTTGTCATTTTCTGATGGAGGGTCACCACCTGCTTTTTGTCATTTTTTTTTGTGTGTGGAATGTTTCACAGTATGGTATTAAACCTTTGTAACATCATGGAATCCAAACCAGGCCAGTTTACAGGTCATATCTGTGGAGTGGCAACCCCGCTCACAGTCAAAGTGCCTGTTTTTTTCTGGGTATATTTGAGCAATAAAACGACCAATAATTGAATACATGTAAGGGAGATCTGTTTAATGTCATACTGTGAAACATTTTAAGCACAGTTATGACATTTCCATAGAAACAAAAGTTACCCAGAGCACCTTTAAGTAGATTTTAAAGGGGATACTTTTTACTTTACTACATTTAAGAGCTGGTGTCTAGTGTCTGTGCTTTATATATATATATATATATATATATATATATATATATATATATATATATATATATATATATATATATATATATATATATATATATATATATATATATATATATATATATATATATATGTATATATAAATTTATAATTATATGTTTGCGAGCTGCTGAAAATGTTGAATGTTCTCACCTAGAATAAAAAGCTTGATTCAACTTTTTCTACTGAACAAAACCCAGCACAAATCTTTAACAAATCATTACATTTGAAGCTTTATTAGAATCTCAAAATCTGAGCAAAATACTTTTACTTTTTCAGAACATTTTTAAACAGGTACTTTAATGCTTTTTCTTTAAGTAGATTTTTATGTGATATTTTTACTTTTATTTAAAACTTAATATTTATTTTTTGCTCTGGTATCTGTACTGAATACCGTCTTGCACTATAGCTGCAATTAATGTTTAATACCTGTTTAATGACAGTATATCCTTGAATCTTGAATCTAGTTGTTCTAGTCAGGCCTCTACTTTGACAATGTTTAAATCCAGGCTCAAAACAGTTCTGTTTAGCTGTGCATATGACTGAAAGGGTTTTTATTCTCTTTTAATGCTAATTTTATGACTATTATTTTGATTATTTATGTTTTGATTTGCCTGTATTGTGATTTTAATGTCTTTCTCATCCTGTAAAGCTCTTGTGTATGAACTGTGCTATACAAATTCTCTTGCCTTGCTTTGTATTGCTTGTTGTTGTTAGCTTGGCTGTGAATGCATAAGTGCCATAAGCTAAGGAAGAATAACTTTGGGGCCAGTACAGACTGTTTAAAATGTAAAAAAAAGGTCTGTGTGATGGAAATGTATGTGTATTTATGGTGTGAAGAAAATATTTTATCATATGTGTTTGTGTAAATACATTTGATCTGTGTCGGTCGGTCAAACCCACACCAGACATGAACATGAAGACTGAGCAGGCTCTGACTCCATCCCACAGGAAAATCTGTCTACAAGTGTAAAAGTTGATTATCTCATGGCTGTGAAACAAAAGTCACTCTGCTTTGACATATAAGTTTGGCTGGACGGTTGTTTGTTCGCCATCAAACGCTCTCATCGACCCCTTGCAGGCTCTGCCAATGAACAGCTGGCTCTTAAGGAGGTGTATGCACATGCTGCTCTTGGACACCACCCACATGTTCTGATATTATTCAGCTTGGGCAGAAGATGATCACATGATTATTCAGAATGAATACTGTGATGTCGGAAATCTAAATGACGTCATTGTAAAGAAGGAGGTGCAAGGGGAACTTTTTACGGAAGCTGAATTGAAAGATTTGCTTCCTCAAGTACAGTCTCACATCATCTGAGGAGGATGATGAAGTGTTTCTTGTATGTAGCTTTGTAATTCTGGTATAAATACACAGAGCTCAGATGCTCTGGGGGAGACTCTGGGAGAGACTTACTTGGGACACTGGGACGCTGGCAGTCTGTGGTCAGAGCAGGCCTTTTTCTCTCATTACTCACCAGGCTTTGCAAATGGATTATTATTCGTCAAGATATATTATTTTTCCTGTTTACCACATCTACAGCTGTTACATATGGTGCATTCAAAACTGTTTGTATAAGAGACATAACAGGCTAGCTATACACGTCAGGATTCGGTCATTGTAGCTCTCATTGGGCCTCTCGCCTTTGCACCATATGTTTATCATCCAATACACATGTTGGACAATATTGGCTCAGAGTAAAATGACCCATTTGTTGAGCCATTGTGGGCACTGTAGGAGTTGACCTAGTTCCAAGGACACATTGTTTTGTCTGGGTCTTTTCATATATGTTTCAACAGGTGCTCCAACCTGGATCCCATAAATAGTGTTTTTGTTATGACCCATTCAGCTGTTGATGAATTGGTATCACAACAGGTGCTAGAACATACCCCAAAATGCCCCAAATAAACACCAACACAATGATGAGTCCAATATAGTACAGTTAAAATTCACCCCAATGTGTATTTTAGTTTGGGTCATTAATCATAATAAGTACTAATAAGGAGGCCTATTATTAAAACCAACATAAAACACTATCTGGTATTGAAACAGATGCAGTTTGGCATTGAAAATATCCCAATTCTCACTACTGTGAATCTCAAACAGCTTGCTCTTTAAATAAACGCTGACAGAGAATTCAAAAGCATATTATATGTCCAGATGTTTAATTCAAAAGCTTAAAATAAGATTACATTTGACAAACAAAATGGTAAGTTATTGCAATCTCCCAATCATTCAATTTCCCCACGAGAGTTTGCATGGGCTGGTCGTTTCAAAAGTACTTTGGGAATAAAGATGAGCACACCATGTTTTTTTTTGCATATCAGATTCAGTAGTGCTAAAGAAGTCTAAGTAACTTTACAGAAAAGCAAACCAACATCTTAGTGACAACTCAGACTTTTATCAGGCTTTAGTTAAGTAAAGGGCTCATATAATAGGCTATTTTCTGATCTATGTAGCAATATTGTTTCCCCATCAGAACCATACCTGGAGTTGCGTTTCGTTTCATTCACACGTTTAACACACACACCCTGCATATTTTGGCTGAGTTCTTCTCTGAAAACACACTTCCTGTTCCACCTTGTGATGTCATGTGGTAGAAGTGCTCCACTCCATACACCTTCTCTAATTATTTAGATAATTTCAGACCTGGAATTGCTAATCTCTACTGAACTAAAAGTAAAAGGTAGCTGTCCACTTGAAAACTATCGCTTCATGACATCACAAGGTGGAATGGAGCATTTTGAGCTTTTGGAGATGCCATGTCTTAAAACTCACAAGAGTCAATTTTGTGTAATATAGGACCTTTAATCTTTCTAGTTCCCTCCTTTTTAGGATAAAACATAAAATTGCGATACATTTTCTGCATATCTTTACTGTATGTACATAAACTCCCTATTCACCTGCAGCACTACACTTCCATATTAACAACACTATGCATTTAGCACAGTTGCAACACCCACAAACACATGTTTTCTTGTACAATATTTGTCCTAAAATCTGCTGCCGTTGGAGCTGAATCCACGCAGTGGCCCCATAGTGTATGTGGCAGCAGTAATAAAAGAAAGTGCAGTATTTGTGAGGTTTGTTTTTGTCTAAATCATATTATGGGATGTGACAGAAGCGCTACGGGCACAACTCAGCAAAATAACAGTGTTGTTCTATTTTTGCCGCTGTCCCGCCAACACAGAGGCGTGCTAACCTGATCAAAACAAATGGGTAATAGTGAGAGGGCCACACGATTGTAGTATCTAGCAGAGAGCAATATATCGCCTTCCATATCAAGCGAATCTTCTTTACCAGCCGGCAATATACTGGCTGAGAGAACACTTAACCAAGCATTTATCCAAAGGGAACTCAAAAGATGTGTCATTTTTATCTATTTGTAGTCCTCTCCAGAAGGTGCAGGGAGGAATGAATGCAGGACCCAGCGCTGAGACAAAAGAGGGCATTGTACTACCAAACAAACACTTCTATCAGATAGTAGTAATAGTAATTAGCTGGTTTTAGCAAGTACCAACCAATCTCCCCTCCCATCTGTTGACCCTTTATGGCATTTTTTAAGAAATAGTTTTAAAAGTTTACTTAAAGGGCCCATATTGCACTGTTTCTGATCTATGTTATAATGTTGTTTCTTCGACAAACAGACCTGGAGCTGCGTTTTGTTTCATTCACACATGTTTCAACACGTAAACCCTGCATATTTAGGCTGAGTTCTCCTCTCAAATGGAAAACACTATGTTATAACTTGTGTCGTGTGGTAATACAGGAAGTACTCCGCTGTGTTTTTAAATTCCATACATCTTCACTAGAATCAGTTAGATGATTTCAGCCCTGGAATTGCCCGTCTCTACTGAACTAAAGGTAAAAGGAGTTGTTGACGTGAAAACTACCACTTCATGACATCACAAGGTGGAACAGAGCATTCAGAGCTTTGGAAATATAGACAAACTAATAATAGAGGATTATTGAAACATGTGTGAATGAAACAAAACACAGCTCCAGGTTTTTTGAGAAGGTAAAAATATTATAAAATGGCGTCAATTTTGCATAATGTAGGACTTTTTAGTGATGTTCTTATGGGGCTGGATAAAAAATGCGCCTGGATTTCATGTCCACAGTGACTGTACAATACCAGAACACATTTGACTAATGAATATGTCATTTTTTCAACTCAGCAGCTTAAACGATAATGCTTGCTTAAGTTGTCAGCAGGTAGTTGGGTTTTTAACTCCCCAGTTTAGAATAAAATTTGGTTATTAAAATGCATTGTAATGATCTGATATTTCGTGCTGCTCAGAGTTGACAGCTTTTGTTGTTCTTGTAGCTGTTTTTGCTCTTGTATGTGACACTTGGTTGCTATGCCGACAAGTTGATGTGAAGGTTCTATTGGTCAGTTACTGGTTTGGTCTGGTGAGTTGAGACTGCTGTTGTTTTGCTTTTGTTTTAGTGCGGGTCACGGCCTACAGTAGCCCTTGTGTTTGGAAAATTAAAAAAAACAGAAGAAATATGGCGTGTTTCCTTACACCAGAACACTACAGTATCCTGCACCAATACATTATTGTATTGATATTTTGAGTACAGCCATACTGGTAGTTTCAGGTTCCTGAATGTGATGATGTCATATTCTCAGATGGGGGCAAAAGACAGATTTACCTATGGTCCATTGTACTTTGCCATGAAATATCCAAAAGATAAATGCATTTATGTTGAACATGATCATTTCTACTACTGACTTGACCAAAGATCTCACTGTATTACAACAAAAGTCTGCATTTTAACAGTTTAAAGCTAACTACCCCCATCTGTATTAGATATCATTGGCCTATAGACTACTTAAATGTCATCTGAAACACAGTAATTCTGCATGTTTTGTTTTAAAGGAGAGAAAACCAGAACACCCAGCACCCAGACCCAAGGAGAACACACACTCCCCATTTAAAGACCCCATATTACCTGGACATCTAATAAGACCTTTATGCTGCAAGGCTATATCTGTACTTATTGCGAGCCAGAGAAAAATGGGAAATGCAACTTATCTTTTCCTCTTATTCTTACTATTTCCAGGGTAATGCAAATTTCAAACTAATACAAAATACATTTTTACTCCAAGCAAATAATTTAAAATGCATTAGGTTGAAAATTACTTTAACTTCTATATCCGTTTTAAAACCCAATGATGCTCTCTCTCCCCCTTACAAAACATTAATCACACCACTTACATGAAAGTGACAGCCGGTGGAGGGAGGAGTGCGCTGTGGCAGGCAAAATCACGCAGAGTCCATTCACGGGAAATACTATCTGTAAATGGGATTTGGGGAAAGAACCGGATTGTGGCATTTTTCATTTTCCTTTCAAAATGGCCGCATGGCTCTAACTCACTGATGAATACACACTGTTCCTCCTTTTTCTCAAACCTATTATTTTCTACGTAGCACTGACAGCACTGACGGAGCAATACTGGCCCCCTAACATAATGAACAATAGTGAGACTGGTCTGATGCACTGTACAGAGGTGGAAATGGAGTGAAATAGCACCAAAAATTACGAGATGGGTTTTTGTGGCTCTGTGAAAATACGTGTTTTGTAGTATGGACTAAGAAAAAAAAAACTGGTTACATATACGGTGAAATGGTACAATATATAAGCTCTTATACTTAGAAACATATGGCCCTGGATCTCAGTTCTGATAAAAAAGAACATAGTGTACATCGAACTGAGCACTCCACATACATAAGTACATCAACCAGCAACATTTCACTTAATGTGTGGTACCTGCCCACATAAAAGTCTACAGTGAGTTATTTCTACAGTTTCAGCCAGAGTTTCGAGGTCCATGCTATTAATCAGTGTTTCTCTTTTCCATTTCATTCTCTATATTGACATCATATAGTTCAAGATTAATGGTAAAAGCAGTTCTCCTGACCACAGTGTTGCTGGCCATGTTTACAACAGACCTGTTCTGCAAAATCAACTTTTTTATAGTTGTTTCCTCTCAACATTTACTCCCCCAAAGTTGCATTTGAAGTGATTTGTGCACGTTTGAGTAATCGCTTATTTTCGAGACCACCATATTGCCGATCATATGTTTTTCCCACTGCTCTGCACCAGTTGTATTTTCTTAATCGATGTACTCCTTTTGGTGTAAATTTAAAAAAATCCACCGCTCGCTAGCATGATCTGCAGCTATCCATCAAAGGTGACGACTCTTTGCTGTGATGATGTTTACGGCGACGTCAGTTCCCATTGGAAGTCAGTGGATTTGTTTCTTTGATTAAGCTGTTTTAAATGCATATTGCAATTTAAAATGTGCAAATTATAATATAATGATCCATGAGTGTAATACATGACATATAAAGTAGACACAAGAACAGTAAGTCTGCTTTAAAGGTGCACTATGTAACTTTTGTGATGTAGGGTTAATAAATATCACACAGCAAAACCGCATAAAGAGTTGACTTGACTAAACCAGGACTAAACCAGGACTAAACCAGGACTAAAACTTGTACTTGACCAGCACCAAGCCAAACCATGCTAATTCTTACTTTCAAGAACAACCCTTCTTCCTGCCAATCTCTCACTCACTTCTCTTGACTTTCCCCTCATACCTTATGCGTCTGCCCGGTTCTCCCAAATCTGTGCCTCTTTAAAAGTGAGCTTCAATAAATATCTACACAGCAAAAACACCTGAGGATGAATTCACACTTACACATACTACATACAAATTTGGACTAAACCGGGACTAAACCTGAACTAGAACAGGCTCAAATCCAGTCTACATCAGAACTACGTCAAAGTAGGACCTCCACCTTTAAATACTTTATATACAGTATTTGAACCAAGCCATGGCAATTCCTCCTTTCAAAAACATCCCTTCTTCCTGTCAATCTTTCTTTCTTTTCCCGTGACTTTCCTTGATACTCTGTGTTTGTTGGCTCCATACATTTGATATGCGCCTGGCCTGTTCTCCAAAATCTGAGCAGTGCGTCCCTTTAGGCCCCGGCTTTATTTCATCCTCCTTCACCTTTCCTTTATCTTTATTTTCAAAGTCTCTTTTGTCTCTCCCCCAGTTCCACTCTATATTTGATTTATCTGGGCTATTTTTTGTCAGCTGCTGTCTGTCTGTCTGGCTGGCTCCGTCTTCATGAAAGCTTTATGGAGTAGCAGACAGGAGCAGCGGTTGATGGAAGCCTACAGCAGGACATTAGCCTGGTGGTGTCAGAGTGATTTTTCTTATGCTTGATGACTGGGAACAGTGCATCACCTTGCCTTCAATCTCCACCTTTTTTCATTCATCCTTGAAGGCATTTCCCCCTGGTTTCTGTCACTCTCTTTTCTATTGTGTACGGCTGTGGTTTCTGCTCTAAATATTTAAAAGACACCAACTTTATATATTCTGTGTGGTGCACTGGACTGGTGAGTATCTCAATTTTTCTTGCAGTACTCAATTACACTCCAAGGAAAAGCAAAATTGGATGCCACAATCGCAAATTAATAATCAGGTAATGAACTTTTATGCACACACCTGCTCCTGTTTTTAATGTTTTATATGGACTTGTATACTTTCTGCTTGTATTGTATTTTAAACAAGGTGCCCATGAAAAAAAGGAGCCCAAGTACTCTCAATGGGTTCCCCTGTATGAATAAATAAAAACAAATATCTGAATTCGAATGATTTTCTGTTGGAAATCTAATCGTTGAATAGTAAACGGCACATTTTTATACAGCGCTTTTTCCACTTTCAATGCACTCAAAGCATTTTACACCAAGGAACCTCTCACCCATTCACACACACGAGGAGGCGGGGTTAAGTGTCTTGCCCAAGTACACAACAACCGTAATCAGCTGTGGCTCCGAGCTGGAATCCTACCGCCAACTTGTGAGATTTGAACCACCAACCTTCAGATCAGTGGGCAAACACTAGCAACTGAACACTGGTTGAGAAAATATTCTGTGCAAATTTGAGTAGTCAACTTTTAAATTGATTGCCTTGTAATTCAGAATGATCTCTCTCTGACTGTATTTTTAAACAAAAGCGTATAAGTCTGGTTACCACTCCCTTGAGCCAGATTCAGACATTACTGTGCAGTCAGATCGGTGATTGGTCATAAATCATTTTGAACAAAAACAAACTTCTCTCACCTCAGAGTTCAATGCTTCACTCACTGATTCTGCAGAAAACCACAATGTTTTTTCCCCTCTCCTGTGATATTTTTTGCCTTTCTTGTTTCCTCGTAATGGATGGTCCAAATGTGTCCCTGACTGGCTAATCCAATTGTTAATCACGCTCATCTGAAAACGAGGAGATTCGTCTATATCAGGGTCAGCAACCTTTAACCCCCAAAGAGCCATTTGGACCCGGTTTACACGAAAAAAAAGCACTGGAAGCTGCATTTTTTATTTATTTATTTTTGACATCTAAAATGAAGATAACACATATACATATTGTTTGTTTTTTTACTCTTACGCTTTGTGTAAACAACTATACAGTATTGTGCTTATGACAGTGGTCCCCAACCTTTTTTTGCACCACGGACCTGAATAATGTAGATTTTATTTTCACAGACTGGACTTATACGTGCGGCAGATAAATATGGCAAAAATAAGTTCAGTGCATAAAAAATACACCTCACCATACCACTGAATCAGTGGGAGCCCTGGTTGTTTCTTTGCGATGAGGTGGTCCCATCAGGAGTGATGGGAGACAATGACACCCACAGTGTGTTTATGTCTAGTCTGCTCCGTAATTTATTTGGAAAAAAAAACTCTAAATGCTATCTTTTAATCCAGGGTGCTTAGTCTCCATGTGCCAAAGCAGTTTTGAAGGTTTCATTGTCTTGTTTGCTTTTCCCTCATATTACACAGAGTGGACTCGGTGCATGAGAGTCACCTGTAGAGACAAACACATATTTTAAGTAGGACTCCTGGTGTTGTCTGTTAAATTGATCTTTCTTTTGATGGAGGTCGTAGGCTCCTCTTCTGGCTCCTCAGTTTGGCCTTTTCCCCTTTGCAGAAAAGCTCTCCAAAGACTTTTGTTTTTGTCTCATTTTCACGAGCTTGTGGGTTTACTTTTGAGCGACGAGTCTGATGCATTATAGTTGATACGTCATCGCGGAGGACAAAAGCAGATCTAGCACAGATATAATATACTTGTCGTTATATCAAATGGATTTCTGTGGAGATTTCCTATCAGGATTTTCATTATGTATCTACGGACGAGCTTATTAGTGTGTCATGAGGGCCAGGCGAATGCGTAACAGACCAGAACCCGTCCCCAGCCCAGTGGCTGGGGATCACAGATTTATGAAATCCATGTGCTACAGATCCTCCTGCTCCTGAACCTCTGCACAGCATCTGGAAATCTGGGCTGTGCCTTTACGCAGGACTGTGAGCTGTGTGTGTGAGGCGTGAGCTCTGTTTGTTTTTAACATAGTTCCGCGAGTGTAACGCTTATTTTGAGAGACGAAAAATAATAAATTATAATTTTATTTTAATATTTCAACATTACAATAATTTCCCAGTTTAAACTACAATTTAAAAAAATAACTAACACATATAAAACACACTTAAATTAAATACTTATAATTTATTTTCCTAAGCTACACGGAGCCGCAGTTTAAGGATGAAAAAGCCGCATGCGGCTCTGGAGCCGCGGGTCGCCGACCCCTGATCTATATCATGGTTAAGGTACACTTTCCGGTAGGGAAATTTGTCCTTTGCAGCGGCACTGGGACACCTCGTCAGGAGCAGTGGGCATGATCTTGTTGCTAGGCTTGGTCAAGACGACCTTAGCTGGAGGATTTGACCTATGATTTTGGATTGATGAGGGAAACCGGAGAGCCTGGAGGAAACCCACCCTGACACTGGGGAGAACATGCAAATTCCACACTGAAAGGCCAAGGCAACCCAAGGATCGAACCGTGGAACCTTCTTGCTGTGTGTGAGTGTTAGCCAGCCATAGTGTCCAAATACTG